>MEJB01000028.1:4973079-5005495 GCA_001752375.1 Rhazya stricta | reverse complement strand
GCCTGTTAGATCTCCATTCTATTGAACGTTGCTCTTTTGGTTAGCTTGTCTGGTATGCTCACTTTATGGAACTAATCAAGGGTCGAATCTAGGACTTTTCTTTGTTTTAGCAGGTTCATGCCGCTGGSTTGAACATTCTCTTTTGATTCATATTGTTTCCATCGTGTAGGCTAAAACTTGAATTCTTTATATATATATATATAACAAAATATTCTTTGAAGTACATATCTACGAACTGCAATATTCCAATTTCACGAGGTTAATGTTGTAGAAATAATCCTTATTGTGTGTTAATTTTACAAGATAGATAGAAATAAATTATTTCTTATCAATGAATTTCAAAGGACAATCTCATACCTTCTCTATTTATATAAGCACAAAATTAAAATACTTTGTACCCGTTTAAACGGGTGAAGTAGTGGATCTCTCTGAGGCTTATTTTTGCCTCCATTATAGTGCCGACAGTTAATAGATGATCGTCTCCCAAAATACAACACTCGTAATATAAGTGAACGAAGTTAGTTAATTCATACCCTCAAACCATTGACGAATAGCGCTCTCATAAGTGTATCCTACAYGTATCTCTATTCTACATCTCACGAATCAATGAATGCGATTTTATCTTTACTATATAGGTGACAGGTTCATTCCTATAGGTRTGGACCTCATGTATCTATCTATAAGATTATACAAYATATTTTTCATTTTATTTTTTCCATTCACCTTATCTAATTATTCAACATATGGCTCTACCTGAGAACTGCAGTAATCCAATTTCAGGAGGTATCATTTGTTCATCTTCTTTATATTCATATTCAARGGATAAATAACTTGGTAGGTCTTGTCTACTGCATATATTCTTGCATGAAAGGATAAAATATTTGGATTTGGCTAATGCATTGAGGTATGAAAACTGAAAAGTATACAGATATGGAAGAAGTCAGTACCAATAGTAGATTAAATACCATCAAACCAAAAGAATTGATTCTCAAGAACTCTAAGCAAAAGCAAAAAGCTTAGACAATGAAAGAGAATCATTCAACCACTAATCTGAACATATCTGTTAATACTAGTTAGAACCCTCTTTTCGCAATTCAAAGATTCATATCCAWGAGGCTAACGAAGAAACTTATCCTAAATCTTGTTTTCTTCGATMTATCCAGCAATACTTTTAGTGTTTCTGCACTGAGACTTTGAGTTTGTGACCAGCTATAAGTGCAAGTATGAACAAACATAAGAAAGCTAGGTATGAYAATAGAAGAGGAATTAACATTCTGTGACAGAATTTTTCCACACGAGAACAGTACGGAGACCAAATCTTGAGAAAACTTATCCCTTGACCATATTTCGCCAGATARTTTTCTCCAGTCACTGCTGCACAACCTGCTATAGACAATATCGCCATTGCCTGCCAGAATATCAAGCAAATATGATTTCCCCTGTTGTTTCTGTCACTATAATGCGTTATAAACTCTACAAATTTAGGCAATATTATTTTTGRAATTCCAAATTCCTAGTTCACTTAGTAGCATTGAACTTTAACATCTTAGCAAAGTCCATCAGCTAACAGCTAAGCAATAGAAATCTTAGCAAAGTCCATGGGCTAATAGCTAAGCAATAGAACTGAATTGAGTGCTTGAATCTCAGGTGTTCAGGTGTTCAAGTACTGTATTTTCCAGATTTACCAGAAAACACATTTTCATTGTGTTAGGCAAGAATTTTCTCACAATAATCCTGTATAAGCTCTAGATATTCATCAGAGATTCTTTTCAAATTTCAGAATCCTAGTTCATAGGGCACTTAATTTAACATCAATTAGGTAAAATAACTTGCTGAATCAAATGAATTTGATTACCATATCAAGCARGAATAATTGAAAGTAGTTCTGGACATCTGATTTTGACACCTTCGGAGTAGAAACAAGAATCAAAGACCCGAAACAGAGAGAACCCACAATAGCATTTGCCCCAACTTGAAACCTGCAAATCCAAACAAATGCATCAAACACAAAAGCTTCCAGCTTCCAACCCATACGGTACCCACCCTTTCTTTGGGATGTAGATGCAAGATTTTGCTAAAGTTTGATGAACGTCTTACCTCATAGGAGGTGAGCCAGTGAAATAGAATTCCTCAACCAAACCAGATCCTGCGAGGGTTTGCCTAGTTGTAACTGTGATGATGATTGCAGCCATTGTAAATACAATTACTGAAATTCTGAGAGTGAGTTGAACCATGAAGAAAACTCTTGAAGGTGAAGATTTATTAGCCATTTTGAGGAAGCTCATATGATGATCAGATTAGCATTGAAAAATCAGTAGCTTTGAGCAGTAGTTTATACCACAAATGTTCAGATAGAATTTAGAAAAATAGCCACTGAAAATCAGAAGATAAAAAAAGCCAGTTACAGATATTTTGATGGGAAAACTCAAAAAAGTCCATACCAGTGAGCATTTATTAGATGAATAGTGGTTGGAATTGAAATGAACAGTTAGCAAAATAATTTGTATAATGGCCATGATACTGTATCGAATAATTTGGTGGAAATGAGTTTTACACTTATTTATAGAGTTGAACTTTACTTAAATTTTGTCCAAATCTTATTTGTATAAAGCTTGAAAATTTGAGTTTGGACTTATTTCTGAAGAATCTCAAAATTTATAGTCCATTTATACACTGGAAAGACTAGTTCGAATTCAACTCTGATTATATTTGGAGGCCCGACATTTAGGCGAGCGAAGGCCTAGCCGTAGGAAGAGAGAGATAGAGACAGACCCTGTAGAGATGTTTTGTGGAATTACTGTCGGATTATTTTATGGTTCATAAACTTTAGYAGTAACTTATTTTGCACCTTAGGGAGATTAACTTCATTTACACCCTAAAATAATGTTTTTAAAGTATACATATTTTGTAAGAAAAAATGCTTAAAATGCCATCTCAATATTTACAATTATTGATTTTTATCGCTAAATTCTTTTTATCTTATTTTATCAATCAAATATTTTYCATTATCTCTATTTCTATCTCGCTAKCACTCTCATAATAATTTTCGATTGAATGAGTAAAATCGTCCATCCAAATCTTGTGAAAATAATTTGGCCCAAAGTTCAATATTGATGTATGTCATCAAGCACCAAGGCAGGTGAAATAGTTTCATATTAGAAAGCACCATTACAAGCTTAAAACAAGAATTTCAATTATACATGGGGAACTGAAAAAGGAAAATTTCAGTTCATTTACTCTCTGAAAGCACGCAAAATCATTTAACAACAATCTGCAAATTTACCAGAACTCTTCTCCTGAAAATACAAGATAAATGCAGCCAAAGTATTGATGTACTTGCAGACTTGAAAAGCTGCATTTGACTCAGGCTTAGAAAATTGAATTTTGAAGGATATTGCCAAGAAAATGTTCATCACTTTGATCATTCTGTTGTGTTCTCAGTCACCCCTTTATCTTCATGGTCCTCGAGTTGGCTGAAGTTTCCCTTTTCTTTGATTAGCTGGGAGTGATGGTGCCTGCAGTAAAGTTTATGCTCATGAGCTACATAGTTTGAAGGACTGATCACGCAGCCCCCATGGGTGCACTTGAAACAAGCTCTATGGTATGATGCTCCATCAACTGCCACCTACAATGCCAGAAAAGACACCATTTAGCAACTTCAGAAGAAAAAAGACTGGGTACTATTGAAATCCCAATAGGCGTGTCACGGGTCAGTCAAAGTAAGACAGTAAATCCATGCATTTACATCTCAAAAGGAAGAACTTTGCTGCAGAAATATTTTCTCAAATCCAGTTATGGGATTCTTGGAAAATGAAACTATGAGATTTTGTACTGGACATGAACATGATAGCTATCACCTTTTCAAGGGGATACACGGTTTTCTTGCAAGCAACACATTTATCTTGAGTTCCACCAAACAAGCTTGAAACTTTGCTGTTCGTCTGGCCCTGTTCAAGTTAAATGTGAAACTATAAGAAAGCTCCATCGAATAGTTTCAAACATGAGAAGATCCTAATTGGATGTTCTAAAAGAATATTTTAACTAGAAATCCAGAATTACCTGATTAACAGCTCTGTCAGTTCTAACAGTCTTTGGAGCACCTATGGACAAGATACAGAATTGGGAAAACAGATGAGATTCAAGAAGCAGCATAGTAGATTGACCATAAACGAAAGAGAAGTCTGTCACCTTCAAAACTCTTATCCAAGCTGCCGGTCATCTTGAACAGTTGATCGAAATGTGGTTTACAGTATAAAACTCCTTCAAAAGAGCTGTAATTACTCAACTGCAGAAAACAATATAATATGGTAAGTATCTGTCAAAACACCAAGTTCATAGACCAGCAAATTGAGCAGAGGCAGATAATACAGCAGAGTACTAAAAGGACGTCAAGCAAGGAGGAACCGTCCTTCCGCTTCTAGATTTTACAGACAGGATTTCATTAGACCATCTCATTTGAAGTTCCTCATAGGAAGCAGCTGATAAGACCCCAAGATGCAATGACAAGAAAACTTGCCTTTCAAGAAGCCCAAAGCAAAGAGGGAATTTTCTAAGTAGTTTACAAGAATGGGGATCTAAAGGACCTGTCCTGGCAATTATCCAATTCAACCAGCAATGAATCGATTAGCCTAAGATTGCACAAAGAACATGCTTTARTCAATAAATACCCAACAAGCAAGCCCTGATATCACCATATAGCAGTCACAGACTGAATCCAACAAACTAACTTGAAACAGAAAGCAAGAAAACCCAATTTCTCCAATGAAATTCTTCCTCATCATTCTCAAAGAAATTCCATATCAAACCAAAAAAAGTCCATCAAAGAATCAACTCAATTAAAATACAGATGCCACGCATTTCTTTTCCCAACCTATACTGCAGAAACATATATGAATACACGATTACATACAAACCAGAGCAAGCAAGCAAGAGAAATCTCATATGATAATCAAGAAACGGATGAATCACTTTGAGGGTTCCTTTGCAGTGGTGGCATCTGAAACAAGCCTTGTGGTAGACTTTGCCATCAGTTTGAAGTTGATCCACCAAGTACACTGTCTTGTCACAGGCCTTACACTTCTGAGTAGTTCCTCCATAAGTAGCCATCTTTCAGAAAAGTCTGCAACTGTAAACAGATCTTCTTGTGCAAAAATTCTCCAAGAATTCCACTCCGAAGTTCTTACTTTTTCTTGAATTTAGAGGGTCTATCGATATCTTTGAATCTTGAATTTTAATTGCTACAGCTCAGAAGTCAGAGTTGTTGTGCAGGCGTTACCATGTGTTGAACATTAAGGCTAGTCTTTGACGACGAATATGAACAAAATTTAGCTGTCAGCATGAAGGGGTGTTTTAGTAAATTGATCACTTGAGGCTGCTTTTGATTGGGTTCCDCTATTACATTTGTGAATAAACAACACACAGCAGCAAACCCCCGATTGGACACGTGTCAATCAGTAAAAAACTTACAATTAACCATTAATTTAGACCAAAACAACTTTGTAATTATTAAATAAAAAAATTGAAATATAGTTTGAGAATAAATTGAAAAAAATAATATATTAAAATATAAGTAATGGAGTAATAAACTGGCTCCATTCTGATTTTCTTGAAAAATATTAATACAAATTCATTTATAAGTCAAAAGAATACTTTTTTCAAAAAGCTTTTTGTCCTCGAGCAACGCGTCTCTCTAGTGGGTAAGTGATGCTTCCACCTCCTACGYCGACTTATCGATTTCTTCTCYGCTGGCGCCACAACTGAAATGCMGATCCTCAKGCTGCTCTGCGTCCACCATGACTCCACCGTCCTCTACTTCATCTGCACAGATCTTTGCGCCACAGACTAGCGTTTTTGAGATTCAGTCGCCGACCACCACTAAAACTCGCACTGCTCACAGGACGTCGCCTCCATTGCCAACAACACTGGCCTTCCTGCTGTTCTTCCTACCTCAATTTGTGTGCTGTGATTCACCTGCGCCACTCCGTGACCAGATCCATCCTCCTCTGCCATTACTCATCAGTCCCCTCTGTTCTGGCTTCTCGCATACAAGAAATGCGTTGAGCAATGATGGACCAAACGCATTTCGAAAAAATGCGATGATGATTTTCCAACGCATTAAGCAAATGTATTGGATCCAACGGTGTCACTGATTCATTGTGGACGTCCTTTTATTTTTTAAAAACACCCCGTAAGATGACCCATATGTTGAGTTCTGAATTTGGGTGTAATTTTCTCCAACTAAAAGCAAACGCTTCGAATCAAATTTGAATTAATCTAATTACTGAATCTTGAAATTGAAATTGTATCCTAATGGATCCAAAGATATTAAGGACACAAGTGGATGCTTGAGAAAGGTGATTGCTAATCCCAACACCTAAATTGCTCAATGCAGCTTTAAAGAGTTTTGGGAAAAAAAAAAAAAAAACTCACAATATCCTTAATCATAATTTTAAACAAATTAATTAAGTTGTACGATTTTTAACATCGAAAATTATGTCTTTGAACTAAATCATTAAGGATTACGACGTTTAATTAGTTATGAAGTCAAAATTCAATAAAATCGACACACATGATCGATAGCACATAGAAGAGGCAAATAAGAAGTTATAAATAGAAAAATAATATCTAAAAATGATAAGAGAACATTGTTTTATGTTGCTCTCAACAATTTGGATATATGATAGGGATTTGAGTCCCTTCTCCACCATAAGAACATGTTTACAAAAGATGCTCAATCTTTATTAATTATTCTTTAAAAARCAATAAGTAAATATTACAAAATGCTACTTCCAGTAAAAAATTGGTAGTGGAATCCACCTTTTGCATTTTTTTTTTCTCCCTGCTTGAGCCAATAAAAATACTGGATGATGGGATTAGGGAAAAGAGAAAAGGACTTCCATTTTCTGGATTTGATTGGAACGAGTCAGTCACAATGGTCTCTCATTTTGGTTAAATTTCTTTTTTTCTTTTTGTAATCTAATAATTCTAAAAATACTTTCTGGTTTTTTCTGCTTTTTGTTTCTTATTCTATCACTAAAGTAGTTCAAAAAAGCAGAAAACAGTTGTTAAGGATAAAAAAGGGTACCATCTCAAAAAGTAGACATTAAAATATAAAATTTAAAATAATAATATTATCRAGTCTGCTAGCGACCTCTTTTAATATATTATATGTTATATATATCGTSTTCTGATTGTCGTAGGAGAATATATYCCTCYTGAATTCCTCTRTTAAATAACAAAATAAAAATATAGTTCACAAATGAAAAGACAAAAATACTTCTTACAAGTTTTTACGCAAATCACGCATTAAATTATTTTTATCATTTTATTAGTGAGACTAGCTCTTCTGGACCAATTTATCATAATTTTGTCATAATTTGAAGATGCCGTTAATACCCTTTTTGTCATAATTTTGCTATCCCAAATTGCATGTCTATATTCGATGGCAATATGAATTTTTTGGACCAATGACGGCTGACAATTGTATGCTTGTTCACTGATGTGGCTCGTGCAAGATGGTTTACTAAATTGCCCTTCTTATTTTCCTCTYAAAGAATTAGATAAGTAAAAATGTGAAGTCCTCGTAATGCTTCAAGGCCAAGCATACTGGTAAGCGTTTATAGTCTTCTGTTACATTACGCGCTCTCTTTTCCCTGTTTTAGTGCTTCTTCCCACTCTACCCTCATCCAATGCATCTCAGACAAAGCTGCTCGAAATACAAAGATCAAAAGATGAGTGCAAAAGAAAAGGAAAAGATATAGAATGGTAATAAGCCCAAATTGAAGGAAAGAAGGTCAGTCCAACAAATTGAAGGGAAAGCTGAAAAGGAGGTAGCCCACCATTTGAAGAATGGCGAGGTCCAAATGGTCCAAGAAAAATTTAACCCAAGTTATTGGGCTTGCTATATTAAATCAAATGAGTAACTCGAATTGAAATTTTATTGATTGGAACTCATCTTGAGTACGAAGAGAACATTTGTAGATATAAAATTTTTTAAAATTAATAGTTGATTATTTAAATAAATTGGAGTTAATTTTAAAGAAACGATGAAACGATGACAGGTGTAAGGATGATAATGCTCTATCAATAAAAATTAAAGGATGCGACTCGACAAATTAAGCAATGCAAGGGAGGCCAAAAGATAACGAGAAGAGGTTCATAATTCATATGAGGAGAAATTTAGAAGAAAAACATCAAAATTTTTTTGATCAAGCTACGAAGAACTTAAAAAATTTGAAGGTCCAAGATCAAATTGCAAGTTCTAAGAAAATCATTGAAAAATTTAAATTCTGAAATAAAATTGCAAAGCCTGAGAAAATTCGAAAAGAGTAGTTCAAATCCCATGATTAAACTGCAAATCCCAAGAAAAATTCGTGTAAGAATTGAATTAAATTGTATTATCAAACTAATTTAAATTAATCTTCCTAATCCATTAAATATTTTTCATACATGTATAAATTCTTTTCAGATGAACCGTATAAAACTTGAGTTCTGCCTTCAGAATGGACCAGCAGAACTTTTCTGCTCGATTTCTCCTGTGTCCTCACACTTCAATTCCACCATTTCTCTAAACCTTGAGCTTGAATCTCAGCCTTGCTGTGATTCTTGTAAATGGCGACGGCAAGGCTTAGCAGGGTCGCTATTGTCTCTCKCGCCATCATCATCGTATTCTTGTAATTTACAATTTCCCTTGTCAAATTAATTTCATCCTCCCGTCAAAATAGTTCGCTTCTAGAGCTGTGACTGTGATGCTTCAGATTAAACAAATATTGGTAACTGTTTACAGTCTCCTTTTCAATAAAGAAAAGGAACATGAAGTGACAAAATTCCGGGGTTGGAATTCAGTTGGCAGGCCAAGAATCGACACGGCAGATATAATAATCAATACAGAGCCAAAATTTCTCATGCAGATACCAAACCCTTTAGGTTGAAATGAATAGTAAGGCAACAAATTCAGATTGTATTGAATTCCTGATATTTTGTCACTTTAGATTTAAATTACAATTCAGATAAAGGGCAGGCAAATTTGAGAATTGAAACTCACCAAAGAAACAGAATCAAAAGGAAGAAAGCTACATTCCTCTACAGCTGAAATTTGCAGGTCTAAGACCAACTTCAACCACCTTATTTTCTCCATCATGAAGCATGTTCAAGAACATATTCTCCACTGCAACAACTAAAACGTTTGTTTTAATTACCAAATTGATCTTGTTCCCCAGAGAATAAGTACCACCAAATATTTTGGTACAAGGAGGTATTGCAGTTACGCGCTCTCTTTTCTCTGTTCTCTTGCTTCTTTCCGCATTACTGCTTTCACATAGATCTCATAGCAACATCCTGGATATGCAAAGATCAAAAGATGAGTGCAAAACAAAAAGAAAAATATATAGAATGGTAAAACGAAGTACCCGATTGCAAATTATATCAAAAGCTACTTGACAGCTTGAGGCACAACAATAACTAGAGAAGAGCTTCTTGTTATAGAATTGACAGAAGAGAAGGGAACATCATAAATATGACTGTCTAATTGCTTTGAGATGTGCGGTTAAAGCAAAGCATTGCTCCCACTGTTGGGTTTCTGTACTCTCGCGCAACAGCTAACATAACCAGAATGCTCATATACATACAATAGAGTAAAATTGATTTTCCACCTCCACAACAAATTCCATTGCTAGAATAGAGATGACTTTAAAACTCCGAAAAAGATTTTCTTCTTTTGATTAAATTTCAAAAGGACAGCAAATGGGTTTGGAATTTTGAATAAATAACAAAAGCTTTTCTATCTTCAAGGAGCTTTGCATATATTGTAACCGCAGCTCAAGTAGGGAATATTTAAGGGTGACGAAATAGACAGAGAGCTCCAAAAGTTTTCATATTAAGATATTCAGAATCAGACCAAGTTTTGTAAGCTCTGCGTACATTTTAACTGCAACTCAAGTAGGGAATATTTAAGGGTGACGAAATAGACACAGAGCTCCGAAAGTTTTCATATCGAGATTTCAGAATAGGACCAAGTTTTGTTTTGTACATCAGCTTCCCAATCCATGCATAGTTAGACATCTCATTTTGAAGGTTAAAAAATTGAAGACAATACCACATAATCAAGACACAAGGATGAAATATTCATAACATGGACACTATGCAAACAAGAGTGTGAACTAGAAAACTGTTTGCTTATCTAATTCCAAAAAGAACCTGCTGATATACACGGTTTATCTGTTACTCTGTCAATGATCAAATGAAATCACCAAGTCAGAATAATAATTTGCATGACATGTAAGAAACCCTCTTAACCAATAAAATGCACAAAGCAATACTTATTGGCAAAAGAAGGGAAACGAGAAGCATAGCAGGGGAAAGAAAAAAGTAAAGTCATGTGCCCTTGTTACAGTATAAAGAATTTCAAGAATTGCATTCATAAATTCAGCACCCAAATGTTGGCTACTGGAAGAAGTGCCACCATATAAAGATGTTCTTTGAGGAGTTGTTTCATTTATGAGGATTTAAAGTTTTGCAGCAATTGGAGCAAGAGAGACTTCAACGGAAAAATAAAAACTTATAGAAAACAAAATTGGAGGGGCAATGATGATACATTCTGTATTTAGTAAGTATTTAACTGTGAAAGCAAAAATGAGTAAAGAATGTAATACCTTATGACCAATCAAAACAATGGATATCACTCATTTAATGGTTATGTGACTAGGAAAAATGGCAACATAACTTATTATATCAGATTGACGTGAAGAGACAAACATACCAGCCACAACTACAATAGTCAGAAAATCTCCAATTTTTTTAACGCGTGCCACCCCTTTCTTGTGTGATTTAAAGCGTTTCAGTGATGGATCTGGAGCCAAGAGCTGCAGAATAATAACAATGGTTGAGATGCTACAAAAGAAAACCAAAATAAATCAGAAGATAAGAGAATGGAAAGAGGAATTATCTCAGAGACAAATCCCTGTATAATAGCAAGGGGCTTCGTTTTTCAAATCAGGTTGCATTGTCTTAATAGCATATACCAAAATCAATAAAAGGCGGATAAATAACAAAAAGGTCACAGCAGATCACTCCTGTCAGGAACCAAAAGCTACACATCGCAATACTACTACTTTTTGGTTTGGTTAGTGTGCTTTCATGAAACCAGCTCTCCATTCATTTGTTGCGTCAATCTCTAAGGGATAAAGTTAGCCCAAACACTGAAGCACGACTAAGGCGATGGCATGTATAAGCCTACTTCAAGAATATGCACATCTAGGATCATTCAAGTAACACAAAAAAGATTAACCTAAAAAGAAACAATAAGAGTCCAATAAGACTAATAGCCAAATATCAACTATACTGATAGATAAACATACAAATGAAATTTCATAATAAGATTTCTGAGATTCATCTACAGTTGTATTTAACATTATTGAAACAAATACGTAGGCATAATGGAAATGTTAATAAAAGATGGCTTTATTCAATGTTTATCCATATGCATAAGAGATAATGAAAAACAAGAGGATATGTGTACTGTTTATTTCCAATATTCTTCAACAATATGCGTGAGTTTAACCAATTCTGAACTTTCTATGAGACTAAACCTAAGAGGTGCAAATAAAGCCAGTTCGATCTGCTAAAGGTCCAGCTAACGGAAAATGGCAGAGGAAAAAAGAGCAAATGTGTTGCTCCTATCTAACTTTCTGCCAGCTGCATCGGGTAAATTAGGATTCATCAGACAATATAAAAATCTTATTAGGTGTTACAAGGACCTAAAAGGAACATTCTCTCTCAACAGAGACGATGCAAATTCAGATGCTTATACCCTTTGGAAGAACAAGACAGAAGACTAATAATGTCAAAACTGAAATGAGCATGTTACAATACATAAGATCAATGAACTTGAAAGAAATCAATTTAACTAAAGAATACTATATTATCAAGGCAGAAAAAGAAAAGTGCTGGTGAAACAGTTACAAGGAAATTTTGCATAAGTATCAAATCATATGCATGGAATTTTCAGACAACTAAGTAAATGATAATGAAGTTCTATTATGAAGAACAAGTCCCTGATTTTTTACAACAGGCTGTCAATCCAATTCAAAGTCATTAAGCATGCTTTAGATTCATCAATCGCGACTATTAACCTCAACTTAAAAACAAAAGAAAAAAAACAGAAAGAAAACAAAACCAAATAGGTGCTTTATAAGCTGACTTGAAAGAATCAATCACACTTGAGCATCACAGAGGCCCTATCCAAGTAAATGCAGTGATGTCTGATCTAGAAGGCACTACATCCACTCCCCAACTTTGTTCCTCATACTTCTGGTTATATGTTGTGTCTTAAGCAAGTTAACGATCACCAAGTCTTGAAAATTATTGAATAGATCGACAATATTCCATATGCATGTAGGCAGATATATACGTACGCACATACACAAAATATATTACGCATAAAAGTTCAAATATGATTAGATTTCAGAAGCAACACTTGTAATTTTCTAAATTAAAACTCACCATGATAGGCTTAACCAACACAATAAGTATCCTCCTCAAACCTTGAGGTCAATTTCAGCCAAAGCAGAAGTAGAGAAAAAATGTCGCTAAAGGCAGGAACAAAAGAATGCCATTCATTGTCCAAAACGGTGAGAAGTAAATTCATATGTGCCAAGGAATATATGATTGTGAATCTTAGTAAATTCAAACTTAAGATTATTCATTCAACGAAGCTCACTCCGACAAAGCCTGGATTCAAGCTTCCAACTTTCCATTCTCTTTCTTTATCCCAACTTTTATTAATTCTTTCCCAGCACTAAACTTTTCTTTTGTGTTCGCTAGGTTTTGAAAAAAATGCAACTTTAAATTGGATTTTACCTACCAAAATCTACGCATTATACACAGTAGATCTCAAACTACTTACTTTATTCGATTTTACCGACTAACATATTAAGTGTTCCTACTGGTGTATATAAATCCATTACAAAAGCAGAACCTACTTCTTTAAATCCAAAGAACAAAATAAAAACCACAAAAAAGTAAAAATAAATATAATAAAAAATGCATGGAAATATACGCACAGCCTTCTCGCGAGCCCCCGGTTCCACATGAATCTCTCGTCTCGACAGTGTAAACGAATCATCCACAGTAGTCTTCTGCAGTAAAGTAATGAACTTTCACTATCAAGACTCAAAGCCCACATCGCCAAAATTAAAGATTTACAGAGTACGAGCAATAAATGCTATTCGCAAACAATTTAGACATACCTGGGGATGGAGGCGAAGCAGTGAGAGAGAGGTATTCTTCAGTAAAAAGGCCATTTTCGAATACAGAGAGAGGAGATAAAATGAAGTGTACAAGGAAGGAATTATTTAGGTGAAAAGCAGAATATAAGATTGGGATGACTTTTGTTTTCTGTGTTTTCTATACGGAAATCGCTAATGGCTGCTGATGCTGATGCAGCTTTGGTCAGGCAAAGGTGGGCTGGCTTGTGACAATCAGACTGGTTCAGGCCAAATCCGGGGCGTGTTGTTGAAGTGTCAAAGCAGACTTCAGCTTGTCCATCTCGGTTCGCACAATCCGAACTAGGTAAATCCATTATTTTAGTTTTCGATCCCCATTCTTTTGATACAATAAAAACATTTTGTGTAAAATGTTTGATAATGTCCAATTTAATAATCAATTAATTTTTTAAATTGAACGAATTAAGAGCAGAAAATAATTTTCATCTTATTTTAAATTTATCAAATAAGACTTATAATGTAATTTAAGTCGAGCAAAAATTAAATTTAATAAAAATAACGAGCGATTTAATAATAAAAAATTATTTTTAATAAATTTAAATTAAATATGATTGTTTATTAATAAATTTAAAATATCTTTCCAAATTCACAATAAATAAAAATATTTTTATCATAAATTTTATTTAATTATTCCTTATTCGATTATATATTCTTACTTATATGTGTATTTTTAATATAAATATAAATTTCGAATTTAAAGTTATATAACATTTTAATTACTTGTAAAATTTTTAAAAAAGAAAATATGTCCTCAAGAATAATGTTTCCGTAGGACTTGCGGACCACCTTGTATTTTGGCCAAACCAAACCACTTGGAGGAAACGTAAGTAACTCAAACTGTCATGTTTTTTGGAAGAAAACCAACGAGTTTTTTCTACACACTTCCGCGGCGGCGGCTTTCCCCTTACCCAGGCTTCTCTAAAGTTTCTGTCTTGAGGATGAACAATAAAAAATTCTCTCCTTGATTTCTCCTCTGTACTCACACTTCAATTTCACTATTCTCTAGTGTGAAACTTGAGCTTGAATTTCAGCCTTACTCTGATTCTTGTAGATGGCGACGTCGAGGCTTAGCAGGGTTGCTATCGCCTCTCTCAGGGCTTCTCGCTGTCATTATCGGGTTCCTGCGATTTCTCGTGCTACTGAATTAGTTTCATCGTCCTCTCAGAACGGTTTTTCTTCTGGAGCTGTGAATGAATATGCAGTTTCGAAGGCTGCTGGTGTTTCTCTTCCAAGATCGTTATGTTTCGACGGCTTCCTTTTGAGCAGAGGTTTCTCTCGCTCTTACTCTAGTGCTGCGAGTTCGGGTCAGGTACTTGTGGATTTGACATGCTTCTGCATTTGTTTTGGTTTGTATTACTAGAAAAATGTTCTATTTTTGGTCTCTTCTGCATTGTATAATGCGTAATTGTTCGGAAATATTAACTTTATTTTCTTCAATTTGCGTACGATTTTTAGCTGTAAAGCAGCATTTTTTGGGATTCTGGCACACAAAATGTAATCAGGATACGTAATAGGTTAGGCATTTTACTTGGAGTGATGCAATTTGGTGTTCTATGGAATGCCTTCATGTAGCTGTAGGGCAACCTCATGCAGTGGAGTCAAGAACGCTGCAGTAAATTTGTACCACATAGCAAAATTAAATCGTGAAGCTTGGGCACCAGTGGTAGATGAAATAACGGAAAAGATGGAAAGGTACGAATTTGTTGGTTAAATCTTAATGACTTGATTGAACGAGAGTAGATGATTGAAGATTCTAAAATTGTCGTGGGTGCTTTGGGTTTTATCAGACAAATTTATAAATGAAAAGCCACTGATGCCAGGTTCTGAAGAATCATTAGGGAATTGAGAATTTGCTTGCTACTGAACTTTGTGTGAATTGTTTTTGCATTTTTCAGCCAAGATCATATCTTTTCCCGAAAAGCCAATGGATAGAAAAACCTTTTATTTGAACTATCTTAGGATTGAAACCTCTGGAAGTTCTGGACTTGATGCTGCATTAGTTTTATTTCTGGAAGTGGATGTCCTGTGTGTTTGTATCTTCAACGAAGAAAGGAAGATGGGAATAGAGGACAAAGACATATTTTTGACAATGCTATAAGCTTGAATGGACATGACTGTAGCAGTTCTATGCTATTGGATTTCTGGAATTTGCACCTGGAGCTTGTTGCCTTAAGTTTCTTTAACATTCACTCCTTCAGAATCCAGAAATTTTGTCTGGAACTCTGCACAGTTTTGGGCGACATTTTTCATTACATATATCTAAACTAATTCTGCTAAGGTTTTGGGCCACTTAGTAGCAGAGGAAAATATATTCATTAGTCACACTTCTAGACTTGCAATCATGAATATATTAGATTAAGAGTTTTTTGAGTTGTTTTGACATATAAAATCAAGAGCCCATTTTCATCCTTAATGTATTCCTTTATTGGGCTTGTAGTTTACTACTTTGAACCCTTTATTTTACCTATCTGATATTTGGTTGCACCTCTCTCCCAATTGTTCGTGCTTCGTTTTTCCTCCTGTGATTTTCTCTTTTGTCTCCTGGACTGTCATATTAAAAAGAAAAATTTGTTGAGATAAGTTTTTGTTACTTGGTGGTAAATTCTTAACGGTATTTATATCCTTGATGGCAGGTCAGCAATTCAGAGTACACTGAGATGGCATGGGAAGGAATTGTTGGTGCTGTTGATGCGGCACGTGTCAGCAAACAGCAGGTGGTGGAAACTGAGCATTTAATGAAAGCCCTTTTGGAGCAGAAGGATGGATTGGCTAGGAGAATATTCACCAAGGCTGGACTTGACAACACATCAGTTTTGCATGCAACTGAAGAGTTCATTTCTAAACAGCCAAAGGTATCTTTCCGGCTATTGATGTGATTTCCCATAAACACTTGATCATTCATAAACACATGATCATTTATGTGTTTGGCAGGTGATGGGTGATACTAGTGGCCCTATATTGGGCTCTAATCTGAGCTCTCTCTTGGATGCTGCAAGAAAGCATAAAAAAGAAATGGGAGACTCCTTTGTTTCTGTGGAGCATCTAGTTTTAGCATTCCTTTCTGATAGGAGATTTGGACAGCAGTTTTTCAAGAATCTGCAGCTTAGTGAGAAAGCTTTGAAAGATGCTGTTCAAGCAGTCCGTGGGAGTCAGAGAGTGACTGATCAGAGTAAGTACCGAGTATTTTTACTTTTTCATTTCCATTTTTTGCAATTGAATTAAGTTTCAAAAAGGGTTGCAAAAATAAAATCATCGTAGATGAATATTGAGTTGTGATCTGACAAACTACCCTGGTGTTTCCTGTTGGGGATTGGAGAAACTCTGATTTCAAGGCTATGAGAAACTTCTTTTGGCAAAAAGCTTGTCAAGTTCTATTTTTGGAAAGCTGACATGTCCTACTGGCAGCCTTTTAGAACAGTTGACATAGATTTGCTTCATTTTAAGAACTGTGTTTCATGAACCAACTAAGAAAGTGAGGAAGACACAAGGATTGACAAAATATGACTTTTTTTTTTCCCTCCCTTTCTTTTGGGTAGGGGTTTTAACATAGATCATGGTTTGGAAGAAGGACCAAATAAAATCAAAGTTTATTTGGTTGACCTCCAAAGAGTGTAGCCTGTTGATTTTGTTTTGTACATCGGTCTAGAGTTTAGTTATATTATTGCTGAGCTGACAGAACATGATAATGAATATTTCATTATTTGTTTAATTTTCCGAAAATGATGAGTTATAACACTGTATGGTGTTTCTCTTTTTGATTCATTTCTGCTGTCGTTTGTTTTCTACTGCTGATATATGTATGCCAATTCTTCTTCCAGACCCTGAAGGTAAATACGAGGCACTTGAGAAGTATGGAAATGATTTAACTGAGCTAGCTAGACGTGGTAAACTTGACCCAGTTATAGGGCGTGATGATGAAATAAGAAGATGCATACAGATATTATCTYGCAGAACGAAGAACAACCCTGTTATTATTGGTGAGCCAGGAGTTGGGAAAACTGCAATTGCTGAAGGGTATGACCTTGATTTTGCAGGTTTCTTCAATTAATTAAGTGAAGGGTGTAATATTTTCTTTCTGTTGTTTGATGGCATTGGAAAGTAGTTTCTTGGAAGATAGATTTCCACCATTTGTAGTTGAGAGGTGTGACGAAAAGTTAAAAAATAATGTATGGATAAGGCTTCCAACATTCTTTTGGCACTGAAAGGAAAAAGAAAGAGAAAACTGTGGTCCTTTTTKGTCTCTAAAGACTACAAGCACAAAGTAGGAAGCCCATGATAAAAAGGAGCCACATTGTTCTTGCTCAAATCTGATTTTTTTTTTTTTTTTTTTTGGGGGGGGGGTTGGGGTGTGGGCTTATGGAAAGATGTTATGCTTTCTGGAATTTGTGGAGTATATTGTTTTCTATTTCTGTAGAATACCTTCGTAAACCTTACTGACCCAACAGATCTTTTGAAGAAAGTCGTGGCATCTCCTCTGAAACAGAAAAACTTTGCCAGTGATGTTGCAGCTATGAAACGGGTAGAACTGAACTTTGATGTTTTAKGCCTGTAGGAACCTTTATGGAATTGAACCATATGACAATTTTCAGCATGACGACTTGTTTCTTTTCCTTATTTGGTTTGTTTCATTGGAAGACCATTCCTTTACTGAGGATGTGCCCTGTATTCTTGCAGGTTAGCTCAAAGGATTGTCCGTGGTGATGTTCCAGAACCCCTGTTGAATCGTAGGGTAGGAATTTCTTTCAGTTCCATACTGAACATGTTATTATTCAATGAAGTGCACATTTGAAAAGGAAGATTTTCTATGGATGGTGATAATTAACTGTTCAAGTCAAATATCTACATGTTACCTCAATTAATATGATAAGCTTGGTCTTCATATTTAGTATTGCCAATGTTTAGAATTTCAAAAGAATGCTTGTGTAGCGTCAGTGAATTTTTCACCTTAGGCCATCTTGTGTGCATAAAGCATGAAATCTAATCTCTTTGAAGCTTTGAGGTGGGATTCATTTTACGTTACAATCATTTACTACAATAGTTTGTTTGGGACCTTCAAGTATGGGATAGATAGGGGTTTAGTATTAAGTCATATAGACTCTCTAAATACTTTGATTGCTGAAGAAGTAACTTCAGAATGAAGTTATTAGGCAGTACTAAGATGATATTACCGCTCTCAGTAGTATTTATTCTTTGAGAATAAAATAATTATTGCCATCCATTTTCTTAACAAAAGGACATACATTTCTGGAAAAAGGAAAAAAAGAATACAAATTATGGTGAGATTTGTTTGATCAAATATACTTGCTTAATATTAATTTTGCAAGCATGATTTGTTTTTACGTCTGTTATCTGTGTTTCTAGCATGATCTTGTTCTCATGCACTGGTTCCTCTATAAGCAATTTTGATCCTTATGCATCTTTTTGTGCTCAGTTGATCTCCTTGGACATGGGCTCATTGCTTGCTGGTGCTAAATTCCGAGGAGACTTTGAGGAAAGGCTGAAAGCTGTCCTCAAGGAAGTCACAGGCTCAAACGGGCAGATTATTTTATTTATTGATGAGATACACACTGTAGTTGGTGCAGGTTGGTTTAAGTTACCCTTGACTGGATAGTTTCGAGATATGGTGTTCATTCGATTGTTTGTAGACAGTACAAGAAAATATCATTTCCGTTGTTATGCTTGGTCATATCTAGCCATGGATTACTCAGTTGACATAGGGGCATGAACGCATGCAACAGTAGTAAATTCCCTGTAAATATGCAATTCACCAGTTAAATTCGAGAGAGAACTCTTACTCATGTTTGCATGAAGAGGGTAGTTCTGCATTTGTACTAAATCTTTTTTCCTGTGTAGTAAACCTGAGAAATGTAGATAATTTTATGCCCTATCTTCTTCCTCCCCCACTCCCCCGTGGAAAAAAAAAAAAAAATCAATATTCAATCATGTGCTAACTGGTGTTGATTCTGCCTCTGACAGGGGCTGTTGGTGGTGCGTTGGATGCTGGAAATTTGTTGAAACCTATGCTTGGCCGTGGTGAACTGAGGTGTATTGGAGCAACCACATTGAATGAATACAAAAAGTACATTGAGAAGGACCCAGCCCTAGAACGTAGATTCCAGCAAGTTTTTTGCGACCAGCCATCTGTTGAAGATACCATCTCCATCCTTCGTGGATTGCGTGAGCGCTATGAGCTTCATCATGGTGTTAAGATTTCAGATAGTTCTCTTGTTTCAGCTGCAGTTCTAGCTGATCGTTACATTACGGAGCGTTTTTTGCCGGACAAAGGTAAAGTGTGGCATCCTTCTTCAGATTCAGGGCTCATTATGTGTAAAAGATATGTGTTCTCAAGTTTCTGAAGTTATTATTGTTTATCAGTTAGGAGGAAGTACACAGAGCTTGTGGAATGTAGATGACATGAACTTGTTTGCGCAGCTTGTGAGCCAAATACCTTAAAATTGGCCATGAATTGAAAAATATACTTATTTGTGGCTGTGCCAATATGTTCTCTTTTAGTTTTCTTTTTTTTCCCCCAACACCCCCCCCACCCCCCAGTTTAAACAAGTTTGTTGAGAATTCTTGTTTGTTTAGTTTTGTTTGAGCAAATTTTCTAGTTGTTTCATAATGGCTTTCAATTATTCTGAGTGCATTTGTTGCTTGTTTTCATGCTTATCTGTGTTTTATGCAACTCTCTTGTCCCGTTTCAGCAATTGACCTAGTTGATGAAGCTGCTGCAAAGCTGAAGATGGAGATTACTTCAAAGCCTACAGAATTGGATGAGATAGATAGGGCTGTGCTAAAGCTAGAGATGGAAAAACTGTCCCTAAAAAATGACACTGACAAAGCATCTAAAGAACGGCTGGGCAAACTGGAAAATGATTTAGCATCTCTTAAGCAAAAACAGAGAGAGTTGAATGAACAGTGGGAGCGCGAGAAAGCTCTTATGACTCGTATACGGTCAATTAAAGAAGAGGTAGTCTTTGTTTCCTCTATTGTTAGCATTTTAATTTAGTGCAACAGACTTGTTCTGTATTTTTCTTTTTAACTATTTTGAGTAGATTGACAGAGTTAACCTAGAAATGGAAGCTGCTGAGCGTGAGTATGACTTGAATCGTGCTGCTGAACTCAAATATGGAACATCAATATCCCTTCAACGCCAGCTAGAAGAAGCTGAAAAGAATCTCACTGGATACCGGAAGTCGGGGAAGTCTTTGCTCCGAGAAGAAGTGACAGACCTTGATATTGCAGAAATTGTCAGTAAATGGACTGGCATACCATTATCAAACCTGCAGCAGTCTGAGAGGGATAAACTTGTCTCGTTGGAACAGGTGCTTCACAAAAGGGTTGTTGGTCAGGATATGGCAGTCAAATCTGTAGCTGATGCAATCAGGCGTTCAAGGGCTGGCTTATCTGACCCAAACCGGCCTATTGCGAGCTTCATGTTTATGGGACCCACTGGTGTGGGAAAAACTGAACTTGCAAAGACTCTCGCTGGATACCTTTTCAATACAGAAAGTGCTCTTGTGCGGATAGATATGAGTGAGTACATGGAGAAACATGCAGTTTCCCGATTGGTTGGTGCACCACCAGGGTATGTTGGTTATGAAGAAGGTGGGCAGCTAACTGAAGTAGTTCGCAGGAGGCCTTATTCTGTAGTGCTTTTTGACGAAATTGAGAAGGCACACCATGATGTTTTTAACATACTATTACAGTTGTTGGATGATGGAAGAATCACAGATTCTCAAGGCAGGACTGTAAGCTTCACCAATACTGTTGTGATTATGACATCAAATATTGGATCTCACTACATCCTTGATACTCTAAGAAGCACTGAAGATAATAAAGAGGCTGTTTATGAAATTATGAAAAAGCAAGTGATTGAGCTTGCTAGACAAACTTTCCGTCCAGAATTTTTGAATCGGATCGATGAATATATTGTTTTCCAACCTTTGGATCCCAACGAAATTGGCAAAATTGTCGAACTCCAGGTACGCCTTTTCTAAACAAAAATGAAACTTATTTGTGCTTATGCTTCGTCTTCTTTTTGTAGTTTTGCATGCATTTCCTTCTGTTAGCTTTTAGCATATCTAAGTTCACGTTGTTTTTTCAGATGAATCGTGTTAAAGATAGGCTCAAGCAGAAGAAGGTTGAGCTTCAATTTACGGAGCATGCTATCATTCTTTTGGCGAAATTAGGTTATGATCCTAACTTTGGAGCTCGCCCTGTGAAGAGAGTTATTCAGCAGTTGGTTGAGAATGAAATTGCTATGAAAATTTTACGAGGAGATATTAAGGAGGAAGACACTGTTATTGTGGATGCTGATACATCCCATATGGCCACAGACCTCTCGCCTCATGGCAGGCTGGTCATAAAGAAAGTGGAAACTGATGTTTTGATGGATGCTATGGTTGCAAATAAATAACCATTGTTCAGATTTGCAGCATAAGAGCAATGCAGGACGGCAAGCTATGACCACAAGATGTTTTTTACTAATTTGTTTTCTGTTGCTGTACAAATGTACATAAAACACATTTCAAGCTTTTCAATTACATGTCGTAGCAGTAGGAACACAGATCTTTAACATCATGATAGGATGAAGATGTCGTCTTGTTTTAACGTTTGCTTATTTTGGTAGCAGAATTTTAGACATTGAATGCTTTAGGTTTCTTTTAAAAGGAGCCAAGATGGTATTAAACCTGAAACACATTTCTGATTTCCTCCTATGAGTAGAAGGGTACTGGTGTGCTGTTGCAACTACGAAGAACATTCACATCTAATGACTAATGAGTACCCAAAAAAACTATTCCTAGCTGCTCAAAACCTGCTTCAAGGCTGCAGCAGTTGTGGCTAAAGCTCAACTACGAAGAAAATTCACATCAAGCGACTAACGAGCACGCAAAACTACTCTTCCTAGCTGCTCGAAGCCTGCAGCAAAACTATGTCCATGGTGGAAGAACTCAGAACCTATCAACATAATCCTTGTTTCTTCTGAACATAAATCTTTCTAAACTTGTCGTCTCATCATTGAGATCCTCACCACAATGGACAGTTTCGTCCAACTCTTTTGTGCCTTCTGTGCCTTCTGTGTCTGTAGCCTAAAATAGTTTTCAACTAATTCCATTAGGGGATCCACACTGCCGGAGGTAGGAGATTCGAGATCATCTCCTTCACCTTCAGAAACCTCAATATTATCAGCAGAGGATAAACCAACATGTTGAAGAAGCGAATTGTTGTCATGAAAACAACGTACATCCTGCCAGTGGTCAAATGCAGTAACGGCCAAAAGGCGAGCATCAGCCTGCCATCAGAGTCCGTCATGTATTGGTCATAAGTTGAAGTAAACGAATTGAATATAGAAAAATGGAAGAAAGAGGTGATGATAAGAAGTATGCCTTCTCTTTTTCAGATAGGTCCTCAACAGGGAGATATCTACCTCCTGAGATTAATCCCAGCACCTGATTAATAACATTGAAAACCACTCCGATCTTTTGTTGGGGACTCTGATAATAGCATATTCTGCTATCTGCTGCACACCTTCGAGCATGGTTCGCTGTGACCTCCCATAAGTTTGCCTCTAAACCAAGTATCTGTAGTCAAACTGATTGAATCAATCGGCAGTTGTGCATTTAATTTCTAGATAGCTGCAGCAGAGATGTAACCAAATGATGTGCGTGTATCCATGAATGGATCCAGAACAGCAAATAGCAGACTTCAACTAAATTAGTTGAAATTTGACCAAGAACCTGGAAAGTATGAAGAAGATATCAATTGCAGGAAAGAGAAAGAAGGAAATTACACGTTGAAGATGTTCTGGATCTCTAAAGAGCTGAAGAAGTAAATCTTCCACTGTGTTAATGTTCAGCTTTTGAAGATCCTTATGGCATTTGCCTCCTTTCCGAATGTTCTTTAACTTGGAGACATCATCAGCTAAGGACGGAGGGCCATGTTTCCTTTTACCTATAATGGAAGAATAGCAGTCATTAATGAATAGTACCACTGAAAATTGCAGGAAATAAAGATCTTAAGAAAGAAGGCTTACATGTAATCCGCCGATCCTTGACAGTAAAGCGTTTCGACACTCCTTCTTTGATTCTTACCCCAGTGAATGAATCAAGGACTCTTGCCCCTAGCTTGAACTCACGGTTCTTCATCCAGCAGGCGTACTGCCTGAACTTAATCTTACCTACAACACCAATTCCTTTATCCAGACGCAAATGTACATCTCCATCCAGAAGAGGTTTCTTTGCCTCCCTCTTTCTCTTTTTGCTTTTGTTGGTGTATACTCCTTCCGTTTCTCTTACTATCTTTCTGCTGAACTCTTCAGATGTCCAATCATCTCCTTCAGCATCCCCAACATCTCCTTCAAGAGCCACTATTTCAACCTTTGCAGAGGCTTCTGGCCCAGAATCAACAACTTTCTCATTAAGATTATCAATCAGAGCCACTTCAATAGAGGTATGACCTTCTCCTTGAATTTCCTCATTAGTCAAAATTGGAAGGCAGACATCCTTCAAGAACTGTAACTTTAGGCACCTTGTTTCAGAAGTGTCCGCCTGATTCCCAGAATTCCTGAAGAAAAGGTGCAAAGAATCTTCATAAGAGATATAAATACTGATTATTAGATATTGTAGGCACTTCAGTAGAGACAACAATCCTGCTCAACAAAGAACCCATTTCTCACCTGTCAGGTCCTGTCAAAAGATTCCTTAATTCCTCTTTTACCTGGAAATTTTGTTAGAGAACAGAAGATAGTAAACTAAAAACTGAGGAAGGTGGGGGATGATCTTCTCACAATGTTACGGACTAAACTCTCAATGTATGGCTTCAATTCGTGATGCATCATGTGCATCATTATCTCTTCCAGTGCTTCTTTCAGAACCCTGTTCCAGAAGACACAAAACCCACAAAAATGAAAGATAATCAAACAAAGAGTAGTCAGAAACAAATTCAAGACGCAATACTCCACAACCTGAAGATGATAAAGCATGAAGCAATTTTTGAGTACGTTAAAATTTAAAATACAAACAGAACCCACAAATCAAGAATTGGACTGCATTCCAAACCCAACCGAGTAAATCTGCAGATAATTTTGAAGAATGGAAAACAATAACTAACTTACCCATCTCCCGAATCGTTAGAATGTCCTGATCCGTGGCTCCTACTCCTGTCCTCAAATAGTGGAACACTTGACATAGTCAACCCCTGATTCTAACTCTACTAAAAATGTCCAAGCTGATTGATATTCATCAGGTTAGTGTTATATAGAAAGTCTGGCATTTATCCAAAACAATTAAAGAAAAGAAAGAACGAACAAGGGAGCTGACATTGACATCCCGAATAGTCCACACAAGAACACACACGTTTATGGTAGATTCTTGTGTGGCCATAAAAGCAAACAAATTGAATCTTGGCTATCACATTCTTCTTTATCTGTCATGCTTGGTTTGTTTACCGTATCATTAGTCTGAGTTCTCTGTCATTATCACATTCAAATTCTATGCCATTAGTCTAAGTTCCCTGTCAATGTTCTATACTTCAAATAGGGGACTAGTGATTACTTTATTACAACAATCTTTGTCAAAATGACAAAGATTTTTAGAAAAATAATGCCTTCTTCAAGATTTTACGCAATGAGATCATCAACTACTCTCAGCAGACTGTATTACTTATGAACTAAATATCACTTGATGCACGTTTACCTTAATCACATTATCGTGCAATATTTCAAAAATGATACCGGTGACTTCTAACTGGTTTCTGAGAAGTACTATGTGAATCCATACTGGAAAAGGAAGTATCATACATAAATATCAAGCCTCTTAAGTAGCAGTCGGGTATCTCTTTGTTTCTTCTGTCCCTGTTACGAAATCTTTTATAAATTTTCTAAGGGGAAGGAGTCAAAGTTCTTCTGGTCATATTGAATACATCGGGAGGGAGGTGTAGTTGAACCTAAGACACTTGGCTGGTACAATATATTAGAAGTCTTCCTGGAGATCAGCTGATTAGCCATTGAAATGAGAGAGCAGATTACAAGTCTTCTGAAGCAGCTAGTAGCTGAACATGTTGAACATAGTTTGAGGTGGTCTATTTCACATACTGCTTCCTCGAAACTGCTCTATGAAGTTGCTTCAAAGACCAAAGTCAGAAAATGTCAAACATGTCAGAATTCAATGCTCCAAGAAATCTTGTTTTATCATTTAGCATTTGAGATAGTGACCATATTATTCTTTCCTCATATTTATTTTGAGGAGTTTTCCCAATTTAAACCAACATTTTGTGAAACCAGCCGCGCATGACCGACTTTTCTAGTAGGTGTGTGCCCATGTCCTGGACATGCTCCTAGCAGCGCTCTGCTTCAAGGCCGACGCTACTAGAAGTAGCGGCATGCAATGTTCACAAATTCTTGACCTTATTTAAGAGACACCAAGTTTCATTCCATTTAAGCCAATAATCATCAATAAAATTTTAAATAGCTTTGATTGTAAATTAGATATTTTACAGGTGAACTAACTAATAAATGAAAGTTTTGTTTCGTGGTTTGGGGAGGAGACTCGTTACCATAAGCTAACTTTAGGGGGATGTTTGTCAATAACTATTCAAATAACTTAGATCTCATTTGACAAAATTAAAATTTGAAAGACTAAAATCTACATATTGAAGTATGAAAAATAGTTGAGATTTTAACACTAAAATTGCGCTTAATTTATACACGTATGAATCATAAGACTAAATTTAATTATTGCGTTCAATAATTAATTTAGTAAAATTTTGAATAATGTCAATTTTACACATTTGTCCTTTTTTTATTCCTTTGAATTTATATGATAATTGATTTATATTGATCAATATTTCACAAGAAAAAATAGAAAAGATAATGAGAATATGATTAACTTTGTTCGATAGACGAAGAATTAATAAGCTACGATGTCTTAAAGGCGTTAAGTGAACATATTAAAAATATTAATATATTCCAAATTATGTTATTGAATCGTCTTACTCTAATAATGTTTTAATTGATTTAGTGCTAAGTGTTAAATTGTGTTATCAAATATAGACTCATTTAATTGACAGAAGAGTAAAGTTAAATTAATATATTAATTTCAAAAATAAATAAAACTAACTCATGAATTTACTTTTGATGCACTTTTATGATTAACTTCGAGGTCTTTTGGATGTGCAAAGATTGCATACATGTCGCCACTTCTTTTTGTTCTTATTTGTTCGTATTTACAAAATGTTATACAATATATCTACCTTATTAACTCAGACATTTTTATTTGGCATTGGAATACTAAATAGAGATTTAGCAAAAGATAAAAAGAAAAAAAATGAAGAGGAATATTATTCGGAGTTTAATTTCTTTATGTTTCCGTTTATTCGTTAATTGTCGCAATATTGTTAGATTTTATAATCTTTTTAGTTGTAAATTTAAGTAGAATAGAAGGAAGCAATCGTATATTTAATAAGTGGATTTATCCAATATGTCTAACTTATAAAGAATAAATCTAAATAACTCTGARATGACTTAATTTTGGTTGCGATATGTAGGGATGCACAAGAGCGTAGTTKCTTTGGAGAAGGGTTTAGAATATTTTTAATGACAATTTAGCTATGAAGGAGAAGAACTAAAGGAAGGAGATGAGAAAAAAAAAAGAAAAAAATGTTATTAAAATTTTTAAAATTGATCAGTGCATTTTCGTTTTAAATTTTCAAGAAAAGTAATAAAAATACATCTTCTTGTAAGTCGTCTTTCCCAGACTGTGCAGCCACTCTCATTAATTTAAAATTTTTTTATTAATTTCTAAATTATTACAATAATTTTTAATTAAAATTTAATAAAATAATAAATCAGATTATTTTTTATATAAAATTTTTGACAGGTAGCGAAAACGAAGGCAACAAGATTTTTGAAACATGATCGAGTACACTGGTGGTCTAGGCATGAGATGTACAAAGATGAGGTGTATCAATGGCAGTAAACTGCCCGAAGGAAGGTTCACGGCGTGCAATGGAGATGCGATGCAGCGAGCACATCCTCAATTTTTTAGTGAACCACTTAATGCCACGTAGACAGCGCCATTTTAACCGGAATTAACTACCTGTCCGCTACTCTGCTTCGTCCTGCGATAAGCACTCCACTAATCACTAAGAAAAACTAGGAAAAACCATCATGGCTTTTAGATTCAGGGGTGCAGCAATTTCCATTGGGACACGTGCAAAAATATATTCATCTTCCCTTCCGGCTAATCATCTTGGGATCAAACGCCATAACTTGGCTTCAAATGTTTTATGCAGTTCATTTTCATCTCCTCATAATCAAACTGGTATTATAACACTCTGCCACTATCAAATCTCATGTAATCTTTTTAGTCTTCCAATTGGAACCCGCTAGATAGTAGAATAATTTCCTTTGGTTGATTATATGCGGATTGCAGTGAATTGTTAGACTTTTTTTCTGGCTTTTCTTGATTTTTAGTTAGTGTGGAGTCCACTGGAAATCTAATTTTTGGGGTTTCTGTATGTCAATTCATCTTTTCTAGTAGAATGAACAATACTCAGATAGTAGAATAATGATTGGTCGATTATATGCATGTGCCGACGATTAATTGTTAGATGATATCTGGCTTTTCTAGGTTTTGGTCGAGAGTTTAGTCTAGTGGGGGTGCAATTTCTTTATGGGGGCAATTGATTAGGATTTTTGAATTGGGTGAGTTGTTGAATTGAATTAGAGTTTCTTTCTGCAGTTTATAAGTATTCAATTCGTGCAACAAATGGGGGTGGTTCAGCAACAGTTTTGGATCCCGTAGTTCCAAGGAAGGAAAATGAGGAGGAATCATCGAAGAATTGGAAAATCAAGATGCTATATGATGGAGATTGCCCACTATGCATGCGGGAGGTTTGTCTACTGTGATTGATTTCTAAAATGTTTCTTTTTAAAACTTTTTACGGGTCTGAAATTTGTCGTTGGACAGAGGAGGGTTGTTTTGAGTTTTATGCTTTCTAATGAAATATTAGGTYAGTTTGACATTACTGTATGGTTCCACTAAGTTTATTGTAGGATGACTTAATTTCCAGGTAGATATGTTAAGGGAGAGGAATAAGAGCTACGGGACCATCAAGTTTGTAGACATAAGTTCCGAGGAATACTCTCCAAAGGAGAATCAAGGCCTTGACTACAAAACTGTATGTCTATGGAACATCTAGTTTTTTGTTAAGACTAGGCTTTTGGTATATTTGAAATGTTTGTTATGTTTAAAAGGATGAATTTTGATCCTTTTGGTAGCTTCACATCTAATTATCCATGCAGTACAGAGATGTCTGCCATGAATGTCGTTATTGTAATGAAGGAAATTGTATAATTTTTCAGGTAATGGGAAGGATCCATGCAATACAATCTGATGGAAATGTAGTGACAGATATTGAGGTACAGGCTTAACTATCTTGGTTTGACATACATAAAGGAAACTTCAGCTCCTGTTAGACAGGAAATTCTTAGATTATGTTGATAAAACGGTTAGCCTGAGCTGCAAATGATAATTTTTTTTTTTTTTTTCAGGCTTTTAGAAAACTATATGAAGCAGTTGGACTTGGATGGGTTTATGCAATTACCAAATATGAACCTGTAAGTCCTTGAATCTGATAATAATGTCTCATGTCCTGAGGACGATCATGTTGGAAATCTGTTTCTTTTTTTTGTCTCTTTATATGAAGTTTTCACTCAACCATAAAAGTACATTATAAGCAGGTTGCAACTATTGCTGATGCAGTCTATGGTGTTTGGGCCAAGTATCGTCTTCAAATTACTGGTTAGTCCTTTTCCTTTTTTCATGCTTTTGCCTTTCTTCATCCTATGGACCACTATCTTTTGCTTCATTTCATTAGTAGGCATTTCTCCATTTTGTCGGACTTTCATCTTCTTGATACTCTCTGAATGATATCATCCCAGTCTTGGAAATCTTAATCTTAATGGAATTTCTTTACTCCACATAAATGACAGATGCTTGTTAGTACATCCTGTTGGTCATGAAATAGCTTTTTTGTTAACCTTTTCGATTCCGGATTAAATAATAATAACCTTTGTATTGTTCAGGCCGACCACCACTAGAAGAAGTTCTTGAAGCCCGGAGGAATAAGGTTTGTATAATACAAACAGCCTCAATCTGATATTCTTTCTTCTATTTATGTTCCTGGCTGCAATCATCAGAAATTTTTATGCTTCTCATTCTAGAAATTAACCATGTTTTCAGAAACTGTGTGTGATCAATGAGCACAAATGAGCTTAGCTAGATTCTTCAGACAATCTTACCTCAACCTTTTGCATTCATGGTATAATTTAGCCAGCTAATTTTTATCAAGGTTACATGCCAAGTGAAGKMGTCTAAAAAATTTCATGGTGTTGCTTTGAAAGTCTAGTCAAACAATAGACTTCCCCRGCCACAAAGAATTTTCAGAATGAAAGAACAAAAGGTCCAACTTCATTCCATCATGGTATTGCATTGCACAGACTGGCTAGTTCTGATTACAGACCTAGTGGCTTTGCCAGTTGAGAATGGTCCTGTCTGATGATTTACCTTTCATGTTGGTCTATTATCACAAAGGAAGGGAATTTAAAAGGCTGAGTTAGATAACCATAAGAATTAACTCAGTATTCTCCGGCTAAGTTTCAGATATTGTGGTAGCTGACAGCGGAACTTAGATCAGTAGAAAATTCGAGTTTCAGACATTATAGGACTTTTACATGCAAAAACTAATGCATAAATTGCTCACTTTTATCATTTCTTTCTTGCAGAGGGCGTTATGCAATGATGGCAAGACCTGTAAAACTTGAGCTTCTAGAGTAATGATATAATGTGGGAGAAAGATTACAAAGGACGAATCCATCTATGGATTGTGAGTTTAATTCTCACTTCATCAACTGAGCAGATCATTACAAGTCATGTGGCTGAACATCTCAAGAATTGGTTTGTGGCCCTCTAAAGGGAAAAGTATACCCAGAAAGCATTTTGGCCAAATTTAAAGTGTCTTTTGTCACATAATATATGTATCATGTACATTGACATGTAATTACTTTTTATTTTTCTTCTCAAATGTACTTAGATAGAAATGAATCAGATCAGTAGAAACAAGCAGCAGATGAATGCCTGGTAAATAACAATTATTGCTGTATTCTAATCGGTTATTGCTATGATAATCTCGGTACTATTTCCTCAAAGTTGATGTTTTTGTCCTATAATTGGTCCCCCCCACCAAAGAAAAAAAAATTAATATACTAATTGACTATTATGAACTCTAATTTCATCCCTGATTAATTTCATATCAACACACTCATGACCCATATTTTTCTAGTATCTTCTTTTAACATTTTTTTCTCCTTCTCTTTTGACCTTTTGTTATGATTTTAACCAAGAATAAAAATAAAATTGGTGGGAGTCGATTAATTAGTGCAAAGATATCAGATTCTTATGAATATAGCTGAGGATGCAACAAAAAGGAAAGCCGAAGATCCCGGAGCCGAAAGAAATGGCAGAAACTTTTGAGTTACAAGGAAAGAACCATACTTCCACAGAAATCTGAAAATGGTAGCAAATGTTGGATCCATCTATAGATTGGGTCTTTCATTTTCACTTGATCAACTGACCAAGTCATCGTAAATCATGTGGGTAAACATCTCAAGAATTTCTTTATGAAACTCCAAATGGAAAACCATAACCATCAGAAATTCTGGACTGATATAAAATGTTTGTCACATCTCAAAAAGAATGGTTTCAAATGAATTAATGTAGTTCACATGTCACCTGCAATGAATAGAATGATATGCAGAATCTGTTGACACCTAAAACTATAATTAAATTTCATCTCTGTAATCCAAAGCTAATCTAACTTAGCTGATATCTGCACAAGATCTTTATCTGGCAGCAACTACAATACCTTGATCTGAACCTGAAGCTACGAATGTGCAGTATATACACAGTTCCATTACTTAACTCTCCGTTTTTTTCGTGCCTGCATATCTCCAAAAGCCACAATACCAATTGCCATTCGCCATCTCTGACGTGCCACGCTTGAAGAAGCAACACCAGTGCCAGTCATCTGGTTATCACCAGAAGTAGTTCTTTGATCAGAATATTGTTCTATAAGGAACTGCAGCTGTTGATTTTCAGTAAATTCTTGGCTTGCAGTTCTTGAATGGATGGGAATGTCAAATCCATGGCTTAAAATGTCCATATTGTTAGCTTGGAATAGATCAAAGGCATCAGAAAAATCACGACAAAATGAATAAACAGGAGAAACAGTGATTGGAAACACATGATCACTTTCATCAATCGTCTTCCCAATGCCACCAGCACTTTCAGTCCTGAAAGTGCTTGAGGTCTCAGCAACATTGGCATCAGGTGATTGAGATGCAAGATGGGTAATAGAGGACTCATTCTCGATACGTTCTTCATCCAAGTGTTCAGATGCAGATGCCACAATCATGTGTGAAACATCACCGCCAGCAGCATTTKCAGTTCTGGGAGAGCTTGAGGTGTCAGCATCATTGGCCTCAGATGATCGAGATATAAAATGGGCAATGCAGGCCTCATTCTCAATGGATTTTGCATCAGGCAAATGTTCAAATGCAGATACCATTATCTTGTGGGCATCAACCTATTAAAGCATAGGAATAATCGCCTTAGAATTTACAGAAGAAAAAAGTGAAAAGAAGTCAAATCAAGAAGATATGAATTCTAAACCTTTTCATCTTCCGAGAGCATGTCAACAGGAGCATATCTGTCTTCATAAAGCAGCCCTCGCAGACACCCTACAACATTGAAAACCACATTTGCTTTTCTTTCACAGCTCGCAGAATTGTACAAGTAGAGTTTCTCCCCAACTGGACATGTCTGAGCATGCTCCACTATGACCTTGAACTTCTCAGGACTGACTTTGAGTATCTGCAGGCATCCACACAAATTTTTGGTTCTTCTRACAAAGAAGGGTAAGATAATTGATTTGCCAAAAGACTTCTAGTTTTAGGTCATTTAAAAYGAAGTATGAATTTAAAAGAGGGGGAGCATTTAGGATCTTTAATTGCATAAATTTGGAAACTTTTGCTTTCTAAAACTTTAAAACAGGCTGTCATTGAGGTCATTGCCAGT
>MEJB01000028.1:4949325-4973064 GCA_001752375.1 Rhazya stricta | reverse complement strand
AAAAAAAAAAAAAAAAAAGTGTTGTAAGATGGTCATACCAAAAAATCTAGCAAACTAGTCTATATAAAACCAAGGCCTATCGTGATGCAATCTTATATTGTTAAACATCGTGTTAATAGATCTTTAAATTTATGATTCATTTTCAGTAAATACTCCAAGAAACTCAATATGTAGAAATATATTTCTTTTCCCGAATGGATACTGTAGTTTCAGTGCACAAGATATCTAAATGAACTTTTTTCAGCCCTATTGAAGAGCCAGCACATAGTAGGTAATATAAGTTCTGCACAAATGACCCCTCCTATATCTGAAAAACAAAGAAACATATCATCTGCCAGATGTACAAAAGGAGCATTATTAGTAAAAGAACTACTAAGAATCATAACTAACAAAATTATGCAAGAGATRGTGCATATAATCATTACTGCTTTGAGACGTTGAGGATTCATATTGAGTGATCTCAGAAATTCCTCGACTGTATAAATATTTTCATCAGTTAGACGCTTATGCCGCGGACTTCCTCTACAAATCTTTTCTAATCGCCAAACATCATCAGAGAGAGATGGCGGATAGTGCTTCTTGTACACTGCAAAAGGAAACCAAGAGTTATTCYAACCATCTTTACTCCCTCTCATTCAGCTTGTCAAAGTTGGGGAATGCATTGATGACATTTATGATTGTTTTTCTTCTGGCTTTTGAAGSATTCTAGCGAAGCAAGAAAGGAAGACCAGCGAACACGAATGGATATTATAAACTTCATTTTAAAAGGAAAARAAASGTATYAATGCAGTACTGTAATACTTTTTTCACCTTCAGTATTGAAGCAGGGATACCAAAACGCCCTTCATTTTCATATCAGGTTTCATCCTCAATATCACCATTTGGATTTAAATGAAGTATSAGAATTAACTTCTTTAGAACTACCAATTGGATAAYACCTAAAATATCTGCCCTCTCCATACAGGGGAATAAGGGAACCTTCTGATCACTTTATTTTAATTGTTATGAGAGATGCAGGTCAAACACTTGATGTTGGAATCTTGACAAATCATTGGAGCTGCACTTTCTAACGGAGCCCTTCTTTTCTGTTTAACCTACCTTCATCCCTTTATTTTCTGGTCAACTTTCCTCGCATCCCTTTTTTGCCTCCTTCCTATCCCCAACAAGCTTGTGATATTTCGGAAGGGAAGCAGAAGAGGATAAAGGGATGTTGGCTACCTTTGTTCCCTTAAGACATTCCACTAAATGTTAAAAGGTAAACTAGCCAAAAGAAGCAATCATTATGTTGGTACTCATTTTCAAATTACCAACCGATCCGAAATCTTACGTTGTTAAGGAAAAGCTTAATTTATGTATTTGAAGAATTAGAACAGCAGACGAGCTTGAAATTACTCACATACACTACGGCAATCCATGACAAGAAATGGTTCTGTTGCTGCTTCTTTGACCGCTATTTCACTTGAGTTCGCAACTCTAGCAACAAGTCTCACCTTGCAGCATTTCGTCCATTTTGATTTGTGTTTGAACTTGATGTTATCCAGAACTGCAACACCTTCTTTCAGCTTTACCTGATTTCGAGAAAGAAGAGGCCTTCCCATATCCTCAAATTCTTCATGTTTAAAGTTTCCATCAACATCATCATCATCTTCAGCAACAACTATTATCTCAACTTTTGCTGAAGCCTCAGGGCCAGAGGAAACACAAGATCCAGTGAGCGGATCAACTAGTGCTACTGTAAGGTGGTTTCCTCCTTCTCCCTTAATATCCTTTCCAGTGTAAACTGGAAGAGAGACTTTGTCCAAGAACCGGAGTTCCAGTTGTCGTACTTGAGTGAYATGTACTTCATTTCCAGACTTCCTGCAAAAGAGATAGAGAATTTCCAATCATGACAAAGAAGCACAGTAGTAAAACTTCAACACAGAAAAGGAAAGTTTGACTTGGACTAGCTTGAACTTCCTCACCACTTCTCCCTAGTAAAGAATCTTTCTTGAGCCCGTTCAAATTCCTCTTTTACCTGGAAAAGGCCTGAGTAATCAATGGAGGCGATTGTAAATGGATATATGCTAATTGCAAACTATTCATAAATCACAAGAAGAGGGCCCCCCCAAGCATTTCACAGGAGAATATCTTCCTTCCCACTTTTACCAACATCTCTAAGTTAGACATCACTACCTTGAGAAAAGTATGGCAAGAACTGAATTTTTGTAGAAAAAAGCAGTGCATGACATATACAACTTCTTGAGTTAACATCTCAGGGAATCAYCCCACATCCCAAAGTGCCAAAGAACAATCTATTGATGTATGTGCGCTGACTCAAGGGTCTATGTCCATTTCTTACCTTTTTCCYTTTTTGTTTTATCARAGTCAGCTTCTACTAATGTATGCCATAGCCTAGTTATGGTGCAGAACCTGAATAAACCACTCCRCGTGATGTGATATTGAACCATCCGATATTATCATATACTTAAGTTTGATACCATTCCTTCAAGCAGTAGATGATATAATGAAGCTCAGCTTTAGGTGACAGGGGAGCTAAAATCATAAAAAGTACAACCTTTTGCAACTTGGACAGGTAATAACTTACAACCACTGACCTGATAAGATCCCAGTAACTAACCTTAATCATGCAGAGCAGAAGAAATAGATTTGAATAACTTCTGAAGCTGAAATTTTCACAAGAAGATCTACCTAACCATATTCAATAACAAAGAGGAAAGGGAAACCGAGTAAAGCAGAAGTTACCATGCTCTTAAACAGGATTCTTCTACTTTTGTCACTATAAAAATAGGATATTCAAATTTATGTCCATGTACTTACAAAACCATGATATATCCGCTTTGTAAGTCCAAAATGGATGCAACAATTAGCAGAGATTTTGTGACACATGATGTTTATCTGTATCTTCTATTTCATGTTCAAGCAATCTGCATAAACCTCTTCCAAATGAATAACAATTGCATAGGATCAAAAGGAAAGAATAAAAGCATGTCGAGAACAAATCAAATTATGACAGTAAGTTCAAGTGCAACGTTTGAATAACAATTGAACTTACTCTTGGAATAGATTTATGCATGAGAACACATGAATTACAGATTGATTTGCTCTCTGACCATTCATGGATCCCATATTTGCATACCCGACAGCAAGATTTAGAACTTTTAGGAACATTTCACGACAAAAAACAAGAAAAGAAGTGAAAAACTTAGTAATCAAACACAAAATACTCACAACTTTCCGAACCATATTCTCCATAATTGGCCCAACGATACGCTTGASAATTGGAATCACCATTACCTGAAGTTGAAGCTCCAACCTGAAAACATAGAAATGGGAAACAAACAGAATGGAAAAGGAAAAATCTAAGCAAGGAGTTTAAAAAGAAAGCAAACTCATATCATMTATTAGCAAACTTGCCTAATTCCATGAATAACATAGCATCCCATGTCCTGAACTTCAGAATCTTTACAAAGCAAAACCAAAACAGAAAGAGCAACAGTTGACTTGACTTACATCYGTTTCAAGGTAGCTGCTAAATTTTGATCCAACAAACTGTTAGTTTCTTCTGCTCCAAAACCCATGTTGTTTTCATCCTGYAACTGTTGAATCCCCGACATTTTCTCCCACTTYYAGTGATATTCTTCKAGTTCTTGGWATGTATGGCAGAAAGTTCGTGGTCTGGTMTTTTATAGTAGTACAGGCAGTCGGCAAATGGTGCTGATAGTTTTTGTTCTTTTTAATTTATAAAGTTTTGTTTCATGTAACTATGGGTCCTCCAAACACCGTGTCTTGAAGCGTAGAAATTGACAATCTTAACATGAAATGCCAAGTTGAGTACGAAACTGTGTTGTGCTTGTGTTGAGACTTCAACAACCGTTGGATCTGGCAAAGATCTAGCGGTGTAAAAGTACAGTACAAAATCTATGTTGCCAAGTGTTGTGGCCTGCGTCTAAAGTCTACTTCAAAGTCTTTTTTATATAATCCTTTTATGCAAAGACGATATCTTCTTTATCCTAAAAAAGGATGATAGGGTCATCACTATAAAGGGGAAGTTTGATGATTATAACCCGTGCTTTTAATTGATGTAGAGAAGGAAGGCAACTTTTTGTTTGAACAAATTTGGAAAAAGGGTTATTGAAAAAGTTTTTCCAATCACGATAGTTTCTAGATTTAATATACCTATTAATGTTTTGGATTAAAAAAAAATATAGGATTGGTATCCTTACGTAAGATTTCAAGTTAACATGAATTACAATTTATATTTCTTTTGGTAATTTTAGGGTCTTGTTTCTTGTACACAGTTCATGCATACATGGCTTTGTTTCGTCTCTGGAAGACTTCAACAGCAAAGTAATAGAAGATCAATCACAGGTTATTCTCAGAATGTGAGGATTTTTAGAATATTGTGTCAYAGAGATCTGCTTTGTAATCATCATAAGAGTCGTATGCTTACTTAGTCCTGCTTTGTTAATGTAAAGAGATATAGAAGATACCCCTGGAAATAGATCACTTTGATGTCAATCTGATTAAGAATGAAAGGGAAGTAKCATAGCTTGCACCAGAAACTAAGCAGAAGCTTCTGAGTAATTAGTTCTTAATTACAATGCAGACTCACTAATGACTGTTTTATCTTTTCTTATGCACCGAGGAGACTCTACTGATCTGTTTGGCTGATGAATTTAGAAATTATATGTTTTTCAGCAACCAAGTGTTTGCTTTTGCTGTGAAGTTATGTAGTATAGGACTACCAGGAGCCCATGCTGCCGGAAATCTTTGACTTAGCAAAGGTTTGTGCCGCATAAGCAAAGATGSAAATGCACACTATCACTTGTTAAAAAATTTATAACGCTTCTCCTTTTAGCTCCCAAACTCACAATTCCWAATACTGTTTACCATCTCACCAATGGTATCATTGTTTCCAATACAGAAAGAGAAAAAGAAAGTGATCTGTCATCTTTTATCATGCAGAATCTTTCATTATCCATCAAAGGATATAGAGGTTATCTTCAAAGTTCAAACTCACGACCTAACTACGCAGATAAAAAAGTTCAAGTAAAAAAGCAAAAAATATCCCCTTTAAACTTCAAATTATGGTAATTCTTTCATGACAAGTATGTTATTAGACCCCTTCATTTTCTAGAAGAATACAGTAAAGAACATTAACTTATAGTCTTGGAAAGTCAATCAGTAAAGTTCAAATTTCAGCAGAGCTAGTTTGCCTTTTACCCCAGAAACTTTTACCAACCATGCCTGTTATTTAGCATGAACTTGTGCAAAATGAAGAGAATATTCTCCTGAACCAGAGTTTACAAAGCTGAAAAAAGTGTTGATAGTATAAGTTTATATGTGTTCACAAAAATATATAAAAGACAAATATTATGATTATGGTAATTAGTACCTCAGATTGCACTCGCAAAACCGCAAAAGAGGTCACTATGAAGAATTTCTGCATTCATGTTCATATGATCTCAGTATATGTTCACTATCAGGGGAGTTTTATCCAAGGCATCCATCAATATTCTGCCACCAAAAAATCACAGCCTCAAAGTTTGATCACCTCGAATAGGGGCTATAGGAAGGAATGCTGCTACTACTCCAAGCTAAGCTTCAAAGCACTGCATTTTGGCAAAGCAACAGATTTTAGAGTACCTCAGGCCTCAAATTCTTGATTCCTCGCTTCATCCTCGTAATTTTCCTATAATGAACTTAATGAGATGTTGAAATGATCCAATTACATGCTTTTTCTCATACTTTTGTAAGCAATMTTTACACTCTTCAACAGGCTCTCTCCTAGTATGTGCAGACACTTGGTAAACAGAAGTTATCTAATCTTGAAACCATAGTGGATGACCAAAACCTTCTTGCTTTCTTTTGAAACATAGGAATCTCTTCTGCAGGATTGTCACCTTTATCAAATAAACCTCCTTTGAGTTAATTATTTGGTCATTTCACCTGTTTAATCTCTTCCATCCCCATCAACTATCTCCTTCAAGTCAACATTCAAATGAAGATGAAAGAAATAAATCAAATCTCAAAACTGAAACTAGGACTTCAGGAGGAAATGATGAGTCCATGCAATAWACATTTACCATTTTCTAGGGAAAGKATACAACTTCCATTGTCTGTCGACAAAAGTATCTTTAAAACAATTTRTATTAACCTCRAAAGAAACTCCCAGATTTCCAATTTCTTATCCAGCATYATCTTCATCTTGGCATCTAAAGATTAAATCYGTACTTGTCGTTGARYAAAACATATTTCCTCAAGAAATCCTTTGCTTTTTCTGAAGGCGATTCCCCTTAAAAGCTGCCTTTTTAATCTTTAAGCACCATTTTATGACTCTTAACAACAAGTTCCAACTCCTATTTGCRGCATGTTTGAGACAATCCAYGATATCAGATTCAGAAGTCAGGTAACTGCAATGGGATTCAACAGCAAGGACCTCAGGTAGCCAGTTACCATTGTTGATGAGCGAACTGGAGGAGGGTTGAAAATGTTGTTGGTCTATCCACAATGGATCGAGCGGTAGGTACTGCTCTTGTGAACTTAAGAAACAGTTAGATCCCATTTCTATGTCCTTCACACTATGAGAGCCCAAATGTTCTAAACCAGTATCACCAGTAAGATGAATAGATGAAAAGATATCCTGGAGACCAAGTTCATGAGGCTCAGATGCCTCAATTTCATTAGAAACTGGAGCTTCACTGGGGCTCAAAGATAACAAAGCATCGATAAAAGAGGCATCTAAGTTTTGCTGATCATCATCATATGGACTAAATAGTGGGGCCTCCAATCCTGTACCTCCTGGAGGACTAATAGATGGAAATATATCCTGAAAGTCAAATCTATCATGCACAGATGCCTCAGCTTCTTGAAAACCAGTAGTTCCACTATGATTCTTAGATTGTGGAACATCCTGAGAGGAGGAATTTAAGTTTATTGCATCAACATTACATTGGTCTATGCAGATAGGACCACACATAGGGGCCTCTGGTCCAGWCCATAAGGTAGGGTTGTTAGATGGACATATATCCTGAAGATCAAATCTATCAAGGCCAGGTGCCTCAGCTTCTTGACAAACACAACCTCTAATGGGATTCTTGGAAGACAAAATATCCTGAGCAGAGCCATCTACATTCACCTGGTCAAATTCRCCAATTTTAGATGTCTGAACTTCATAACTGACAGTTTTCTCTGGCTTTGAAGAATYAGCAGATGCAGCAGTAGATTGGCAAGATAAGAATTGCAGAAGGGAAGCTTCATCTTCAAAATCTTTTACTCCCTCGTGCTCAAATGCAGCTGCAAGTAACTTACTAGCATCAACCTGTCAACAAAAAGAAAATAGCCAACTGAAAGCACAAAGATATAGAGAAAAGTTATTTAATCTCCAAGAATCATGCCTTATCTTCTTGAGGTAGCATGTCAAGATGAACATAATTCCAGTCCTTTATTAGTCCCAAAATCTGTCCAACAACATTAAAGACAACTCCTTTGTTCTCTTGAGAATTGATGCTACAATACACTTTTTGGTTACTTGTGCATGTTTGAGCATGATTGACTGTGGCCTTCCACTTCTTCTCCGGCAAACGAAGTAACTACCAATATTCCAGCAAATAATATATTAATATTGCAGCTTCAGCCAAAAGATGAAATCTCAGCCGATGCAAAATGTATTTGACTTTCACGTAAGTAAGTTGGTTTTTTTAGATTGTGAAAACTAAACATTCAAGTATCTTTAAAGGGTAGAAAAATAGAAAAACTTATTATCATACTCCTAACTTACTACTGTTTSAAGTTCCTTTKCCAATCTGCTTGRCTTACACTWGTAAGATTGTGATGCWTAGAAAATRCCTTGTTATGTTAATCAAATTAATACGGAGAGGGGCAGATTAATCTTCTTGCACGTAGAACTACTCAATTTCAAGATCGCCTTAAAGGAAAATGAGTTGGGACGACGGCCATGTCAATTTCTCTTTGACATGGACATGCATTTGGATTTAAGAACTTACAGAGACAAAAAGGACAAGCCATTAAACCTTAGATTGTAAAAGAATTAATCCATTTGTGATACTTCAGGATATAAAGCAAAAAACCTGGCATATTAATTGTTTTTAGGAAGATACAAATGGTAAAATTGCTTACAAAAGAAAAATGTRMCATTTAGTAGACCTTAAGAGTGTATTCAAAAGACAAAAATGTTTTGCATGTACACCTAGAAAGTGATGCAACTACCCTCAAGGTAAAATCTAGAGAACATTACACATTTGAGTCCTGCAGAGTCTTTGAGGAGTTGAATTAGGAAATCCTCCACGGTCTTCACCTTCTCCTTCAGACGCTCGTGGATAGCACCTCCTTTTTGAATGTTCTCTAACCTCCAAACTTCATCAGAAAGGGATGGAGGATAATGCTTCTGTTTGTCTGCAAATAACAGTTAATACTTGTAAAAGACATTCTGTTTCTTTTCCCTTTTGTATTCTTYTTTTTCATTTTTTCTATTTCTYGGTTTTTTCAAGCRAAGTCAATTGAGTATATCCTAGGTTCTCTCTTTTTGGTCAAACACTAGTTTACTTTCTTTTCAYGTGCAATATATAGATTTAGAAAGTTCACAGMAAGTCTTTCTAATTTCCTTTTACGTATTCATTGACCAACTGTRTTTACGATGTGAACTAGTTAAGCTTTTAGTATATYTTTTATGGTGACAAGATCAATTCGAAATTGTAATACGGARAAGAGAAGAAAAAGGGTCATATAAAGACAGAACTACTTACATTTTTCACGGAAGTCTTTGACAACAAAGGATTCTGTCATGGCTTCTTTTACCMGAGTGCCATCAAAAGAATCTATAACCTTTGCACCTAACTTGAATACACCACTRTTATGGTTTGAGGAGTTTCTGAACTTAATATTAACCAAAGAACCAATTCCTTTTTTCAGTTTCAGTTTCACATCTCCCRCAAGAACGGACATTTTTTCTTCACCAACTCTAGAAATTTTGTTCTTGTAGTTTCCAATTACCCAAGTATCTCTTTCACAGTCATCAGTCTCTCCCTCAAGAGCAACTATTTCTACACAAGAAGAAGCTTCGTGCCCAAAGTCTACAACATTGCCAGTAACATCATCAACCAAAGCAACTTCTAAAGAGTTGCCACCTTCTCCTTTGATTTCTTCTCCATTGAAAACAGGAAGAGAGATCTTGTTGTTGAAAACTAATTTCAAGCATCTTCGTCCATAGCTGTGTGTTTTAGTTTCAATGATATTGCTAAATAAGAAAAACAAAATATATGAGCTGTGTTTTCACTATATTGTTAACAATGATAGAGTAAMACATATCCTTTTCTTTCTTACYTSTTCATACCAATCGAAAGCCTCTCCATACCACATTCAAGCTTCATCTGAAAGAGAAACGTCCATAGTTCAATATCTGCAGGATTTATGTCTATTTGCAAGTATTTTAACTGTATTTAGCTCATTCATTATTCTCATTTCATACAGAAAACACTATTTCAGATAGAAATTCAAACTGTCATGTTGTTTGGAACCTGTCCTCTCATATATTTCATGACTCCTGCATTCAATATAGGGTATTAAACAAGCTTAATCATGAAAAGGCAGAAAAAGATTGTTCGTTATTTGGTTTCTTCCATCTTGATATACCTGTTTTCTGAAGTTTGCTCGACTAAGTTTTGACATTTATGGGACTATTAAAAACTCATGTATCTTATTCTTTAATCTATCTAGGCATCTGATTTTTTAGCTCATTTTTTTTTAAGATAACCATCTTCAACAAAATCTAGAAACATACATTTTTCATCGAAAATTTTGGCAAATTATAGGACATGCAAAAGGGTCCAGAAGTGGGGAACTAGTTATACACCAAATGTAGGACAAGATTCAAAACTGCTATCTGAATTGGAAATGATGCTACAAAAACACTCAAGCTTTCGGCAAAACCATCAACTAGTCCATATTTGTCTAACTACCGATGATCTATGGTATTTTTGAAGCAGAATAAGACATGGCAAATATCTGGTCATTCCACCTACATGCATATCCAGAAACACCTTAAGACACGTGAATACATATCGGACTTTCCTTGGTAGCTCAAAATAAGCTTTTATCTTTTCTTGTAAAATCTGTTTTGACATGTTCTCGTCTACTCCTTTCTCGATCTGATTTGAGCAAACAACTATGTCTGCAAAACAACCCTGGACCTGGAGACCGGAGGTGTTTTCTAACAAAGCTTGCTTTTGATATAACACAACTTTTCAAAAATAATTCGTCAACAACTTAAAAGAAAAACAAATCAGGCTAAAAGAGATGAACGAAAACATAGTTTCATCACATTATGCAAAACAATATTATCCAGATGGACTTGCAGAGAACAAAAATAACACTAATGGATACCAATCTACTCACCACTCTACTATTGACCTCCTGAATTGCAGACATAATATCCCCAAATTGCTTCTCCATTAACCTACCAAAAGAGAAACAGAAAAGTCAGTACTCACAAGAAAACAAACCAAGAAACCAACTTTTTTGGCTGGACATTTTTTAAAAGTTCGAGTTGTTTCAAGTTTCAACTTACTTTCTTAAATCAGACACACTTGTACGATCTCCATCTAAACAGGCTCTTTGTTCTGATCTCAAGTTGGGCTTCTGCTGGGACATTTTTTTCCTTAGTATTCTATAGAGAGATCTTTGTTCATGGACTGAGAGGGAGAGAGTGCAATACTTTACATTGACTGACTTTCATAGAGCAAGAAAATAAATAAAAAATGCGGTAAGTGTAGCTAGAGTCCCAAAAGCGCGGCGCATGTCGCAAGAAAACATAAAGCGCGTTCTTTCTGGGCAATTTTACCCGTTTGGCGTCGCATTTTTATTCCATTAATTCAACGGCTACATACGTGGCCTCTCATCTCATTTCGTATCCAAAGTTCGTTATTGTCGTTAAAAGCACCAAAGGAGTTGGAAGTTAAATCACGTTTTATTATTAAATATTCGCTTGTCCTTACCATTCAATTTAAATTTTAATTTTTTARATTACGAATAAACATTCAATCAATTAACTCGACCAATTCAATTACTCATTCACTGTATTTATTTTATATTCTTGAGCTCGAACTCTTTTTTTTATTTTTCTTAAATTACTAAGACTTTAATTGATAAGTCAAATCAGCATTTAAAATTAAATAAATTAAGAATTTATTTAATTAAAATTGTTAGATAATATACTTTTGCCATATTTTTAATATGTTTAGGTAATTGTTAATTCCTTTTATAAATTTTAAGTAGCAGATTCTGACTTAATATATTAAAACATCACATATTATATTATCAAATTTACTATTTAAAATCAGATGTAAATTCTCAGTGTTTATAAATTAAGATAGAATTTAAAAAATTATGTTCTATCAAAGGAAGCCTAATGTTATTAATTGAGTTATAACACATAGGATAAAAATTGAAAAATTACCAACATCAAATTCTTAGATAAAAAATAATTCAAAATAAGCTTTTTATTCTCTTCAAACCCGGAATCCTCACATCAGTGAGATGCACAATTAGCTTCGAAATGAATGAGTCAGTTCGAGTTGCATCCTTAATCAGGAAAATTGGTCATTTTYGTAGATGAGTTTTATCTTTTTAATTAGGGATCCCAAGATTAATTTGTCTTTTTAGTGAGAAGACCTAGGTGAAACTCATTTTGGAGCCCATGACGGTGAGCCAATTTAGCATTGATCCACATGGCATTTGCGCTTACAATTGTGAGCTGAAACGAGACCCGGTAACAGAGCCTTTGTGGCAGTCATGTGGTCGATTGCTTTTCTGCCTACGGAGTTAGGGAGTAATGACACGCTTTGGCGGCACTATATATAGTCAAACGTGGAAAAGTTTTGTTCTTGCATTGCTCTCTACTCTCTACAAGGCTTGATTGATTTATCTTGAAAAAGTTGTTACCAAAATTGTTTCTGAAAGGAAAAAATATGTCGTTCACTCTGATGTTAGAGGAAAACAACGACCAATTTGGAGCAAAGCAAAGGAACTATGCAGATGATGAGCGTGTAAGTTTGTCGTCTGTTTTGAGAAGGTAAGTCAAAACCCGGAACTTGGATTTCCTACTTTCTATAATTGATCAAACATGTCTTGGAAATGGAATCAAGATCTCACCTGGRATTCTGGGTTTTTCTTGTTTTGGACCTTTGGTGAGTGTTATTTAATGCACTAATCTTGTTTGGTTATTGTCTTTCAATTGTGCCTGAGAAACTTCTGTTTCTATTTTATTCTGTCGAAAGTTTATGTTTTCGTCTCTGGTTTTTATCTTCTTTACATATTTTCTTTTRATAGGTTGGATAAAAAGTTTGAGGATATGATGGTTGAAGTTCACCATGTTTTTGGGCCAAAATTAGTCGAGATGGAGGGCAGAATTGTGAGTACTTTTTCGTGCCAGCAGTACAATTTCGATTCTGCATATTCATCAATTTACGTAACKACCTTATGCCTTGCAAAATCTAGTGACCTTTTAATTATCTTTTTTCTGGTCATTCTCAGTCATCTGTCTTTATATGGAATTGACTTGCATAAAGTCAAGTGTATGAGAATCAATCTCTAGTATCTATTTCTATGGGAATGAATTTGGTTGGCAAGAAAACTCTGTTCTGATTGATTCTCGATTGTGAGTCAAAATAATAGGGAGGTGCTTTTAGTTCCGGTTTTTGATTTKTGCGAACATAGAACATTGTGGTTGTTCTATGATACTGCCTGATATTGAATATACCATAATGTCTTATCAGATGAGGCTTGAATTGGCTGTGGATAAGCTCCTGACTAGTCTGGGGAGGTGAGGAACACATTCTTGCTTATTTGGGATATTGTTTATTTGTGGGATGCATTCAGAATTTCCATATTTTCATTGAGAATGTTGCAGCTCAAATATCTTCGTACTTGTTATCCAGTGATACCGAGCATAATGCACTTAACCCCCGACAAAAGTGCTTGAAATTACAGTTCACCAACAAGGTTTATAGTCCTATCTGGACAGGAGATGAAATCAAAGGAGAAGGAGGTGAGGACATAAAAGTTGTCTTGGTAGATGAAGCGGGAAAAGTGGTGGACTGGGGGCCAGAATCCTCTGCTGAAGTGAAAATAGCTGCTTTCAGGGGAGATGATGACAATGAAGGAGATACTGGAGAAATTGAATCCCTTGCTGATGGCATTGCTAGGAAAAGGAAAACAAAAAAGTCCATTCTTATGGGGGATGTGCAACTCAAATTGAATGAAGGAATTGGGACTTTAACTAATATTAAGTTTAGAAGTTCCTCAAGCCATACGAGCGGTGATTTCAAGCTAGGGGCACGAGTTGTCGATCAATTTGATGGTATTGCTGTAGAAGGTGCAAAGACAGTATCTTTTAGAGTCAAAGATTACCGTGGAAAATGTGAGTAGTCCTTTCTCTTTGTGATTTTCCTGCTCTACATTTTATTCTAAAATCGTTTTGTAYGGAACTGAAATGTTATGAACTAGGAAGTGTGAGGTTAAATGGTAACAATAAGAGCTGTGGGACAAATAGATATGGAAGTGTAAACTAGGATATATTTATATTATCAAGTTCCCATTCTGCATTCCATATTGAGATATAGACGGCTATGAGTCTCACTTGTTGCAATACCTGAAAACTGGGAGGGAAAAAAAAAAAACAATAATACCAAAGGGGAGTTGTAGAATGACTATGTTTAATTAGTAGCAACAAAAGGAAAGAAGAAGAAAAAAGAAAGGAAAAAAAAAAAAGAAAGATGGGAGAAACACGAGAGTCATGGCAGTCGAATGCTGAAACTTCAGGTAAAGCGTATCATATGTAGGTAATCATGGYTAAACAGCCGAAAACACATATTCCAACCATTCTCCTTGTAATTAAACTAGTAAAATAGTTACCATATTTCCAGGTAAAATTTGATATCTCTAGAGGAAATCTTTTAGCTTCATTGTTCAGCCAAGTTATGTCTGTTTCTGACAGTATRTTTTGCCAGGATTCCACTTTTGATTATTATTTTTCTATATTATTGGTAGTCTTCAACCAATCAATGTTGCCTTAAATCTTTCCATCGTGATCCTAAAACTTGCTTTAAATGAAGGTTTGCTGTTCTCAATGTCTTTTTCCATGCCTTCATATCTTCCTACTCCTTCGGTACTATGATGATTTGTTTAGATGAATTCATCTATCGACTTGACTTCTTCGCTCCATGCATAATTTGATAAATATCTGCTGAACTAGTGTAGTTGAGTCTAGAAGACAGAAAATACAAGTTACATAAAATTAGGTAAGTCTATTGTAACGTTTCTTATTTTACTTTATTAGTCAAGTTCATAATCAAGGCAAACWAAATTATTAACCATWAAGTCTAATTTGATCASGAATGCAGTTCTATTGTAATGCCAAATATCATCCTTGTCAAGCGAATGGTGATAGAAGTATCTCATTTATCTTACTGCATCAATCAGAATGATGTGACAAATGTATATCCATGTTAGACTTGTATACCAAACTTTTTACTAGTTYCCGACTRTAGTGCTTCCAGTTCTGATAAATGGATGGAATTATATTTAGGTACATTATTTTCTAAAGATTCCAACATATATGTAATGGCATTGTTATAATCATTCAATCCGGGAATCTCTGTGGACATTCAAACATTCACATGCAGTAAWTTTGAGTTGCGGAGAAGAATACTGAGAAATGGCATATTATGCAACATAGAATGAATATTATAAGCTATGAGAAAATTAATGCAATCCAAAAATGAGTGAAGATTCTATTTCACATAGCAATATATCATGTGATTTGATAGACTTTATTATAGGAAAGCAGGAAAAATTGCAACTTTAGTTTATATTGTTTTGCTGACATGTTGATACTTTCTATGTGCACAAGTAGAATACATATTATACATAATTTCTATTTCTAACAAAATATTTAGTACGTTCCCTTTAACAATAACAGTTCTTTTTGCCAAGCTTTGGCTTTAGTTTGTCAAAGTATTTATTTCATTACTTTCCAAGGATTTTGCAGAATATGAAATCAATATTATTGTCACAGAATCTATATGTAAGCATTAACAATTAAATCTATTGGAGAATCTAGGATGTTCAATTGATTCTCCTTGAAAAAGAACTCCCAAAGAAGCATAATACCAAAAAACAACTAATCAAGAAAGAGAAAATCCTACTGCTAACAACTGCTATTTGCAGACAACGAAAAGCATCATCCTCCATTCCTTTTTGATGAGATTTGGCGGCTAGACAACATTGGCAGAGGTGGTTCTGTTCATGACCGTCTGAAGAATCAAGGGTTTAACACTGTRGAGAATTTCTTAATTCAGCTCTTAAAAGATTCTGATGAGCTCAAASAGGTATCATTCTCTGCTGATTCTTTACAAGCATACTTGTATGATTTTTTTAGTTAAATGTATCCAATGTTCTTGTGGAACAGAAAATTGTTAGTTCAAGTAGCAAGCCTTTCAAGTATTTGCTTTTTTTTAAAATCCTTTAAATCCTTGTTTCTTACCATATAAAAGATTACTGAAATGCCAAGTTCATAACATAAGCCATTATTGTGTGTGATCAAAAGACTGATTTCTGGCCTACAACATCGATTTTCATATTCAGCCTGTGTTCTTGATACTCAAAATAAATATCCTAATAAAAATGCTACTGAGGTGACAAAGGTTCTAACTCATTTTTCTTTGTRATTAATGATCACGAAATTCTGAACCTCTTGCTGGAAGACGCTTCCCTTCCCCTTCTTATGTTAACTGGTTTTATACAAGAAAGTACGTACCTTTCAATCAGAACTTCGGAAGCGTGACTCAAGGACCAAAGAACCTAAAAAGATCATGAATTATGGCTGTGATAAAAATTTCTTCTTAAGGATCTGAATTTCTTACTTAGCTCATACGTTAAGCAGATTTTACTAATGCAGAGTTTGAAGTCCTGGTGAAATGATGAATTTTCCATCTACAGCGCTAACGAACACTTCCATTGAAATGTTGGCAGGTAGTTGGTCTACCACAAAAAAAGTGGGATGCTACGGTGAAACATGCTCGAACATGCCAACCTGATGGGAAGGTGTACTGTTCTATCAGTTCTGAAGAAAACAAAGGAATCGTATTTAATGTGGTCGGAAAGGTTTTCGGACTAATAGTAGAAAGCAGATACCTTCCTTTAGATGRACTCTCATATGAGTACAAGGTAAACTACATAAATATTGAACTTTTCTTTTCCTACTTGGTTAGTTTTAATTAATTGCAGTTCATKGTGGTCTTTTTGACAGGCTGATGCTAGTAAGTTGGAATTAGCTGCATTTCTCCACAAGGGTGAACTGGTCTCTTTTGATGATGAAGCTTCTCTTATACAACAATTTTCTCAACCTATTAAAGCTTTGCACCCTCCAAATTGTTCAAGGTCACAGAGTACAATTGATCATGAAGATGAGGTATCTGAAATTGTTGAATCTCACCAGGCAAACTTATATACCTCTTTCCGACATGATCCCTCTTTCAGCTRTATTTCCGAAGGCACTAATATGATGCAAGAGGATTTTCATTCTTTTATAGATCCTCTATTAGTGATAGATGAAAATGATGATCAACATCAACAATTGCTCGAGTCCCTCTGGGATTTTGACAATCAACAGACTGCCAGCATTGCCGACATGTTGCTTGAACCACCAGTTGTTTCTGACTATGAGGTTAAGAAAAAATTGCTCATCTTTTTCACAGTAACAAAATGGTTCTTGAATTTTGAGAAAAATGCAGCTTCTGGCGGAAATGACCATCAGAAAAGGAGAAGAATCTCTTAATGAAGTGTTGAAAGATTGTTGTGTTGAATTAGCTCTTTCAAGGTATTGAGTTGATTAGATGTTAATACATATCATACAGAGAGTTATGTACTCCCTACATATCCATGGTTTTCAAATTCTGTAACATTATTCTTTTTATTTTTTGTAAATATGAATGTTATTCCAAATTCATGATAAAATCTGTTTACTCTTACCTTTCATCAACACCTCAACAAAATTGTTGATACTATTATCAGAGCTTCCACCACTACAAGCAGCCCTCTTAGCATGTTCTCTCCACTTAGAAGCATTAGTCCTAATTTCTTCACATTTTTCACCTACCATTACCTCCCTTATGCATCTTTCAATTTCTTCTCTGCGCACAATCCCATTCTCATCCATCTTAGCTCTCACTCCAACCCTCCAAACATCTTCCAGAAATTTGGCATTCATGGGTTGATCACTCCATTGTGGCATTGCCACCATTGGCACTCCTAAGCTCAATGCTTCGAGAGTTGAATTCCATCCACAATGCGTTATGAAGCACCCCACGGCTTGATTTGCTAGCACCTCTAGTTGATTACACCATGTTAAAATCAAGCCTGTTGCTTCAATGGAATCAAGAAATTGGATAGGCAGCTTGTTCTGCTCAGAGTCCTTCACAATCCAGAGGAAGTGATGGTTGCTGTTCTTTAGGCCCCAAGCAATTTCTTCAATTTGATTCACATCAATTTGTGCCATGCTTCCAAATGACACAAAAATCACTGATCTTGGTGGGTTTTTCTCCAGCCATTCCAAGCAGTTATCACCAACTGGCTTCCATAAATTGCCTCCATAGTCTTTGTCCGTCGTTCTTTGTTCGTCGAGATATGCTGATGGCACCATAGGACCAACCATCTTCACTGGCCAAAGTTCTGCCAGGGTCTTTGCAAGCTTTTCAAGCATCAAAGAATTCAACACAAGTTGCAAGAGATCAGTACGTTAGATCATCAAGATCCAAGACTCATGTTCAAATTATAGTATTTTCAACCTCAAAATATATAATATGTATTTTATAGACGACAGGATGGCAGGGGAAATGTGATTTCAGGTTACCTCAATTTCCAGATCTTCAAATGTGTTTGCCAAAACCCAATCGTTTTCATCCAGCCTCGAAAAKTTATCCAGGATTGCTGCCAAATATGCAGAGTTTTGAGTAGGCTGAGCAAGAAAACTAGGCATCTCATYAAAGCCAAGAGGAGGAAGTCCAGGCACTGACAGAGGGAACTTTTCTAGCTCAACAGGCAAAGTAAGCACTCCGGAAAAGATTTGCCAATACAAGGAGCAGACAGAAGCCGAGTTAGTCAAAAACACAACTGCATAGATACCTAATTGCTTAGCCACATCAAGAGCCCAAGGAAGCAATGAATCATATACAATGCAATTAACAGGCAAAGAATTCGATTCATTCAGCTTAAGAATGAGCTCAGTGAGGGTTCTTGAACCGACTGTTTTGAACGACTCAAGGTAGGCTTCAACATTAGGAGCATGCTTGAATCCACCATTGTTGTAACCATCAGAGATCGGCCCGATATCGATACCATCCGCTTGAATAAAATCAGCTGTGTAATGTGTGGTGGCAAAGGTAGCCTTTAGCCCTTTGAAAGCTAAGCATTTGGCAAACTGAAGAAGAGGATTAATGTGGCCTTGGGCAGGATAGGTGACGACTACAACATGACCCCTTGGCTTCTCCATTTCTTCTTTCAAGTCTAGATATTAGAAACTGGCGTAAATCAGCCCAAAGGTTGTTATGCTTTTGAGTTTWGTGGTAATATTAAATATATTTATAGAGATAAAATGGAAGACAAGAATCSAACTTTGACACGTTTTCTTGAAAAGACGATCCATTGAATTGAATTAGCTCCATCACTGACATGTGGATTGAAAATCTCTCCTGCTCGGTTTCTTGCTCGTTCTTTATTTCAATCATGCAGATTGGAATCATTCAACAAGATATCACACTCATGTACAGTTTCTGGGGCCGAACAGTTTCATGTGAAACATTTTCCACAAAATGATAAGTTTGAGGTCACGTTCCAAGCAACCATTGTTATGTTCTTAGGTGCCTGCTGTGAGTGATACGGTTACGATTGACAGTGACAGATGATCTGTCGCTTGAGTTGTTTGAAGCTTTAAATTCAAAGTTTCTACATTTTTTCTCCAGAATCTCACAAGGTAATCAATTAACAAGAGAAGACAGGACTCCAGAATTCGGATGCATCATAATGAGTATACTTCATATTGTGATGATCAAAGAAAGCATGATTTTGATAAAAAATTACAGGTTAGTTTTCTGGAAAGCACAAAAAGGATACATTTTGTCGTAAATGGGCACAAAATGACWACTTCAAGAAACCATTTCTATAGTAAAACGATAGCTGCGGTAATCTGAAAGGAATAAAAATATCGAAATAGGAACAAAAGAAAGTACATTTTCACATGCTTCGCTTCACTTCTTTCGAACAAAAACAAAAGAAAAGAACATTTCTTCATCTCAAGCAAGCATTAACTAACCAAGTCTGTGCAATATGTACATCTTCAAAAAACAATGACTAAAAACTGCTCGCAGATCCGGTTGGGCAGCACCTAGAGTTCTACTATTGAAGTATATGTAGCAATTTTCATCCCAAGCAACCGGAAAGATGAGAACCAGTTATGCTCATTAGTAACATATACAGCTTTGGTAACAAGCAGCTCTTCTTTAGCAGTATGCTTTTATTGCTTCTTATTTTCGCGAAACTTGCCTTCTTATACAGAACCATCTGTATACACTGAATAACATCTTCCATCTTGTCTGAGCTTTATCAATGGGAACAGGACGAACAAGAAAGCTATTAACAGCACTCTGCAGATCATTTGGTGATCCCAGAGTAGAGCTCTGAAGGGGACAATCAGAATCAAAAAAATGCAGATGCTCATTCTCGCAGAAAGCTTTAGTCATGGACTCTGTGTCACATATTAAGTTGTTTGCAACATGGCCAGGAAAGCCCAAAGGTTGGTCAAACCTAACATCTATAGAGTCCATATTTTGCAAGCCATAATCATCCAGGCCCATCGTAGTYCCAACAGAATATAAGGATGGAATGATCTCAGGTGAAGAGCTACTTGGTTCTGGAAAATCACATCTCTCATTCTTATGGGATGTCAACACCTTGCTGCTATCAGAATTAGACATTATAGGAGCATTCGAGGAGTCATCTCTAATAGACGAACAGGAAGAGACACCCATAAAAGAGGCCTCATCATCAACTGTAACAACTTCATGCCAGTTTTTAAAAGCCGAAATTACCATATCACGAGCATCAGCCTGAGACAAAATTGGACGCCAAAGGATTAATTGTCCTCCATTTAGCAAGTGAAAAATGGAAAAGTAAAAATGACGCAAAAGAGAACTCTAGTAGCTTGCCTTTTCTGTTTCAGAGAGCTGTTCACTGGAAATATATTGGGAATCAGAGAAAACACCCATCACTTGTCCTACAATAGTAAAGACCACACCTTTTCTCTGCTGAGGTCCAGTAGGATGGAACACATACCATTTCTTGTCAAGTACACATGTCCGGGCATGATCTACCACAACTTCCCACATTTTAGCAGTCATGCCAGGCCCAAGGATCTGCAGGATTTTTGAAAGATGAGCAACACTATATATCCAGTATCTGATAGAAGAGTAACGAGTTTGATTATTATGCACAAAACGAAATGATGGAGACATCTTCAGGCAGAGGCTGAAAAGAACATGTTAMCTTTTTCAAATTATATGTCAATGCGCTGATGGCCTACAAATAGGTTCCCCCCCTCCCCCCCCCAAACACACACACAGAGACAAACATAAAAGGAACTATGCATCATAGAAAGAAGGTAGTTTTTGGACCATCATATATACCAAATAAAAAGGTAATCTGCAGAACTACAAATATTGAATATCATATCATCACTATCCTGCAACATTGGGATGAAGATATTCATAAAAAATGTGCAATCCAAGCAACAAGTTCTTACATTACGAAGTCTCATTGGTTCAAGGAAGAGAAGCGTCAGGAAATCCTGCACACTTTTGACCCTTTCCTTGATCAAACGTCGGTGGAATGCTCCTTCTTTCCCTATTTTCTCCAGCCGCCATACTTCATCTGTAAGAGATGGAGGGTGGTGCTTCTTGTACACTGWAAAAAGAAATCAGTTTATAAAATAGTAAGCTAGATAATTTATACAGGGTTGATATATGATAWATGCCAATAACATCCATGACACGTCAATTCATCTCTACTTCTATTATTTTAGTTTTATCAACTCCTTTCACATGCAGAAAGAGGAAAATGAGAGTCSAGGTCAGGATATAAAAGCAGGAACAATCAGATTAGATAGATCAATAAAGTAACACGGAATATTACCAGATCAAACAGAAATGTAAGTCCCTGTGCTTCCTACAATGGMCATTTAACTCTGACGATTTTATATTAACAAAGCAATGTGTACAAAMCAATAAGGGTAGCCAAGTGCATGTTTTTATTGTAAGATATTGCAAATCTAATCTATCTCTTCTTTTCATATTCCTCGAGGAAAACAATCAATATGCTATCGTTCAGTTCAATAAGTCGAGAAACTTCAAAGCTAACAATAGATTATGCAAACAATATGTCATCTATAAAGAATATCTRATTGTACTCCAACTTCATTTTAATGGGATCAGAAAGATTGCTGTAGAGACACACASAGAGAGAGAGAGGAGCAAGACATTTAAATACGCACATTCTCCACGATGATCCCTGACAACAAAGGACTCGGTTTTTGCCTCTCTTATTCTAATTCTATCAGACTTGTCAACAATTCTYGCCCCAAGCCGGAACTTACGACTTCTTGTCCAGCTTGAGTTGTCTGTAAAACAAATATCGCCTACCAAACAAGTGCCCTCTTTAAGAGTGGTTAAAGCATCCCCACTGAGGAGAGGTTTCTTGCCTTCCCTCTCTTTGACAATGTTATYCTTAAACTCTTCAGCAGTCCAATTGTCTCCTTCATCACTATCAAAATCTCCCTCGAGAACTACTATTTCCACCTTTGCAGAGCTATGAGGACCAGTGGAAACAATTTGCGCAGTAAGAGCATCAAATAAGGTAACCTGTAGACTGCTGCAGTCTTCTCCTTCTATGCGAGTTCCAGTGAACACTGGAAGAGATATAGAATTTGAAAACTTTAACTGAAGACTTCTTGATTCAGAAGGGTATATGTCTTTCCCACAAGTCCTGAATGAACGTACAWGGAACAGATCAATAATTTAAGAATACAAAAGTTTGTTTTATGAGTTTTTAAGTGTCGAGATTGCAGCTACCGTCTCATGCTGATCAAGTATTTTGTTAATGCCAAGTCAACTTCCTCCTTCACCTGTGGATATAAGAATCAAATTAAAGAAGAAAAGAAAAAAAGCACTCTTTGCAGGACTTTTCAATAATAATAAATAGTAACTTACAACTCTACGAATCAATGGCTCCAAAACTGGCTCCATGAAAGTTTGCATTCTACGCAAGGTTATAACCTCTGCCACCACACTATATAATTACCGAGAAAAGAAACCAAGAGTTAGAAATACTACCTCACCATCATAACTGGGAAAAAAAACGTTCAAAATTCATGTCTCCAACATSCGACGAAGAGACATTGACCAACATTATATCCATCCAGCATCAAACTGCGAAACTAATTCCACATTCCGTTCACTGAAAATCATTTCAAGAGCAAATAGAGAATCACATACTTCTATCCTCTTATTAGTCTTAGCTTTTCTGTGAACACACCTCGGAAAATCGCTACCTAATTATACCAGTCTTCTGGTTTTTTACACCTTTTTTATTAATCCTGTAAAMTTATCCAATTCTAAGTTACCCWAAAAAGTCATCTAGGGCACAGAGCTAAAGACAGTAACTTGTAATACTTGCATAAGAGAGAAAACGCATAATCCAATTTGCAACAATCTAAAACCAATAGCCAGGAAGAAATAGAAAAAAGACTATAGGGTTGCAAAAACTTTCACCTTCTTAGCGAAGGGATTTTCCTCCGTTTGTCTTCAGAGGAGTGACTTTCATCTGATCGTGGCTTGGAATCCTCCTGCTGCTGCCTCTTCTGCGACATGTTCCCAGCTATCCCAAGCCCAAAACAGCCTGAAATTATCAATAGACAATCCCGCTATGTACCATACCCAGGAGTACTAGAATTGCAACTGAAACCTATTCTTGAAGTAGAACCTCGAAAGCTACTCATAACTTGCAAAAAAGAAAGTGGATTTTGCAATGAAGACGATAGTTCYTGACGAAGCAAAAAGACCACCATGTAGTACTATAAAGGAATGAAATAAAAAACTATAATCCTCTCTATATATAATATAAAGAGATATATATTCACAGATGTGAGATGGGTGTCTGAGAGCGAAGCAATAATACAAACAAAAACAATAATGAATAAGGAAACACCGAAAGAAGTTATATGGATATGTATATATTCGACATTTGGCGGATTCTGTGTTTTCTCTCACTGCAGAACGGTGGAGGGGAAAAAAAAAAGAAAAAGGAAAAATCTGGAGAAATGTTTTTACCGTACTGCAGAGGATTGCATGTAGAAACTGTTGAAATCTGAATCTTTCTGAGAGATTGAGGAGGAAGAAGAAGAAGAAGCTAAAAAGATCAATACTCTTTGAAGGTGAGAGAGCTTCAAACACGAGTACGAGTGAGTAGGCGTGGAGATGGAGGGATCCAGGTGGGACCACTAAACCGTGTGGGACCCACAAGATTGCGCGTTGATGTCAATCTTTATATATTTTCTAAAAATTTTATACTTACTACTTATTAGAAATTTTTCCTTTTTTTTTTTAACTTATCCCTCCA
>MEJB01000028.1:4892715-4930508 GCA_001752375.1 Rhazya stricta | reverse complement strand
GTTTTATTCTTTTATCCAGAGAAAAGCTTCTTGTGGATGATTGGAGGATAGGGCTTGCAGGCTTCTGGTCCAAGATATTAGCCATTTGCCTGAGAACAGAAGTTCATGCATTTCTCCAATTTGACAGACATATATATACACATAAGCAATCCCTTCAGGCAGAAAGAAGCAAAACAGACAATGAGAAATCATAGAATATTCATGTAAAGTAAGATTTTGACAATAAGATTACAAAAACCAAAAGATTCAAATGAAGGAGACAAAGTAATCCCTGAAACTTTAACACTTAATATAATAATCAACAAACTTTCCATGTCAAACCAGTTCCAGTAAGTTTTATCAGGACATGCAAGAAGAATTAGTGCATGAATAAGACCTCTTTACTTGGCATTTCAGCAAGGAGACAGCATATACTGCAACACATTGGTAATAAGATCCAAATCTCAATAAAAGAAAAAGACAAAAGACTTGTATTCCCAGAACAGGAAGACCAATCTTCCATTTTCAATAACATTAGCCACTAACTTCTTAAATTACTAGTCAAATGACAAATTCCAGGAAGTGGAGAATGATACAAGTACATCTGCTGATTTAGGATTTGAAGCAAGATCTTCTATATAACCCATAAAACACAATATTATACAGCAAATGGTATTGATTTACAGCTAAACTAAGTTATTGGAAGGATTCTAGAAATCCAGAATGGCCAACAAGGCATTTTTGTTGCCATCTGTCCAAGTGGCTCATTGGACCACGTCCCTTGAAGCTTTGTGAGAAGTCAGAGCCCAGTGGARTGTGTCTTAATCTGGTAAGACTGTTTGCTGCCTGCAATTAGCACTTGAGTCAAGCCCCACACTTATTGTTCAATCATCCAAAGAATTTTGGCAAGCAAGAGGTGCATATGATTCCATTTTGCTCATACATTACAAAATTGTCCATAGAGATCAACTAGTTCAAACTCCATGCTCACCCAAAATTAATCTATTCTATCAGTTTAATGCTGCTGACACAAAGCAGATAAATGGAGAAAGATTCTAAACATAGATATTTCTAATTACAAGACTTAAAAACGGAAACACCGTCAATCATTTTGACATTTCACTTGGTACTAGAGAATCATTGCAGTAAGCAAGCAACTGGCAAGGGTTGCTACAGGGTTCCTTTTTAGGCCTTGAATCTCCTTTCTTGGAGCACTGTCGACAGATCTTACCATGAGTGAATAGAAGACAATTCAAGTCAAATTTTAAATCATCTGGAATCCGAGAATTTAGATGAGCATATGCCTTCTTTAAGTCTGCCACGGCYGGTAACCAGCCAATGCTCTTTGCAATTTGAAATATCTGAAAAAATGACTGAGATGTTAGGTACTGCAACAAGAAGACAACGAAAATATAATACTCACATGTGTGTCCACAGGGAAATCATCTTGCTGGAGCTGAAACATCAGGACGCATGCCACCTGTCACACACACAAAAGTCATTAAATTCCCCAGCTATTGGAAAACATCAACTTATGAGGCTTCCAATCACCTGCACCTTTGGTTACACAACTAACTATTTTTAAGCATGTTGGTATACATATCATCCTATCTTTTGACTGTGCATTCCTACTATTTTGGCTTTCATGAAACAGGAGAATTTTATTAACTAAAATGACAAAGCAAGTGCAAGCCCCAAAAAATATTGGAAAGACATAAACAAAGAGCAAACAAACTTGCAGTGGGAACAACATCACATCCCAGAAAACTAAATAATGACAAATCTGAGGTATTGGCATCACACCAAGCAAAATATCACAAAGAAGAAGTGAGAAAAGCCCTAAATCCCTGCATACTCACAGAAAAAGCGAGTATTTAGAATCCCCAGATCCTAGGCGACTGGCTATAACACCAATAATCAGATTTAGAAAAGAATAAAGGATTATAGACAATTGGAAATAGCCATGCAGAAGAGATAATTAAATTCCCTATAAAACAAAGACAATACCAAAAAAAAAAAAGAACCATGCAAAAAGACGACATATTTCCAAGTCCAAAACAACATTTTTCAAAAACTTCCGTTCAACGGTTGAATATTTATCTTCCTCAATTTGCAGACCAGAAGGCATTTTTATGTAATTTCCGGTTCACTTTAATGGGGATTATCATCATCTATATTGGCTCAGCCTCTAAGTAGTAAAAAGAAGGCAAGTATGAAACAGCTCCAGCTGAATACTCACTCTCCCATGATTCTACCTGTGGCACCTCGGTACCTATGAACATGCTTAATTGACTTTCATTATGCTCTCCCTCCCTCCCCCTCTCTCTCTCTCCCTCCCTCCCTCCCTCCCTATATATGTACATAATATATATACTATTCTAATCTAAAAGTGCGAATAGCTTGTGAAACATGATTTACCCTGTTAAGTATTTCTTCCATTGTTGTAGGGATTTCACCTTTATACAAAAATTGCATAACTTAGCTAAAAGGATAAAAGGGTAATTTAATTTGATGTTCTTTTAACGATTAAATGATGAAATGTATCAGAAACTAAAAAATTAGCAAAAGACAATAATAGTTACATAATATCTTTAATCCCAAGAGTTAATAGGAAGTTTATGCCCACCAAATAGTCAAAAGGAAGTTTTGTAAGTTTATGACCACCAAAAAGTCAAAAGGAAGCTTTGTAACTGTCAAATAGTAATACATTTTTCTTGYTGCTGATCGACGATGATTACAATATTGGGCAAYGCAGTCATATATTTAATCCCACCCAGATATGTTTGCAAACGAGATAATTGTCTTTTCAACTAGCTGCATCTCTTTTTGAAAGAAGGTTRAGTCTCCCTGTTTTTTGTTCCATTCTCAAGTCTGTAAACTTATGAAGTCTCGTTTCTGTAGTGGACCAATTTGTTAACATGCTGCCAAGCCACTTTTTATTAACTGAGCCSTTATTGCGGCCCATKCTACTGAATCAGCTGCTTTATTCTTGRTACTTACTCTCTGATATATATATCTTTTTAATTAAGYTTTCCTCTAACCCTCTTAACTGTTCATAATTATAAATGTTCCTGCCCAGAAATCATTAACATAATTGATAAAGATACATATCTTACAATAATCCTCCACTTATTTGACCAAATAAAAGATAAAAAGTAAGCCCTTAAATATCAGATTAAGAAAAGAAATGGAAAAAAAGGAAAAAGATTTGTTAATCAGAACAAATTGAAAGAAAAACTAGAAACAAGTATCCTAATTAATAAAATCAAAATAACAATGTAATTATCAAAATTCTAACACGTGCAGTCACACGTGATGCTAGTACATATCAAARTATCAATGGATGCATAAGAAAACCTGTCGAATCATTCTTTCGGCATCCAGGGAAAACTGATACTYTAGCCATATGGTATATGAATGGTGCATTGTCAAAGTTGTGATTCATTCCAATAAATAGAAAAAGGTCCTTCAAGTGAAAGTGGGCAAGCAGAGGGTTAAACTTTTGAATGCTGTAATTTCTTCTAATATTCTCCAAATGAAAATATAATCCAGCACARTGGTCTAGTASGAGCAAACAAATATCCCATATATTTAACGGATAGTTTTTACTATATGTAATTTGCTGGATACGGAACAAGAATCATTCGTATAAAGAACAGAAGACAWGACRAGATAAACTCRATGACATAATTACTTGAGTAAGTCTTTTTTACTTGTCAAACTTCTTCCTTTCGCAATTTTAGGAGGAACATGCTTGCACAAACAAAATGTAAACCTAGAAAACATATCGAATTGTCGAATTTGTTAATGCAAAAGTTAGATCTTTCTCCAATATTTATCTGCAAATCAGTTTCAGTGAGTTGCATGTCCTTTTGTAATCTATAAGAGATTGATGAAAATGAAGTTTAATGCCCTTACTTGATTATAGGTCAATTTAGTTAACTGAAATAGTGAAAACCATTGTTTCCTACTTTTGAGGGCTTAATTTGGTTGAGAWTATCGTTCTATCTGCAAATTAAGCCATTCAATTGAAGCTCCATCTTCAGAGACAAAACCAGGAAGTAATTCAGGTACTCTCCCTAGGATGAAGTCTCTCGAAGAACTCTCCCAATATTACAGGCCTGAAACATTTACCCAAAATTTTCTCCTCTCCTGCAGAAGACCCTCAACAACCCTGCACCCATCCAAAAAACTAAAAAAGAAATCAACACATACATATAAGAGGAGAGCAACAGATCACACATCTCTGCCACACTTCTGAACTACCCAAGGCATCTTTCTTCTTCCTCAAAAGAAGACATGGCTAAAACTTGCTCATAGAAAACCTATTCATAGATCTACGCAAACAACATTAACAGAAGATTTTTCTTGGAGATCCCATTCAAAAGACTTAAAATGCATKTATCCTAATTTAGTCMGAAGGATACAGAGATAGAAAAGTGTAATGCACAGAAAATGCTTGAAAGAGAATCCATAGCCAAAATCAGGAGTGAGGGGAGGTCAGGATCCAGTTATAGGAACATTCCCAAAGCTTAAGTAGAGCACAGCTTCAATATCTGACTAGAGCGTTTAATTCAATTTCCCAACCTTCATATTCTTGCATTGTCTTCGATTAAGATGCTTTATAATTCAAGAATTGAAAAAAAATAAATAATGATGCTTAATTTTCTTTGACTATCAYGAAAGCTTCATTTAGGAAGTACTTGAAAAGGCTAACTGTCATGCTTGACAACATCCCAGCCCTATTTGTGTTTCTATTCCAAACGAACTGGTGGACTTTCAATCAAACATACTTCCAAGAAAATTTTCACAAGCAAACTTTTGCCGCATATTCTTCTATTTCTCAGCAGCTGAGAATGAAGCTRAAAATTCCCCGTTCAACTTGATTTAGTTCACATTTTATGAATAATATAAATTTGTAACAATTTATTAATAGCCTGGTACCGTTTTGGGACCGATTCCTTTGAAGTGTGAAAGCTCTGCTTTGATTTCCTCAACTGACAAGTCCCGCAGATATTCCAGACACAACTTTCCTCTTTTTGCAAACAAGCTATCTAATAAACCTTTGATACAAGAAGCTTTGGATGGTGCCAAACCTCCACATCTAATAGCATCCTCAATATGTTTTCTCTCAGCAGCAAGAACCTTAACGATTTGCAAAGGCAATGCATGAAAACATTGGTTAAAAACATTGCCACCATAGTTTTAGGAAGTTCCATCATATAACAAGAAAGTATCTGCTTATGAATATGCAAATATGCCTAACAGGAATATATAGGAACCAAACAGTAAATCTGGAGTATGACCTCGGACAATTTATTCAAGCACTATTTCAATACAAAGCTTTTCATTATCACAATCCAGTTTTAACACCACGTTTCAGTGTGCAAAGGCTTAATTAAGTGAAGTCTCTACTTTTGGACATTGTTATATACATTAACTTCATCAATGGAATACAGTAATAGTAGCCTGGCAATGTAGTTTGACTTTATATTGTTTCATACAATAAACGAAGTTGCAATGGTAAACTCTCAAGCATTTGAGTTCTTTATGATGCATACCACTAAATCATATTGCAAACTACACATTTTTATACTAATCAAGACAAAAACCAAACCAAAATGGATCAGGCTGCCTAAGAATAAAGCTGCCACTGCATAAATACAATAATCAAGAACAAAGAGCACCTACAGAGATGACAATGTCGATTCTACCAAAAATAAAATAAAAATTTAAAAAAAAATTAACAGCATATAAACTTTTGTTATACTCGTTAACCAATCTACAAAAAGAATCATGGATAAATAATCACGACAAGAAAAAAGGAAAGTGTTAACTCCAATAACAAGCATATATACAAATGCAATTACGAGAATATATAATTTTTTTTCCGAAAATTTATAAGAATCACTTCATAATGAAAATCTCACATCTTCCCAAGTGGGAAAAGCAGTCTTGAGAGAAGCAAAGGCCCTTTGAGAATTAAGATCAGTTGTGTTCTGTGACAGTATTGTACTGACTAAACCATCCAGCACGCTCTCTTTCGCCGTGCCATTATCATCATCATCATCATCGGCTTCAGAATTYACTGAACTTTCAAAGAGTTCATTTTTACTATCATTCTTGGCATTATTTACTACCAGTCTTTGCCTACGATACTTAATGAATGCTTTGGGAAAACCATTAGTCGCCAAAAGAACGTCTCTAACAGCTCGGCATTCCTCTGGGGTAGGTCTAAGGTGGTCCGGGTATGGGTCTTCCTTACTGTTAGGAATGATGGGTTTGTCCTTTTTGGATGGTTCGATTGATGGGGAAGACTGCAGTTTTCTTTTGTGGATTTTCTGCATTTTCTTGCGGATTTCTGTTTACAGTCTTCAATCTTCCCAAGGCTTTGGTTTGATATTTCCAGACGAGGCTGAAAAAGATATTAACCCAAAATGTTATTTAAATATTTTTTATTCTTTGTATCTGACATTAATTTTGTTTTTAAAGTGTTATATTATTTAGTATAGTTATTTATTTATATTTTATGATGACGAATTTCAATAATAATTAAAATATGGCATGATAAGATATGCATTAAGTTTTCAAATTTTAAAAAAATATAATTATTAATCGACAACAAGATGTTAAAGTTAAAATTTATGAACAAATATAAACATTAATTTTTCAAAATTAAAAAGAAAAAAATATACATTAATAGTATCACTTCTATATTTATTTAAAATTTCTTATCCCTACTATGTTAATTTCTCTAATATTATAATAAACGGGCATATCATATTTTTATATAAAACTAAATCAAATTAATGACAAAATTTATATTAAAATGCTTAAGCGTGCACATATATATATATATATAGAAGCATTAAATTTACAAATATATTACTTGATAAAAAATCTTTTTAAATAATTRAATTATCATATTATCGGCTATCATATGGACTTTAAATACATCAATTTTGTAAAAAAATAATGTATTTATATTTATTTACATAAATAAAATTGAGTTCCGATACAAATCACTTCCCATTTTATCCCATACATTTATACATAATTTACCAAAAAGAAAAGAAAAAGAGGGGGAAAAAAAAAAAAGTAGTTAGGTCTAAGTTAAGACCAACACCGAAATTAAAGACAAAAAGTGAAAAGTAACTTCCTAATAATTTACACCTTTGGGAACATAATTAGAACTGGGTTGAGTTTGGCCCATTCGAGTTTTTCCCAACTCGGTACCGAGTCAAACTCGCTCCGCCTTACAAGACCCCATCCCAATCCACCTCCTCGTCCTTCCCTTCSACCTCATTCCTCCCTCTTAGCATCACTAGAATCCTCTTTGCTTTCTCCTTAGCTCGCTCACTTCCGTGATCCACCACCTCTTGCAACACCTCTGCCGCCCTCGCTTCTCTCACCAATGCCTTGAACCTCATGCTCCCATGACTGAGTGAGTATAATGCAGCCACAATATTCTCCCGAGTTGACTCGGAGGAGTCGGACTTAGCTGCCCCTTCCCTCAAAATCGTTACCAGGCATTCCACCGCGTCACCGTCGAGCAACGCCGACCGCCCCTCCGGGCACACGGCCAAGTTGCATACCACCAAAACCACCCGTCCCACCAAGTCCCTACTCCTCAACATCCCTAACAGCACCCCAACAGCTCCGAGCTTAATCAACTTCGTTCTATTGCTCTTYACTAMCGTTAAATGATACAACGCCAGTGCCGAGTCGTGTCGAGTCCCCTCAGTCCCTGACCTCAAAGCATGCAACAATGGCTGCAATCCACCCAGGACTCCGATTGCCATCTTGTTTTCATCCTCCAAAGACAAACTAAAAATGGCCCCTGCAGCGTGCTCTTGCGACTCCTCAAACCCATTCTTCAACAAGTCTATCAGAATTGGGATCATCCCAGATCGAACAATCTTGAGTTTGTTTGCATTCGCGAGCGAAAGGTTAACTAATGATGCCGCGGCGTTGGTTTGCACAGCCGCATACCTCGACATGAGAAGTGGTTTCAGAGCTTGTAATAGCTTCGGAGTACAAAGTGAAATCCTCGATTCTTCATCATTACGAGTAGTTTTTCTCAGAAGTATTACTGCTTGCTCCTGTTCATATACATCCAAGCTCTTCATTTTAGACACAAGATTATCGTCTTCACCTGAAGATACTGACAAAGATCCGACTGCTGCTGCTAAGGTTTCATCGTAGATAATTTCTGACGAAGTCGACGGCCCTGATGATGGAGAAGAATAACAAGCAGGACGTGTAGTAAAAGGGAGAAAAGATGGTGTTGTGTTTGCTATGACAGATTCTTCAGAGCTCGAGGACGAGTACAAATGATGGTTCCGAGGAGTTAGCTCGGAGGCGGCGTGAGAAAACAGCACCGGGGGATTTTCTGCAACTCCTTTTAACAACTCGCTTTCAGAAACTCGGATTCTTGGGTCGCTATCTGGACATTTTGGCATGAGATTCCGGACAGCGGCTTCTATTGAAGAATATTCAGGTGGTAGAAGGGGTTCTACATGGGATTGCTGACACCACTTGGAAATTGTAGTCTTGAGAGCCAAATTGGGAATTACTGTAGAAAAGTTAGGGATTGTGCCGTCTGGGAGAGCAGAGCTGAAACCCAAGTCTCTGCAAACATCAACTGATGTCCGCTCAAATGTATGGCCAGACGCAACCACCACAGGATCAAACATCAAGAACCCAGAAATTGGACATAGAAATTCCTTGGGCGGGTCTGGATTTTTAGGGGATTTTGGGGAAGAAGATGAGGATCTGTAAATGGAAATCTTCCACCTGTGATGCTTGCCATTACCACCCATATCTCTGCAACTACAACATATATAGACAAACAAACAGAAAACTGCAAGCTTCAACTCAAAGAAACAACAAAGTTCATTAGTTCTGCACCTGAGATTCTAAGTTTTTCTGCAACTTTTAATCCTCAGGGACAGAGATTTGGTGAAGACTGAATCTTTTTGCTGAAGAATATTAGGAGAAATGGTCTATGGAAACGTGTCTGAGGAGGAGAGGTGAAGAGCAACGAGAAAAATTGACCCAGTTAGAGAAGGATGATATCAAGATTAGAGAGGAAAAAGCCATAAAAGCATTTGCAGCAGATTAAGTTCTGCTGCGATTACAAAAGCAAAAGAAAAGAATTTACAGCAGAGAACAAGTTGCTGTTGTATTCTAGTATTGTAACTTGTAATCTCTGGGACCTCTTCAACAAGGGTTGATTGATGAACTGCCCAAAGTCGCCAACTTTGATTCCTCACGAAGTTACTCTGGAATTCATCCTTTTTTTTTTTTTCTTTTTTTGGTATATTGTGCATGGCATTTCAACCATAAATTCTGGAAATGGTAACTTTAAAACAGATTTCAAGACAGACACTTTCGCTAGTCTGGACCTTTTTTATTTTCTTTTTTCCTTCTCCTTTTCGAGATTTCAAACGAAGCATGATTCATAATTTTTCTAAGGTAATATCATTACAAATAAATATAAAAATAAAATGAAATTTTTATATGTATTAAATACTAAGTACTGAATTTAATTTCCATTCATCTCCACAATGTATTAAATAAACATGGTAATAATAAAAGCGCAAATGGAAAAAAATGCGAAGAAAAATACTTTTCAATATTCTTTTTTTTTTAATCTCAATATTTTGAGGTTAGGAAGGCCTCTAAAGCAATAAACAATATAAAACCAGGATGTCCTTATCCCATTTTTGCTGGATAAACAGCATTCCATATATGAAGTTTGTTTCTTGGCTTTTCTTTTATTATGTTATTTTTATTATAACAAGTAAAATACTATATATATATATAATCAGATAAAAAGAATAAGAGTATTAAAATGATTAATAAATAATTTTGTGCTTTAATTGATATGTAAATAATATATAGTAAGAAAATGCATTAAAAAATTTATAATTTCGTCTTATAGGTAAAACTTTGAAAACTAATTCAAGGCAAATCAATGTTCAATTCTTATAATTAAATTATGATTCTTGAGTAATGGGTCATTGGTAAGTAGTATCTATATCTACCAAATTAAAGGGTTAATTACCAAGATTATATTGAAAAATACAATTAAATGGACATTCAATTTAATTCGAAAGAGTATGATTTAAGGAAAGTAATTGATATATTGTGCTTTTATATCAAACTTATTTCACAAGTAATTATTGTATAAAAAATATTTAAATAGGTCGTATTTTGATATATTGTTTTCATGAATAAAATGACCCAATTAGAYTTATCCATGGAGATATTATATTGTCATATATTCCTATTACATATAGTAACCTCCAGCGACTTGAGTCAAACCAGTNTTACATATAGTGACCTCCAACGACTTGAGTCAAACCAGTAAAGAAAGTACAAACAAGCATTGCCAACTTGCCACCCACAAACATATGCATTATGGGCACATGGTCTATGTTAGTCAATTTGGATTCATTTTTTAATAAATAATTAGATTCGGAGATGGATAAGTTTGGTTTGTTTTGAAGGTTTTCGTTTTCTGAATATCTTAATATATGTTTTAAAATTCTTTTTCATAATTTAATTTAATATTTAAAATTAATTAATTAAATACTTATTTGATTAAGTGAGAATTTTTTTTTAGCACGTATTATGTTCTGACTAATTCATGTTTACATTAATTATAAAAGGTTTTTTTAAGATACTGTGCTCGACTMTTTTTYTCGCACAGAATTAAATATCTTATCTTGTAAAAAATGAGATTATCGAACTACTCGGGCCAATCAAATTAATATAATAATTATATAATTTAGCGAGTGTAATAAGGAATTCTAATATCATTAGTATTGTTTAAGATTTATGCTATAAGTCTTAAGTAATATCATCATTATTTAATTTTAAAATTCGAGTATCAAGTCAGTTAACTAATTATTAATTTTCTTTTCAATTTAAGAATATCTCGAAATCAAGAACAGTCCAATCAGCGCGCCAAAATGCTGCTCTGCCGAGGCAAAATCTTAACCGTCTCTCCATTCTCTCTGGGGATTTTCGTCAAACACTTCCCTAATKCATATACAAATCTATSCATCWGGAAATTCAATCACAAGAAACGTACGCAATCCTCCAGCACCACTACTGTCCCCCGAGCCTCCCAATTTGAAACGTTAAGCGACCACCAACAACGGCAAGTTCATCTCTATGTCGACTCTCTCCTCCAATGGAACCAGGTACACACGTTACAGATTCACATGAAGTCTAAATCCTAATGGGGCATTGAGACGGGTTTTTTTGGGTCTGTTTATTTGTCTATTCTTTGTTTTGACGTATGCAGAAGATGAATCTGACGGCGGTTAAAGATGAAAGTGAAGTAATGGAAAGACATGTGGAGGACTCGCTGGCTGTTATAGAGCCCATTAGGAGCTCGTATATTTCACATTGTGGAGCTTCTTGGGAAAATATTAATCTTGTTGATGTTGGAAGTGGCGCTGGGCTTCCTGGCCTAATTGTAGCTATTGCTTGCCCTGGTAAATCGTTGGTGCTATTTCACTTGGTCTGTTAAAAACAATTGACTAGTGGTTCATTTTTCTGTAAATGGAACTTCAACTGAATGAAGAAACACCAGCATATGTTCGCTATGATGATGCATTTCTATTATCTGAAGGTTGGAAAGTGACACTTTTAGAGTCTATGAACAAGCGTTGCGTCTTCTTGGAGCATGCAGTTGGAGCTACTGGTCTATCCAATGTGCAAGTTATAMGAGACAGAGCAGAGGTAATGTGGATACTGCTTTGTCCTCTGAAGTTGTTCGCAACTTGGCATGTGGTTTTAGATTTTGCTATATTTGTCTATTCCTTTTTGTTCAGATGTTTGATTATCTTGCTGAATTTAAATGAAACTACATGCACTGTGTCAGGTTCCAGTTTAGTTGGAAACTTTRAAGGGGTTGTCTGGCTTATTGCTTCACAAAAGTTTGCAGGAGACTGATTAAATTCATGCATTAAGTCAAATTATCTCTTCTTTCATTAAAACAAGGGGAATTTCAGHGCACAAGGATCATTTTTTGTGTCCACTTTTTGGCTGATACCCGATTTTCAATCTGCTTTGATTTACTTTCATTGTTTTTTCTTTCTCTAAGCAATGTTTTTGTCTATTTTCCCTGTAGAATCAAGTACTCCTGATTGTTCTAGGGTTTCACTTGATAATTTACGAGTTGGTCACTAAATTGTCCACTTTAATGCTTGAACAACATGTACGCGGCCCATTAACTTTGAATTTTATTTTCTTGAATCATGTGGAAGTGATACTCAGATAGTGGATGAAATTTTTCCCCCTTTCCTTTGCCTGCTCTATCATTTTCCTAAAGCAAAATCTTAGTTGGATATTTCAYTCGTTCTCCATTGATCTTTATTAATTAGAACACTTTGGTTTCCATTGTGACTTTGTTGCTTAACATCCTTTCTTTCGCGTGCAATCTAGTTGAGATCGGAATGAGGTCCAGAAGCTAACTGTAAGGGAGCTAACGTTGCCAATAAACTCCCTACATCACCATGCGATGTCTGATGAGATGGTTGATGTTAAGGCGCCTTTCTTTTTAAGATTTTATTGAAGGGCCTTCTGGAAAAATGAGTGAAGAAGAGGAAACTGGATAATTTGTTTTGTCCCCAGACATAGTTATTCAGCCTAATTTGTTAACCTCAACAGAAGCTAATAATTTAATCATGTCATTTGTCTATATAGAGCAGTTCTGATTGTGGCATGGTTAACTTGAACTTGACCTGCATAACCTGATAAGTGAAATCTCGACTACTTCCTCATCTCAATATGGCCTGTTACTTGAACAGGTAATCATATCAACCAGATTTTGACCTATTACCTGAAAAGCTGAACCAAAGCTTGTGAAGATAGTATCTGGTGCATGTCAGTTTACCATGTCATGTAAAAAGTGTTAACCCATTAGGGAAGAGTGTGAAACACTCTCCTAGACATGGGTGCTGATTTCAATTCAAACTTTCATYGCCAATAAGATGGAAGTTCCAACATTGCTTGAAGCGTGCCTATATTGTGCAGTTCCTTATAGTTTTACTTGCTGCCTCTTGTGATGTCATTTATCTTACTATTCAATCCGAACCCTACTCAACTGATCAAAAGCGTAATTGCATTCCATCAATCTGAGATTGGCTAGATTCATTTTGCTCCATCAGAGGTATGGTCTTTGATATGCTAAAGGAAATAAAAGTTTAATCAATCGACTTCTACCCTTGGCTAATGGAAATTCATTCAGAATATTTTTTCCCCTTCAATTGAATAGAAAAGTTATTTTCTTATTACCATATAATACTATTTGCCTATTCTTTTCAAATTTGTCTTCCACTTGAACTCTTGAATGTTTTCCCATTATGTTGGAGATTTAAGAGGGTTGTTAACTGATGGGACCAGAAACCATTAATTGGCCATTAGGCCAAGTTTGGGCTAATTTTATTAATATTCAATCCAACAAGAATGTAAATTGGCCTATTATTCGACAGGTAGGCCTATTCTCTCCCAGAATATTATGCTTCTAATTACTTAACAACTAATCAGCATGGAAAACTAAATGACTCCTTAATCTCTTATTTACACCTGACATAAGTTATGATCAGTCTAACAATCACCTTCACTATAGAAATTCATGACCATCAATTTTATAGACTGGAATCCTATCCTTTTCATATATCGGAACTCTGACCGATTTATTATTGGTGCTGCATATTTAATGCAGTATTATCTGTCTTTTCATGATTATTTATCTTTTTGTTGAATACGGTCACGGATCCGTTGCTGGTAGATAATATGGTTGCAGGTCAAAGGATGAGATTTATCTGTTTAAGATCTTTTTGTGTAGTCTTTTAGCTTTTCTTCTCTTGTATAATAAGCATTTCTTGGATGTTTTCATAATGCAGAACTTAGGTCAAAATCCTGTCTTCAGAGAGGTATTTGATGTTGCAGTAGCCAGAGCAGTTGCAGAAATGAGAATTTTGGGTATGCAACATATATTTTACCACATCCTTCTGCATTTTCTTTTTCTTTTTSTTGTATTTGTTATGTTATTGAGGGTTTATACATATTTGCCGATGTAAATAATACATTACATACTTGAGTGTTAACTCTTCTAATTTTCAGCTGAGTTCTGTCTTCCTCTAGTACGTGTCGGTGGTTTGTTTGTAGCAGCAAAGGGTCACAATCCCCAGGTGTGTATTTGCTGTCCTCCACCAAATTCGTGAAATGTCTATAACTAAAATATTTCATGTACTGACTTTGGCCTCAAAATGCATYGACAGGAAGAAGTTAAAAACGCAGAGAGGGCTGTGCATTTGATGGGTGCTTCYGTATTGCGAACATGCACTGGTTTGTTGCCTCGATGTTATTTTTGCAAATTTGTCTATGATTTTTATTGCAGAACATGACTCATTACATAAGATYTTGGTAGCATCTCAGTCTGTAAGGTCAATATTATAAAGTAGATTTTATGGGATTTCCAAATTATAAGAGAATTYGTTCCATGTATGTTATTGAATTATGTTAATTTTGCCAGAAAAAGGTAACTGCACATAGCTAACTAATGTTAGAATATACAATAAAAATTTACATATCGAAGGTTACACATTCTGCAATCGTCCTAGATTTTGTTTTGTTGGTTGGATTATTAATCTTCAGATTTAGTTGATTTATTTATGTATTTGTTTGTCTGAATCTAGTGGAATCTCACAGCAAATATGGACAAAGAACCGCCATTGTATGTCTAAAAGATGGCACCACCCCAAGAAAATATCCTCGCCATCCAGGTATTCCAGCGAAGTTAGCTCTCTGAGTACATAGATCATTTCTCCATGATGAGTTCTAGCTGTACAACTAATTATTAGTTACCTCTTATTTGTACGCACAGAGGAAACAGATCAATCATAACATCAATGAGTTAATGTATATAATTGCAGTTGATTCGTCTTTCTCTCTCTCTCTCTCTCTCTTTCTCTCTCTCCCCCTCCCCTCCTGGTACCCCTGGTCCATCTCTTGTTCACTGAATTGGTCGATGCAATTTCTTGAAAGATAAATTTCTGTTAGTTTATTTTTGAAGCATTTTCGGTCTTGCCTTTCCAGAGCAAAAAAGGATTTGTTAAGAAATGTGAACTTTTGGAATTAATACTGCTCCTGTTATGTGGGCAACTGTTAATTTTTTTCTTTTTTCTTTTCATTTTCTCCCCTTATGGGGTGGAATGGAGCCATGGGTACTGCTTGTATGATTATTGTATATCGAATTTCCATCTATATTTAGAGATTTCCAATACCAGCTTTAATATTTCTAACTTCCTGGAGGCTTAGCTTGCGTGTGCATGCATAACTTTCATTTCACTGGGAAACTTGGAACATGACAGGAGGTGACAGAATTGCAGGCTATAAATGAGAGAAAAATATTGGAGGAAGTGATGGGCATAGTTGTTGGAAATTCAACTTTTGATATTCAAKCTTTCTATATGCGAAGATACTTCAGAAGTCTTCCTACTGCTATGAGATTCCACTAGAAAGTCTTTCTATACTACTACTGGTTAAATGATAAAATAAGTAATAGAATTCATTAAAACAAATTCAGAAGAAAGATAGATAGATAATTGGGTGAAAAATTTGAGAAGTTAGAAGTTCAAAACAAGCAAAAATCATTTTTAGTAACTGAAGTTTGATTTTTTTTATGGTTTCTTCAAAATCATTCATTCATATTTGCTCTCGTTTTAGTTAAAGTCCTTATAGTCCTCATAMAGTAATTTTATGTATTCCTGATGGTAAAAAGATTGCTCAGCTAGAGTGACTACCAGGTGCTGAAACATAAATTCTGTAGTCTATATGAGTCTATAATTGTTTTTTCCTTTTCTTTTTTGTATACACAAAGTGAATGGGGAATCCCAGAGTGAACCCTGATGTGCTGGATCTCTTGAACTACTACTCAAGTACTCAACCATCAATCTGTCTCAGTCAAAACAATTCTGTAACTACTTGGTTAAATGGAATGAAGCATCTATCTGCCAGTCTTATCCTGTGGCCCATGCATATTGACCAACATACTACCTATGCGCGTAAAGAGGCTTTAACCCTAGAGTTGGATTGTCATGCTATGTTGATTTTGTGATTATATCGTAGATTTATTTTGTGTTATTCTGCATCCCCAGATTTCATTTCAAATATTTTCTCTTTTCATGTTAAMTTATGTCATTAAGTAGAGGATTTGAATTTAGGGATATGGTCAATAGACGTACTGGTATGAGCAAATGGACGTTTACCTAACTTCCCCCACTTCAAATAAGATAAATGAGTCAAAACTGTTGATGTTTCTTATAGGCTATTTAAGTTAAGATATTTCTATTTGTAGAACTATTAACAAATGGTCCTAATAAGAGTATGGGGAAGATTTGGCTCTCTAGGAATAGAAAGATAATCGTGTAGAACATATATTTTCTTTCATTTTTAAGCTCACACTTCGAGACATAGTGATTCGTTTTCTTATTCAAGAAATGGAATATTGACGTCAATTTTCTTTGAATTTGAGGCAATCTAGTGTAGAGGTTATTKTATCAAACAGGGATTACTGAACTCTACATTCGTACTATTCTATTGAGTGGTCCTATTGATTGTATTACTTGCTCCCTGAATGACTATTAGTCTGAGTCCATTGAATCGACCAATTGGATCTGTGAGAGAGACAACTTCAGTATATATTATGACATTTTTGAGGAATTATTTTGCGCAGCAAACCTTAGGTCCTAAACCCTTTAAGGAAAACATAATGTTGCTTAATATGAGTTTGATTTGATTGCTGTGGTCTAACATAGACATGCATTCTTGAAATAATTATCTAGAATGACGGATTAGCCACGGAAAAATATGGGAAGAAGACTAGTATTTTGCCTGTAACTTTGTTCTTCATTGACTTCTTAAAGTTCTCATAATTCAACTAAACCTTGTTCAAATTTGCATAAATGTTGGCGTACTTCTTTGAATAAAAATATACCGGAGGGAAGTATTGGTCCACATATATCCYTAATTTTCCTCTGTTGTCTTCTCACTGAAGTAAAATGTAGCTTTTCTTAGCAGCGTAAGCTTACATTTTGTATGGACCCAACGCATCATGATTTCATATCGTCCCCTTTTCATGGTCACTCAGGGAGACTGGTAAAAGTCTGCTAAAMCTTCTTCTTCATTGACTTCCCCATTGCTGTGCAATGTGAGTAAAAGCCAGCGAAGGAGAACGAAGAAGTAGGGAGTTCAAGTTCTCATTATTCAAAAAACCCAGCTATCAAGTCTGAACAACTTGGTGGAAAGAACCCATGAAAGTCCCGTGAGCATCTTCCAGAAAGGAGCAGCAGAGCAAGAAAAGGAAAAAAGAGAAGATATCCATAAGGGTAAGACTGATAATTAGCTCAGGAAAGAAAGGGAGAAAGAATGCTGCTTCTCTTGATATTATTCACAATAAATTACAGTAAGAAACTATTAGAATCTTTAAAGAGGACGAACAAAAATCTGCCAGACCTTCATGTCACAATCCAGACTGCCACTATAGAGGAGATATGAGGATGTTGCATCTGATGGATTGCAACSATCATTTGCCACAGCCAAACACTTGACAGGGCCTTTGTGCCCTTCCAAAACCGCCAAACACGAGTAGCATGTTCCAAYCCCACTCCATATTCTTACTGTTCTGTCAGCAGAACCGCTGCAGACCAAGTTTGATACCACAGCCAAGCATAATATGGACTTGGTATGACCCCTTAGAGCACCTACCACCGCTATGCCACCCCCATCATCCTTTCCCCAAACCAGTATGGATCTGTCACAGGCACCAGAATATAACACAGACCCATCTGGAGTCAGTGCTAATGCATTGAYCCCAGATTTGTGTTTGTCCAGGGTGGCAACTAGAGAATGCTTTTTTTCTCCATAAATTTTTTTCCACACTTTGATTTTCTTGTCTGCTGATCCAGTATAAGCATACCCATCATTTGATATTGCTACTGCATTTATTGCATCATCATGTGCATTTGTAATCGACTCCAAGCATTTGAAGTTTGTTGTTTGCCATATTTTGAGAGTTCGATCCCATGATACTGAGTAAAGGAGGGATTCATCATTTGACAAGGCTAGTGCTGATACAGTGTCGACATGCCGAACCCAGGTGCATGTCTTGTGGCGTCGGACCTCGACATGATTTTTGGGGTTGAGAAACTTGAGAGCATGGTCACTGAGCTTTGGCAGTGTGGCCAAGTGTGTAAACTTTTGAGTACTTTCTTGATCACTTCCAATCTTCCATACTCGGATTTTGTGATCTTGATGAGCACTAATGATTTTATCAGCTAAAACTACTAGGGATTTCACTGCTCCTTTTCCTGCAATTACCATGCTGTTAGTTAGATTCTCATAAAGGGGGCTTAAAGTATTGCKCATCCACACTCGAATTTCCTTGTCCGAAGATCCAGTAAAAAGGAGCTTTCCAGCAAGAACAAGAGAAGATATATAGGAGCCATGGCCCTGGAGAGTAGCTATGCACTGGTGGCTGACAATTGGAAACTGGTGCTGTTGGTGATGGGGTTCTAATGTAAGGGAAGGAATTAAGGGGAGGCTTGGTTGCGACAGCAGGGAAGCCGACTCCTCCCTGCTAAGATGATCATGGTTTAATTCAAAACCGTTGCTTGAGCTGCAAGTTTGAAGATAAGGCATCATCCTTCTGAGAGAGAAGGATACGAGATCCCAGGGCGTGGGGGCGCAGTTTGGGGGCAGAAGGGGAGGAAATGAACTGATCAGCTTGATCTCTAGGTAGGTAGAAGACCTACAAGGCTACTTCACTCCTTAAGTAGTCTGCCTGATGGTGCCTTTACATAAAATGAAGACCGACAACCAGGGAGTTGGGGGCGGGGTGAGGACCTTTTAGACTTTTTCTCAGAAAGTTCTACAGGAAAATAGGTTCAATTCTGAACCAAGAAAATAAACCAGATAGGACCTAAGACACTGATTTTAGACAATCATGTTTAGATACTTAGATCTTGATACCAAAAGGAACATAAGGGTAATCATGACTTTGGTTTGAACTTCAAAATTGGAGCAAGGATTCCTGTTAAATATTTTGTTTATCATACACTAAACAGATGAGATTGAATTATAAATTTTATCTAGAAATAATATACTAATTCATATAAATATGAACTATTCATCGAATCTTTTGAAAGAGGTGCAGAGTGTGACAAAATTACTATAATTAATGTTTTGTTTATCATACACTATACAGATGAGATTGAATTATAAATTTTATCTAGAAATAATATACTAATTCATATAAATATGAACTATTCATCGAATCTTTTGAAAGAGGTGCAGAGCGTGACAAAATTACTATAAATAATGTTTGCTTGGCCATAGAAAATTCATTTTAGGTAGTAGCATCATCNAACAGATGAGATTGAATTATAAATTTTATCTAGAAATAATATACTAATTCATATAAATATGAASTATTCATCGAATCTTTTGAAAGAGGTGCAGAGTGTGACAAAATTACTATAAATAATGTTTGCTTGGCCATAGAAAATTCATTTTAGGTAGTAGCATAATCTCTCTTTTTGGTACCTTAGCACATGTATGTGTCCACTATGTGTCTGTGTGCATCATTTATCACAAATAGTTCAAGACTTGCAAGCAAGCGAAAAGGATTTGCTGTTTTTGGGGGCAAGARGAAAAATATTTCTTGGTCTATACGTTGATTAGTGATTCTTGTTCACATCAAATGCACTTTTGGACCACAAATATTCTTGAATAACCTTAAATTAGTGAAACAATTCATTGATTGATTCATAGTTTTGCCCACTTAGAATCCTAGTGGGAATGGTAAAGGTCTTTGGGACATTGAGAAGACACTAAAATAGTTAGTATGTTCTTTGGATTTCATTGGATTATACATGATCAAGTGGATGAAAATATCATCCATTTGATTAATCTTTGATCAATTTTTGCTGATTACCATGATTAAGATGTACTTGTTCCTTTTTAATTTTCAATTAGTATACACAAAAGGTTGACCTAATTTAGTTTTTGCCAATTTATAGTTAATCTTTTTCCATTGTCTATTCATTGATTTTGACTTAATTGTCTTATAATAGCTAGCCTACAAATGCCAAAAGGTCCATAATTGAAGTTTGCAGCATGAAAAAGGAAAGTATACATAGATGGAAATGATTTAAGTCWCCTCTTTTCATTACGATAAAAARGATTACTATCGTYAATAATATGAGATGTATCATATGTAATTTTACAATTTGAATATTGTTCTATGAATTTTCATTAATCAATGTACMAACTTATATGAAGTTYGCGTGTTTCATAAGATCGAAAAAATATTTATGAAKAGGTTGTTTAGGAATTACTCTYTRTTATATTTTCGAGTTACTTTTATAAAATGGGATTTTSAATTTGTATAAGTTAAAATAAAAAACAAAAGAATCTTAGAATATTTTTTAAGAAATTTAAAGTAATTTACTAAAGCAACTTATGATACTCTTACTCCATTCCTTGCATCCTTAGAGGTAGGCAAACCATGTTATTGTTCTAGCACATATATGTTTTCTCTGGCATCATAATTTAGTGGACTTCAAGTGTTATCCACTGAAAAAATAAGGAAAAAGAAAAAAGAGTGGGCTCGAATAATGTAATTTCTATATGATAAATTATATGATAATGTGTTATATTCGATGATTAGAATATTATACATAAAAACAAAATGATATTATAATACTTATGAATGAATTAGTAGATATGAATCTTTAAATTCCTATTTCTTAAAAAAAGACTTGGAATATCATATGCTATCTTAGAATCTTGAGAATGAGGCCCCTATCAATGGACTAGTTCTTACATAGAGTGGATGCTTATTAATTAGAGTGGATGCTTGTGAAAGCAAATGTTTCTATTATTGATGTATCCCAAAAATATTATCATATTTGGAGACAYAAAAGTTAATGTATTTTTGCATAAGTTGGTGTGGACTGTCTCATCTTCATCAAGATGGTATGATAAATTCTACTTCTTGCATGTGATTTGTTCCATGTAATCTATAATGTGATTGTTTGGAAAACTTGAGAATCATTTCTTTGTTAATTTTCAGAACATCCTTGTTGCTATCTTAATCTCCTAACAGTTGCTGAAAATCATTAATAGATTAAGGTAGTAATAAAACTCGATTGTCTTATATTAATAATTGTTGATCATTAAATAACCATTTGAATATCTAAACATTCAATTCGATTCTTTTTTTTTTTTTTTTTTGCATCGTATCTACTCATTTCTAGTTTATTGTATTAACTCCTCAACAAATCTCCTCTTAATAAATTCCTCCCATGTTTCRCCCTCATAGACCCCTAGCACTATTGTATTAGATTACCCAAGTTTAAGGGAAGACTCCATTGGATTGAATATGCCTAATGTAGGCTAGTTGAATAGCTTATTTATGGTTTTCTTTTTCTTTTTTAGATCAATCTTTTAGATTCTAGTTAGAGAGACAAGACAAGCTACTCTTCTCAAGCACTAGTGTTTCTTGAAAATGCAGTTAGGTGCATTATGGGCACAAAGACGAAAAAGGCTAATTAGGAAAACCAAAGTGGACATCTTTGTTTGTTCTTTAAACATAACCAACCAAAAGTATCTTCATGCATGTCTGGTCTTCATTTTCATCATTTTGGTCTTTTACCGTTTCTGTTTTCTCTTTCCTTATTTGGTATCTGAGTCATGCTCCTCTTAGGCTTTTGGCTCTTCCATCCTCCTCATTTGTACAACCATTTGCCTCTTGATTGATCTTATCATGCCCCTCTTAGGCTCTTGCATCCTCCACCTCCTCATTTGTACAACCATTTGCCCTCTTGATTGATCTTATCATGCCCCTCTTAGGCTCTTGCATCCTCCTGATTTGTACAACTATCTCCATTGACTCTTCATTGATCTTAGACTTGTGGGTACCCCAAGAATAGTAAGATGGTATGACAATGGAAGCCACAAGTAAGTAAAACTAAAATTTTACCAACTTTTGAAAAATATAATGATCGAATGAATCTTTACAACGCTAACTATTTCAAATTAATAAGTTCATACTCAATTTATCAAGGATAAACTAGCTTTACATTCTCAGAGAAGGGATAATGAAAAAGATTACTTTTAGTAAGTACATCACATATGAACTTCATGAATTCTCAAGAATCAAGCAGAATGAGGTGTGGACTCTGATTTCCCCTCTCTTGCTAAGTTGTTGAAGAATTTATAGTCCTTCAATAGCCATCCATCTTCTCTGATGGTCGCTCTTATTTCCTCCATAGTCGTCTCCATTTATTACAAGGACCATCTTTTCACCTCTCAAAAGTTTCTACCTCTAATTATGTCCTTAAAGGAGATCTTTCATTTTGCCATTTTTGTGGACACATGTGAATGAATGGCATAGCTATCATGCTAGAGCAAAGCTTAAATAGACACAAAAAATGGCTTCTTTCTTTTCCATCATCAAATCCTGGGTCACATAAATGGGGTCTTGAAAGCACTGAATCTGACCAAGGATGAAAGTACTAAATTGTATAGCCCTTCTCAACCGTCTGAAGATATAAAATCAACTCGACTCGAGATCTTATTCTATTTTTGTTTTTACTCAATAATTTAATTCAACTGCAAAATATGATAAATTATTTTAAAAACATTTTCTACTTTTTAAGTGGCATACTCTGTCATGTCCACCTTTATTTTCAAAGATTGGAGTAGAATCACATTTCTTCTTCCAAAAGGTTGTCACATTTTCTCTTTTTTTTTGAATAATAATGTTTTTATCATATATTAATTGATTTGCTAAAACTTGAATTTGAGCGTCTAGCATTGGTGTATGTATATATTGTGTTCACACATAAACACATATAAGTTCAAGATTGAAAGGTAATTTGATTCGTAATTTGTACTTTATATGCATGTGGATAGAACCTCTATGGCACTTCACATGATTACGCAGAAGTCAAATATAAAATAGTTCAAGATTTATTGAATTTTCTATGTAGGATATAATAATGCTTTCTCTGACTAATTATTTTAAACTTTATATTTGAGTTTCAATTTTTTTTTTCATTCAACATTTTGGACAATTAAACACATGGTTATGATGTTTTCGCGATACAAGATGTCCCTTCATAACTTCTGGAAGTATTTCCTATACAATGGGTTCTTTTTCCTTAATTTACTTTTAGCAACTCCTATGTTAGAAGTAAAATATTGTCTAATTAAATTAYGAATTATAAATGTCTGGAAAGCTCTATTACTATTTCTCGAGGGAATCCACATCAAAGTAATAAAAGGAAAGAATCCATAATAATAACAACATGTCTTAAATAATCAACTCGTTTACTAAGYAGAGTSTYACGAAATCTTCTCTCTTTACCCCCARTATCCCAGAACTTAAATAGCACCAATTGTTGAAATACGTTGTACTGGGCCAGCACCTGGTGAATGGTCTAMCTCTACGCYGACTTCGACTAAAGAAATMATCATAATAGTCTGAAGCCCAAGTTTCTTCTAGGCCTGGCCCACGAAATTTTCGGCATTGAGGCCTGAACCCGTTTTATYCGAAATGGGAATTRTTTTCTGTTATAGAATTCCATGAGCATGACATGACAAAAAAGGAAGTGATCAAATGCCTCAAAAGTTGGAGCASTTGATAAGCCAATTATTTAGATTTTATGTTCAATCATGTCAAATAATATTTAGATTAAATTTTTTTACAAATAAAAATTAAATTATGTGGATACAATTTAATTCGAATGTAAATGAGAGAGATCGAGGTTAAAGATATTTAAAATCATTCCGATGAATTTCATCATGTTAATATCGAGTTATCGAATCTAGATTAAAGAGATTGAGGTTAAAGATAATCAAATTCAAATGGATGGCTTTTATCAACGTTATTACTAACTTATATTTACTTTTATTCACATTCAGAAATATAATTTACTAGTTTTTTAGAGAGTGAAAAATTTTAATTTATTTAAAATAAATATATGATTTAATTATGCTCGAGAGTACACTTTTAATGTCAATATAAATATAATAAGTTACGACCAAAAAGTCGGGCTCAAGTTATTATGATCGATTAGATCGCTGGTTACACATTTTTGAACTCTAATCTAATCCAAATATGTACGTATTAATATAGTACAACAATATGATCTTATCAATACTACTGCAGGTACCAGCGTTTAGGAAAATTTGTCAGTTTTCGGATGCCTTCTTTCTTGCCAAGACAACCTTAAACGGAACTTTCTATATCCTGAAAACCGTTGCCGGCCATCATGAATTTTTGTCTCTACTCTCTAACCTCAATGTCAATGACTGTGATCATGTTGTCATCGACCATTATTAATTTTGCTCACTGGATTCTTGCACTTCCATTTACTCTCAAATTCAATCCGGACTCATGTCTGCTTCTCCTCGAATTTCACTCTGCAGTATAATCTGCTTCTTTTTCTTGATTTTTGCAGCAGTCCCAATTGCTGATTCTTCCACAATTGGAGTGAAGCACATTTCGGGACTTCTTGAAGTTCAGGACAAAGAAAGAGCCCCTGCTGCTGTCCAGCTGTCTGCTGCTTATGGCGTTCTTAATCGGCTCATTCCTTCGCATTCTTCCAGCTTTGAGTTCAGGATAATCTCTAAGGTATAGAACCCGTTCATGGCGATGTAATTATGTAGTGTATTTGACTGCATTTGTTTTCTCAGGGGTTTTTTCTTTTTTCTTTTTCATTCATAAAGTAAATTAACATACGTAATTGAGTTACCAAATAGTGCAATGCCATATGAATTATTGAAAAAATAATTTATTTTTCCCCTAGGATTCGAGTTGAACTTATTGATAATGAACAACGGCTAGTGAGGTCAAAGCTAGATGTTAAATGAAATGCTGAAGTAGTAGTTATGCTGGGTGATTTGGAATGTATAAATCGATTCAGGATTTATCAGATTTAGAATAGATTGATGAATTTGAACCTAGCTAGCCCTTCCATTTCCAGAAGAGAATTTGATCATTCTCGAAATTTGTGCTATAGCTAGCACTTGGCGAATTGCCTTAAAACCTCATACTTCATTTCCTTAAATTAATCTAAACGAAAAGCTCTGACACTTAATTGGCTTTTCTTTTACAGGATCACTGTGGTGGAGAACTTTGTTTTAAGATAAGCAATCATCCTTCTTCCAGTCAAGATGGTTCTTCTGAGATTTTGTATGGTCAAGGAATCCTTACTTATCCTCTGAACATTTTATCTAATAGTAAAAGGCTTCAAGTAGATATCTAATGTTTTAGTGCAACCCCTGCAGATTAGAAACCAAAATCTTTTGCTTATGCCAAATACTGATAATCCACGGTTCAGTCTGTTGATATTACAGATCAGGGTTATATAYGTTACTCAAAAGATTTTCAATTTTGGCTAGATTATTGCTAGATGCGGCCAAGAAAAAAATTGAGACACTTTTGGCTGAACTATACTTGCAAATATAGAATTCAGAAATGATGATGACTAGGTCTCTTCATGTTTATGTGATGAACAGAATAAGTGGAACTACTGGCGTGGAACTTTCATCTGCTCTCCATTGGTACTTGAAATATTGGTGCGGAGCTCATATATCATGGAGCAGAACCGGTGGGGCACAGCTAGCTTCAGTACCAAAGTCTGGTTCTCTGCCGCGTGTTCAGGATGCTGGGATATTAGTGAAGAGACCTACCCCTTGGAGCTATTACCAGAATGCTGTTACATCAAGCTGTAAAAGCTCCTTATTCATGTATCACATTCTTGTTTATCTTAACCACCTGCTTCTAAACTTACTTTCCATAGCTTCTAAATTTTATTGACTTTTAGAGCTTATACTTCTGAAGATTCTCTTGCATGGTGGGACTGGGAAAGATGGGAGAACGAAATAGACTGGATGGCCCTCCATGGTATCAACTTGCCCTTGGCATTCACAGGCCAAGAAGCTATTTGGGAGAAGGTCTTCAAGGTACTATTTTGTATTATTTTTAGCTTCTTTTTTGTTTGGACCATCATCAACAAACTCAGATGTCGGTTCAATAATTGAGCTGACAATTGATCCTGGTGAGTTCAACTTTTGAGGGAAACTCAAGATTTTCTCTACATATATTGGCTCCATTCTTAGATAAAATTGCAAATTTCATGTAATAGGTTATGGATTATGACGACAAGAAGTAAAAAAGGGCTAAGCTATAATTGAATAGATGAATGATCAAATCAGAAACTGAAGAAGTTTCTAATGAAAGGTATTAACTTAATAGATGGCCTCCAATAAGTGCTGATATTCCTTCATGCAAGGCAACTATATTCCAGCATGATGTTCAATGTTCGTCTTGCATACTGTGTTAGACATTTTCGTTGGAACTTTCTTCCTGATGCAATATCTATGTGCTCTTTCCCTCTTTTCTCCTTTCAGAAGCCTATMTTTCTTTCATTTATCCTCCCCAAGTTTCATCGCTGCTKCTAATACGTGAATCAATAGGAACAAATGAAGAACTAACCTTACTAGATTCCTTGAGTTCAAGCAACGCTTCATATASTCCTTTGTCTTTTAGACTTTCTAAAGTATCTTTCATTTGCAGGTGCAGTTTTGTGCAAGATAATATTCATATACGTTGTCTTGCTGACATGTTTTTCCTTGGTGCATGAGTGTACTAAATGAAATAATGAAATATGTATCAGCTCCGATGAGTCATGCTTTGAACCCATTCCAATATGTGCCAGCACATGCAGAAAGATGTTTGACATAGTGTTTTACATATGTTTTTGCATTTAACTTATTTTGGCTTTCAATTACATGGTTAGACTTGCTGATATGTTACATTATATGCCTATATCAAATGGACCGATAAACGTGTAAACTTTAGAAAGTTTTTGGGTCTTTAATTTGACTCAGCATTCATGTAGAATTACTTGCCTTCTTTCCCTTCTTTATTTTTCAGTTAACTAGTCTGCTAATATTGCTTGTTGGAAAATGATAATGCATAAACAAGCAGAATTTCAATATCAGCACTTCTGATTTGGATGATTTCTTCGGGGGTCCAGCGTTTCTTGCTTGGTCACGTATGGGAAATCTACATGGGTGAGCTTTCATTACTGAATGGGAGATGCAATTTTCTTTGATATCCTGTTCGCCAGCCTGCAATGGTAACAACAGTTACTCGGTGATCCTTAATAATAGTTTAAGGATTCCTCATCAATACCTTCTCCCCAAAATCAGATAGTGTTGTGATGAAAGTTTAGGTTTCATGTTATGAAGTAGTATTAGTTAAGGTCCATTTATTTCAAACCACTGGATTTCATCAATTTGAGGATGTATTCATGTTTACGTTAAACGAAACTAGAATAACTAGAAGTTCATTCCAAGGTTTCTTTTGTACACATCATGTTCTACAAAAACTAGTGGCTGTTGAGCTGCCTTACAGGCAGAATATGGCGTTCCTTGCTCATACTCAGAAGGGGGGGGGGGGGGGGGGGGAAGGAATTAGACAAGATGAAAACTAATTTTCTTCTGGGCCTATGAATTCTTTTGTCCTTTATTATCCCACAGTAACCAATCCAATGATTCCTTACAGCTACATATCTCCTTAGATAAAATAAAGAAGTTAATGTACATATTACCTCCCCMCACAGTTTAAAATGTATAATACAAGAGAATTTCTTCCAGCAGTTATCCTGAACTGATTACTTCAATCTTAATAAAGAGGGAAGCACATTCTTCCTTTCTTCATCCGTTGCTGCTGATGTTTATACATTGCTTTCCTATTGATAGATGGGGAGGACCATTACCTCGGAGTTGGTTGGATCAACAACTGATACTGCAGAAGAAAATTCTTGCTAGAATGTATGAACTAGGAATGACTYCAGGTGCAGTTATCTTGCATTCAGTATCAATCTTATGATAAGTTATTCACTATTTCAGTTCACCTTTAGTGACGTAATTATCCTGGTTTCAGTTGTGAACTTCATCTTAGTTTATGGAAGTTTTATAAGAACTGTTGAGAGGTATTTCRACAACAGGGAGTTGTCTTGCATTCAGTGGGATTATTATGATCTGAAATCCAAAATGACCTGCAATTTATAATTCATCGAACACAACCTTCCTAGCCTATAACCAGCATTAGAGTTTGACTTCCTTCCACAGCAGTATGAAAATTCTGTGGTTCACCCTATTTTTTCTTTGTTTAACTTCAGTAGTTCCTATTGCAAACACTATTTATATGAATTCAATGTAAGYGTGATAAAAAATACTCTGCGTATAGAATGCTAAAAAGTAGATGTTACTTTATAAGAACAGGTAAACAGTCTGAAGTTTTAAATCCTTGGAAGATTATAGCCCCTCCCAGACAACAATACCTGAACAGTATTTCTATGTGTTTCAGTGCTTCCAGCCTTCTCAGGAAATATTCCAGCAGCACTGAAACGTGTATTTCCATCAGCAAAGATAACTCGGTTAGGAAATTGGTAAGTASTTCTCTGAGTTGTACTAACTAGTAAACTGGATCACCTTCTGAGATAAACTTTCTGAAAACTGTAGCCTTCACTTCAKTAGAAATTCATCAAGCAACTCCATAAAAAATCATTGCCTTTTCTCARGAGTTCTGCTACACATGTTTCCTAGGCTAATAGTAATCCTGAAGTCCAATATAACTGCCAAATTCCCTGAACTCTTGGTTTATATTCTTTTGGGCTTGACTGGATTTGTGTAGCCCAGGGAAATATTTATGAACACTTTGATTTTTAGCTCTAGAGGACCCCATCCCTGCACAACATGTTTACTCCCAGAAAAGCATCTTACTTACTTTTACTAAGCACATATATTGGCATTTCTTGTTCTGGAAAATTGAAAAAGAGCGTTTCAGTAGAATGACAGGTAACTAGACTCCCTGAGGTTCTCTCCTTTTCTTTCTTTCTGGTTACTGCTCTGTCATTTTGTGTCTCCCTTGTTCATAGATCAATAGAATCTTGCAAATGACTAAAATGATTATGATTTCTGTTAGAAACCTCCAGGTCAGTTTCTTATGATTTAGTAATCTAGTTAAAGTACTATCTTCTAATCATTTCTTGGTTTCGGRTATTTGCTTAGGTTTTCTGTCAATAGTAACCGTAGCTGGTGCTGTACTTATCTTCTTGATGCAACTGATCCGTTGTTCGTAGAAATTGGAAAAGCATTTGTTCAACAACAAATAAAAGGTAAATTTGTTGAAAATATTTTTTTCTTGTCGTCATTCATTTGAAAAGTTATGTAGCATTAGGGCCCGTGTATTTCTGTCCTCAAAATCSTTACTTTTGGGCAYACTCRTTTCTCAGAATACGGAAGAAGCAGYCACATATATAACTGGTGAGTTGAGCTTATTGATTGAGGTTGTAGTTTACTCACTTCCTACTATTGTAGTCAAATTAATGATTATATATTAAATAAGGTGAATGCATCTTCGAAACTGAATATAACTGATTATATATAAAATGCAAAATGAACTTCAAGAAATGATGGTTGGACAACTAGTATCACTTTCTTGTGTTTTTTGCTGAGGAAGATCGTATATAGGAACAAACTTGAATGCTTCAAGGATCATAGCTGTATTGCTCAAATTTTGTGACTTGACCATTGATTTGATATTTCAGCCGACTCCTTCGTGAACCCTATAACTGTCTAGAAGTTCTTCCTGTCTCTATGTGTTTTAGATGCTTATTAAAATATAGAAGTTCTTTTTTTTTTTTTTTTTCCTTTTTTCTCAGTATCTTCAGTTTGAGGAGCTATGCTTTATCTTTTAACGAGGAATAATATGCAGCTTTATTGTCAAGAGGAAAACCACTGTACCCTGAAATTGTGATGAAATTAGATTTGATAGCCAAAGATAACAATGTCCAGTCACTTGGTTAGCCTTGATTTTGGTCAGTTAATCATATTTTTAAATGTTTGAGATTCATCTCTGTGCACGCCTTGCCAGCTCTAAAGTCAGTACTAGRGATTTACCAGCTTCAACATATACAACAAATTATTTTCAAAATYCCTGTTATTGAGCAGCTCCAGTTACAAGATATTTGTAGTTTCTGGCTACCTATCTCCCGCTAGTACTCATTCCAAGAAACATTACTAATAGAAGTAACATAATTTTAGTTCCCATTTTTCCTTGGTCTGATCGCAAATATATTTCCACTGCTTGTTTGTCTTGGTGTTACACGAATAGGTGCAAGAACAACGAGTCTATTGCTTTGTTAACTAAACATTGAACTAAGCTATTTATACTGTTTGTCTGACTTTTTTATTTTTTTGGAAAATAGAATTATAATACACATTACTAAAACCTTTATAACTTTTTGAGTTTTATTTTTGCCGCAGTGATACCTTCGATGAGAACACACCGCCTACTGATGATCCAGATTATATTTCATCATTAGGTGCTGCAACTTTTAGAGGAATGCAAGGTGGTGATAAAGACGCTGTTTGGCTAATGCAGGTGAAACAAATTACTTTCTGGCAGAGTTCTTTTGGTTTCAAATTGAAGTCATGCAATCTTGCCAAATGTCATGTATATGGAACTACAATGATCTTCAATGATAAAAGCTTCTGCAGAAAATAATATATATATATATATATATATATATATGAAAACACTTAGCTTGAGGGCAGGCTATTCCTCCCTCTGCCTTGAACTTGGTTTTTGGTCCAAGCTGTTACTTGGGTTATTTTTTGTGATCATTTATAGGTGCTGTCTGTCAGTTTATTTTCTCCCAGAAACTCTTTAGACCATYGTGCTTCATTGTATTTTTCCTCTTCCCCTTTCAAGATTCTTACCTATATAATTTTCCTCTAGGGATGGCTTTTTTCTTATGATCCATTCTGGAGGCCTCCACAGATGAAGGTCAATTCTCTCAATCTCATTTCTACTTTTTGGATATCTATTTCTGTGATAGTGCATGAGCATTCGGAAATTCTGCTCCTAAGGTTAGTGGGGATAAGGGTGAAGTTTTGTTTACATATGAGCTCTTTATGCACCAGAGATTTTCTCTTCCATATGCATTATTCTTTTATCAGACACATAAGGATGATATGAGATAAATATGCTTCCAGGTATATGCATCCCGCTTGAATGCCAGATATTACATCTGAACCAAWTTGATTAGCCACTCATTGCCTACATGATTTGCATGCCTTACAAGATTCCATCTTGGTAAAGCCAGGATTCTGACCAGTTGAAAACTTTGATCTTGGATATTCTTAAACAGTAAGCAAATGAAGCAAAATAATTTTCTTTTGTTTTAAACTTATGGCATCTGTCAGTTTTGTCCTTTTGTTTAGAAGGTATGTCAAGCTTGGAGGGTCGTCAATTGTGGATTTTTGAAATCAGGTTGCCACTCAAAGACAGTTTAAAACACCTCATCCTTTACCTTGTACATGACATTTACAAGTGTGACAAAGCACAATCTACTCATATAATCTGGATTCACGGAAGCAGAATAAAATACTTTCTTGACTTCTTTTCTAATCACAGCGACTAAATTTCTACATACAACAGGATATGCAGTAACGAATTGTTATACAATTAACTCCAAACACTGTAAGAGTTGAACTTTGAATCTAGTTCAGTCTCCACCCTTTCAKCTGACAGATAAGGCCTCACTTTCTATTTTATGGTTCAAAAGGGTCATAATACCCAGAAATGATACAATCCAAATATTACAGGTGAACAATATGATTCTCCATACAGTCCTTGATTCATGTCAAAATCTACATTTGGATGTTCTAGAAGAAAAGATTCATCTTTCATCCCATTTAGAGTCTTTGACTTGGCGTGCCCCTTACCTTTTTCCAAATCTTGCTTGCCGTGAATATGTTACAATCATTTCTTCTGATAATTTTGTAYTAATTCCAGGCGCTCTTACATTCTGTTCCTGTTGGGAGGATGGTTGTCCTTGATCTATTTGCTGAAGTTAAACCAATATGGCCTAATTCAGAACAGTTCTATGGCATTCCTTACATCTGGAAAGAGATCTCATACTTTTTGTTTTGGTTTTCTTTCTCTATAATATGGCAACTATATAATCAGAAATTATCCGCCCTTGCTATTTAGTTTTCTAATTGATCTGGTTCTTGGTTTTATAGTAGCGCTGGTATGTTGGTTACTCTAGACACATACTCACACACTTACTCGTATACACACTTACTCATTTTGGTAAACTTCCTTGTAGTTTTCTTATCAGTGAGGAAAATATTTTATTTGCTTATACTATAAGAAATATACTTCGAACTTGCATAATCTAATGCAACCGTGACAGCATCTTTCTCTCTATTCTAGATCTGACAATTAWTTAGGATCAGAATTCTCAATATCTTACATCCAAAATAAGGATTGTAAACTCGTGGCTGACTATTCCAAATTAAGAAGCTTTGGGTGATACGAATTCCTTGTGATCTGATTCTTTTTCATTTAATTGATTCTGAATATCTTTGAGGATATCTTAGATGGTCAAAGTTCATTGCTAAATTAACAATTTGAAGTAGATTCTCCTGCTTAGATTTCTCTAGCCCAAGTTGCCCTGGCTCTGTTTTCAAGACTGGGAACTTCATATAGTAGTTAAAGAACTGAGGCACTTAACAGAACAAAGTAAAAAATAGTCTATTTAGAATTTTAGACAGAGCTGTTCGTGGAAATCAATCAGTGATAGCTCTATGAACATTCATGGTTTATTCTATGGGGTTTTATTTTCCTTTTCTCTTCTTTTTTAAAGTAGAAAAAACTACCCTAAGCACATTTTGATCCTTATTATATTATCCTACAAGAGCAATATGCTTAAGTTCTACATGTTTARTGATGAGAAACGTCTCCATAAGCTGCACTGAAATTTGTTTCCCTTGGTGCTCTTGWTACATTGGATTCATTTCTTATTTGAAGTTGGTTGTTACCCAGGTGTATGCTGCACAATTTTGCTGCAAACATCGAGATGTATGGTGTTTTAGATGCTGTAGGGTCTGGACCCGTTGAAGCCCGCATAAGTGAAAATTCAACAATGGCAAGTTTGTTAATTGAATTCCTAGTTGAAGTTCTAACAGCAATCTTGTATCTCTTTGCTTGCTTGCTTATCATTTCTTCAAATTGCACCCATGTATCATAGTGTCTAATCTTGTAAATTTTGGTATTTCTTTATATGTTTTATTTTGCCACTAATCATATCTTGAATCTTCTTATTTACAATAATAGTGTGTCATGTAATCTTAGATCTTGTTTTACTGGATAAGATTATCCAATTTTTCCTTCTAGTTCCTCTCAATGGTGAATGAATTTATAGCCAAATTACATAAATTTATGAGTCTAGCACCACCGGTGACTGAGATTGATCAGAATCTTTTGTTTATTTCTTGTCATCTTAAATTTTAGTCTTTATCAAGATTCTTCTATCCTGCAGTAGCCCAGTAAAACATTAACTTTGTTTGACGTCCCTCAACCTCTTCCTCCTCTCCCCAGCGACAGATGCTTGTGATATCCGTTTCAAACAATCCGAACTTTCTTATGTGATAATCATTTATTCAATCTGTTGCTGCTGATATTGATGACTTCTCCACTTTGGTTGGTTTCTTTGCCTTACTGAACATATTTATCTCTTGAAGGTTGGTGTTGGAATGTCAATGGAAGGCATTGAACAGAATCCTGTGGTTTATGATCTTATGTCTGAGATGGCGTTTCAGCATGACAAAGCTGWTGTTAAGGTAACTTTAAGGTTCAGATTATGTTGAAGGTATTGCATCTGAGTAAAGAAGAAAGACAAAGAAGTTTCATTTGATCCTAATAAAGTATACCCTTGCTTTTCTAATTAAGAATTCTCTCCTGTGTTCATGAATCTGAATATCAGCTCACTTGAAATGCAATAGGACTGAAGAAGAAAAGAAATAGAGATRATTGCAGAGTTTTCAGTTTCTCTAGTTAGGTATTGCATCTGTGGGCTMGCAGTAATATGAAACTAGTATTGCTGGATTAGTTATTTTCTGTTTCCCTCAGTTTTTGAGTCCTCCTCCTGCTAGTTGGTCATTTCAAGTTCACTACAGGTGATGAAGTTGTTTTAAAACACATTAAAATTTAACCATATATTCCTTAGATATCCYATGTTTAGATGCTAGAACATGTAACAATCTTTTTCTTTCAGAAATGGGTTGATTTATATGCTACAAGACGATATGGGAGATTTGTGCAATCAATGCAAGATGCCTGGAAAATTTTGTATGGGACRGTATATAATTGCACAGATGGTGGCCAAGTAAGTAATCAGACATTTCTTTTTAGTGTTCACACCCTATGAGACTATGGGACTCTGCATCCTAGGAAGTTTAAAATCCATTCACTAAAAGATAAATAACGTTGCAGCTTGGTTTTAGTACTTGAGTACGGTACACCCAACTTATTTCTGATTTCACCAATCTCTTCGTCTTTATTCATTGTGCATCTTGCTCATGTTTGTCTGTATTGAACCAATATGTTCTGCAAATATGAGATGCATCAAGATCCACCAATAGCATCACCATTCTTAAYGCTTGAGTCCTACAATGTCATTTTTCATCTCAATGGCCCGCCTTTGTGCTTGAATGGATATTCAACAAATATTTCCACTTTACCAATGAGCCACCTGCRCTAACTAATGGTTGAGTGACCTTTGTGATTCTGGGACAGGATAAAAACAGAGATGTAATTGTGGCATTCCCTGATGTTGATCCTAGTTCAATCCCAATACGTCAAGCAACAATGAGGAGAACATTTCTAGATAATCTCACACGCGTTTCAAGGAGAGCTACCCTGGAAACTAAATTAACTGATTCTTTTTATATACCTCACCTGTGGTACTCAACTTCAGAAGTATTAGAAGCACTACGGCTTTTCATTTCAAGTGGAGATCACCTCTCAGAGGTTAACACATACAGGTTGATATGCTAGCAAATCGTTTGKAATAGGAGACTAGTTGCCTTCTATTCTCTATTTTAATAATTATTCTCGAATTGCSTCATGATGAGGGCTTCTTTTGCTTTATTATCAGGTATGACCTCATTGACTTGACAAGACAAGCGTTGTCAAAGTATGCAAACCAAGTATTCTCGAGAGTTATTGAAGCCTATCGGTTAGCTGATCTTCGTTCAGCTGCTAACCTGAGTCAAGAGTTTCTAGATCTTGTGGAGGACATGGATACACTTTTAGCATGCCATGAAGGTTTTCTGTTAGGACCTTGGTTGGAGAGCGCCAAGCAACTGGCTCAAGATGAAGAACAGAAAAGACAGGTAATCCAAACTACTCAGTGGCTTATCCAAATGTGAAGAACATAGATCTCTAACATGGGCAGCCTATTTTTCAGTATGAATGGAATGCAAGAACCCAAATTACAATGTGGTTTGACAACACAGAAGTGGAAGCTAGTCTCCTCCGTGACTACGGTATGTGCRTATCAAGTTTGAAATGCAGATGCAAGCTTCCTAAATTCGACGCCTCTAAATTCAAGATTCAAAGGATATAATGCAGAAGGGTTGCAACAACCTTATGTCCCTTATCATTCATTTATTTCAGGTAACAAGTATTGGAGTGGGCTTCTACGAGATTACTACGGCCCTCGTGCAGCTATTTACTTCAAGTTTCTGCTAGAAAGCTTAGAGAAAGGTGATGGTTTTCGGTTGACAAACTGGAGGAGAGAATGGATTAAACTTACAAATGATTGGCAAAGTGGTAGAAATGTTTATCCAGTGAGAAGCACTGGAGATGCTCTTAACATATCAAGATGGCTCTATGAGAAGTACTTGCAAGAATCTCCTCTGCAAGACCTCTAAAGAGATCTCAAAACATTGATATTTCCATTAAGTTATGGACATGTGGTCAGCTCGATTTATTTGTCATTGCTACTGCTGGTTTGAGTTAGAAGGATCCATAAGAAGGGTAAAGATTCCTCAACAAGATTCGCTCCACTAATAAGATATCGAGAACTTTCTTGGTATTAATTACGAAGCTCTCACTACTTGGACCAACGAGCTTAAACTGATAAATTTAATTATATTCGCATCCTCCCTTTTGAAAAAGTAAAAAGAAAATCAAAAGCTTCCTTCTTTTTCTTTTTTAAACGTAAACCAATAATTGTCATTCTTTGACCCACTTTTCTTACCCCTCACTTTGTGACGGCCATGGTCGKAGCTCCGGCAAGTCCATTTTTCTCGAWTTTGCAGCASTATGCGCGTTTTGCTGCATACTGTTGTGTGACCAAGGTACCCAAGCAGGGGACGTCAGAACTTGTTTGCCACGGCCTTTGATGCTTGGGCATATTCCTATTAGTGGAAGGATTGGCAGAGTTGTATCGGGAACTATTATTAGATCTCTGAGTTTTGGCATCACTAGAACCTCGCCTTCTTGGCTTTCGGAGGTGTAAAAAGACCACCGATGGAGACGACGATGACAGCAACAACTACTACTGCAATGGCAGATGCGATGAGCTGGGACGAGGTGGGTTTGGATTTAGAAGTTTGAGGGAGGATTAGAAATGAGATATTAGCAGGGAAGAAAGCAAATTAAGGAAGCAAGGGGAAGAGGCGGAGGGAATGGTGGGAAGAATGGTGCTGGAGGGGTAGAGGTTGAAAAAGGGTACTTGGAGTAGCTGGAGCAGGGGACTAGTGATTAGGAGGCTGAGAATGAGGAAGAGAGTCAAGAGGAAAAATAGGYTGGTGAAGGATGAGGTAGTCCTTATTGGTGGCAATGCCAGTGACTCATCTGAGCTCACCCTAAACATGTTAATGGTGAGCTGCCGCTGCCTAAGCTTTCTTCCTCACCTGCTGCCCCTTCTCCTCCCTCCTCCTCAGCCGTCGCTTCTCTTTCCCTCTCCTCATGCCGCCGCCGCCACCACTCCTATGCCTCTCTTCTGCAACTCATCACGTTCTTCTTTCCTTTATTTAGTTTTTTTTTTTTTTTTCGGTGTTAATATTTGAGGAAGATGGTATTTATGGGTACATCCGCGGTTTCGATCTAAAGGTCAGAATAGAGGGTCAAAGAGACATTTTAAATCTAATACGTGGACCAATAAACTTTTTTTGCAGCACCTTAAACAGATTATATTAATTAGGAGTAAATATAGCACTTTAATCGGATTATATTAATTAGGAGTAAGTGATAGGTATGTAAATTAAATAATAAATTAAATTTAATTAGTGTGATTAATTCGGCAATTTTATTTTTTAAAAAATAGTAGAATTAATCTTCACTCTCATACAAAAATATTGATTTTAATCAATAATTACGCACCAACTCAATCTTATTTCATACTTACCCTTTTGTCTTTAATAAATTTTTAAAAAGAAAGGAAAAAACTCAAGGGCATGGGGGCAAAATAGTCCTATGAATCCTTCCAGTATACTTGTCCCATCTCTTACCAACCGCATGATCTGTTTAATTATGCAAGAAAATCTTTTTTAATATTTTCCTTGGAAATGAGATAAGAAAATTTCTATATTAATATTTAAAAAAATTGAACAATTTTATTCATTTATCCTATTAAAAAAGTTATCAATAATAACCTTATTTAATTTATTCAAAATATGAAAGATCATTTCAAAATGTGTTTGTTTAAAATATATTTCATAATTAAATAAAATGAACATTAATAATGTCATTAAATAGATTCAACATTTTATATGGAAGAACGTGCAATTCATAATTATGAAAAATAATCGGATCAAAATAACTGATTGGTCAATTATCTTTTCTAAAT
>MEJB01000028.1:4674609-4891998 GCA_001752375.1 Rhazya stricta | reverse complement strand
CTTTCTTTTTAATTTCAAATTGATAAACCTTAATAAATAAATAATTCTATCTAATTAGATTTAGAATTTAAAATATTTTGTACTGCTAGCATTAATATGCAAATAGTTCTTATTATATATATATATTTTTTTACTAGTATAAAAACTGAATTGTCTCGAATAATAGACAAAGAGAGGAAGATGTACTAGAAGAGAAAGAAATAAAGTTATATATAGTAAAATTTTAAATAATTATTGCTTTGAATAAATATATAAGACAAGAAGAGAATCTTTTATTTATAACATAATTAGTCATCGTGATTTCACTTTTGAAATATGCYATACAAAAAAGTTAAAATAGATTAAATAAATCATGTATGGCAATACAAAATCACAAAAAATAATCAATACTATTCAATTAGTTGAATGAAAAATAAATCAGAGTCGAACCCCTAATTAAAGGTGCAGTCATTTTACCTCTTTTGCCTTYGACGGTGGGCAGAGGAGTCTAGAGTTCCAACCTACTACTATAGTACATATATCATCACTGATAGACTCAACGGTTTATACAGAGTGACTGGTTGTAATTTTTATTTTTGGCTCAAAAGAAAGGACGGGGACAAGGGAAACCATTGTTAGAGAGGTGGAGAAAATGGCAGCTACAGTACCCAATCGTCTATTGTATATTGATGGGGAATGGAGAGAACCCGTGAAGAAGAATCGAATTCCCATCATCAACCCTGCAAATGAAGAAATCATCGGTCTTTTACCAGCCCTTTTTGTATTTACTGTTTCTTTTTCTAATGGTTCAGAGTTCTATGTGTGTTGTTCTTGATGGGGTGGTTTGTGAATTACTGGATCATGGTGGTTCTTGTTTTTTCTTTTTTAATCTGAAAGTTCTCATTTTGGTGGGTTAACTTGAATGAAACGGATGTAGAAAAGTTGTTAACTTTTTATTCATGTTTAGTTAATTCATGTCTATAGATGGAACAAAGAAGGGAAGTCAAAGGGAGGAGTGTAAGTGATTCCGAGTGCTTGTGATTTAATATGAGTTATAAAGATTTGTYTACTGCTGCATCTTTAGAAACTTTGGAGTTCTACGAATTTCATCTTTAGTTTTGACTTTTTCTACATTTAGGGGTAGGATGAAGGTGAGCTTTAGGCTTTTTGGTATATTTACTGCACTCATCAGGGTGGACATCGAAGGATCTTAGAAACTTTAGTATTTGAGGAATTTTGGTTTTAMAAATAGTTAACCTTAATGTGCTTTGGGGCTTGCCTGATAATATGCTCTTTCTCAATCTTTTTCTCAAAGAAGATTTCTGTGGCATTTTGTACAGGAGATATTCCTGCTGCTACAGCTGAAGACGTCAACATTGCTGTTGAAGCTGCACGGAGAGCCCTTGCTAGAAATGGGGGCAGAGACTGGGCCTCAGCAACCGGCGCACATCGTGCAAAATATCTCCGTGCCATTGCTGCGAAGGTGGATGGTTTATCTAATCTTTCTAAGTTATAATTGCTATTTTATTTTCAAGTCATCTGATTGGATGCGAGTGATATCTCATTATCTTAATGATTGTTTTAATCCAAATTTATCATTTTCTGTCTTGTTTAATCCACTGGACAATCTTATTTGCGGCACAATAGATTTTCTTATTATCATTGAGTCTGCCGCTGACCAACGGATGTTGAACTACTGAGCTGTTTACAATGGCTTTGGTCTCTCTTTTTTTTTTTTTTTTTTACTCTTTTTGGTTAATCTTTATGTCCCAGAAAGCTCAGCTGCAGTGTCTTTTGCAATGTAAAAGTTTGGTTAATGTGTACCCGTGAAGTTATTATAGAGATTAGGACTCTTAGGTCCCTCGTTTTCTGTTGATCTGCATATCTGCAAAAGCATGAGAACTCCTGACCGGTGGAAATTCAGATGGCAATGACATTACGGTTACTGATTTTCTGGTTTGACAATTCTGMTTTCTGGTTAACTTCAGAGGCTGTTGTTTAAAGTACTGCTTGTACTCGTATATGAAAAATATGATACACATGGGCCCCAAGATATTATCATTYGGTTTTGAATTAGCTTGAGAAGAAGGGCTATGATTTACACATCMGTTCATGTGCAGATAACAGAGAGGAAATCCAAATTAGCCAGACTTGAAGCTATTGATTGTGGGAAACCACTAGAAGAAGCAGCCTGGGATATAGTATGTTTCGAGAATTTGAGAGTCAAAGAAACGTTTTCATGTTGCCCCAGTAACATGTAGGCTTATATGTTCTTCTGCATCTTCTAGGATGATGTTGCAGGATGTTTTGAGTACAATGCAGATCTTGCTGAAGCTTTGGATAGAAAGCAAAAGGCTCCTATTCCTCTTCCATCGGATACGATGAAGTGTCATGTGCTGAGGGAACCAATAGGTGTTGTTGGGTTGATTACTCCATGGTATTAGCAGCTTTTTGAACTGTTTCTTTGTGGTTTTACCACCTTTTTTTTCGGGTAAAATCTTCTGTGCATTAGTTACTAATCTATGGAATTCTGCATCAAAATGTTCGTCGTGTATTTCGAAACTTATTAGATTTTTTTGTTTGTCAGTTCAAGTACAAGAATGCAAGCATACCCCTAATTACACAGAGTCTGGTAAACAGGATAATCCACAATAAAGTTAAATTCTCAGTGACCACTAAAATCATTTATAATGAAGATTATGTTTGGTGAGCACAAGCCTAGTCATTCTAGATGAGAGGAGAAGGAAATAAGCTTGCTCTTTTGATCTCAGTTAATTGATARAATAATTTTATTTATGCAACATGTCTAGAGGAGGCAGGAATCAAGAGAAAACCTCCTCTCACACAAGAAAAAGTCATTGTGCTCTTAATGCTGAGGGTCCTTAAAGGAATCACTATCTTCASACTGCAATATTTCGGTTTTCTTCATGAACTATGTTTCGCCTGCACGACCCTAGATTTTTGTCTGCTGATTATTGCTTTGGCAATTGCCATATCCTGATCTGGAAAYTCATTGCACCTATGATGTTTTTATCGTTCAAATATCTAACCGCAAAGACTACAATAGAGCATGACTCTAGGTTGGATTTTAAAGTTGAATAGAGAGGCTAACCAGAACATATCACCAGCTGGCAAGGCTAACCAGAACATATCACCAGCTGGCAATGTCTTCCTCCCGTGCACAGTGCTAAGAATATCTATACATCTCTAAATAGTATCTTCTGCTGTCATGTGAAGATTTTAAACTAGAATCAAATCAGTATAATTTAATTATACTGCATTCTAGGGAATTAAATTCCACAAGACAATATTGCCTTGCTGATTCTTTTTACAGATTTTATGTTTGATGRTTATAAATTGGAAACATTGGTGATTGACATGCACCTGCTTTTWTGTCCATAGGAATTATCCTCTACTGATGGCGACATGGAAGGTAGCTCCAGCTCTGGCTGCTGGATGTGCTGCAATACTTAAGCCATCTGAATTAGCTTCTGTGTGAGTTCCTATCACATTTCATCCCCCCCCCCCCCTCTTAGTTTGACTTGCTGTGCTTGCAATTAACTTCATAATGTCCAATACCAGTACCTGCTTGGAGTTAGCTGATATATGCATGGAGGTTGGTCTTCCGCCTGGTGTTCTCAACATTCTTACAGGATTGGGGCCAGAAGCTGGCGCTCCTTTGGCATCTCATCCCCACGTTGACAAGGTTTACTAGTGTTTCCTTTCAATAATTAAAATTGATACTTTGACTTGGATATATGCCTAAAGTAAGAGCTACCTAATGATAACAGGTTGCATTCACTGGAAGTAGTGCTACTGGCAGTAAAATAATGACAGCTGCTGCTCAACATGTTAAGGTATTTTATCGTACTCAAACTTATTAGTWACATCTTAGCAAATTATTCTGAGTTTTCAATAGTTATAGTAACTYGGTGTTTGTTTGGCAGCCAGTAACGCTTGAACTTGGAGGAAAGAGCCCAATTGTTGTATTTGAGGATGTTGATCTTGATAAGGGTTTGTGCCTATTGAACAATAACATTCATGCTTATCTTTTAGGAAATTGGCACCACGCGTTTAAGCATCAAACCCATCCTTAACACTGGAAGAAGATGATTATTTGTGAAATAATGGAATCAGGTTGAAATTTTAGTACTTGCAGGTTCTTTCAAATGTCAATATTCKATGATTTGTGTTCTTTTGCATTTCAACAGCTGCTGAGTGGACTTTGTTTGGGTGCTTCTGGACAAATGGCCAGATTTGTAGTGCAACGTCCCGTCTACTAGTTCACGTAAGTATGATTCCTGAATCAATGAGGCAATTATTTTTATCTCTTTGTCATTTGGTACAATTCAGCTGACTCCTTATTAGTGTTTGATCATTCTATTGTTACACTATCCTGCCAATGTCACAACAATTTTGTTCATTCTATTTTCGGTTTGATATCCAGCCGCAATGGTTGTGTCATTGGTTATAGCATGCATAGATACTTATTCTAGTTCTTCACTCAAAAGTAAAATTGAGCCCATATATAAAAAGGAGGTATGCATGTAATGTGTTACTTCTGCTGTCTTACAAATCAAAGCTCTTTACTTATTACCATTATTACAACTTTTCATGTTGACATGAAAGAATCTGGTTTTCCTGCTTATTCTTCACTTCTTTCTTTCTTTTTATTTTAAATTATGTCTTAATTTCCATTCTAGCTGAATAAAAAAGTGAGGTAACACACTGTACCCCTTTGTTTGGTCCTGAATTTGTAAACAAGTCTGAGTTATCATGTTACAAATGTGAGATGAACCACTGATCCCCACATTTTGAATTTTACTAAGTTTGTCTTTTTATTTGAAAAGTGAACTGCTGCTTTCACTCTAAGCATCTGATAAAATCTGGTCAAGAGCATTATTGTAACTTCCTTTTGTGCTTTCTAGTTGTTTTCTAATAGATACATGGATTTATGTAGTTCGGTGGTTACTTGAAGTCATTATCTAGTAGAGAGCATACAGTTGTAGTGGTTGCTGCTATAGTTAGTCTGTTAGTAGCTATTAAGGGATAAGGAATGATAGAAAACTGATACTTAGAGARGTTTATTATGTCAATAGTTGAAATGCACAAGTGATAATACATAAAGTTATGTCATTAAGGAAGATGAAGGCATGTCTTAAAGAGGGCTTTCTTATGTTAGGCCTAGGCACTGGTGTAAGGTTTTGTTCTTTTAAAGTCATGTTTGCTACTGTCACATTTTAGCAAAATCATGTCAATCCCCTTTTAGTTCTCCATGAAGTATTTCAATTAAGTAATTAACAATGTAAGTACTCTGAACGTTTCAGGAAAGTATTGCTGCTAAATTCTTGGAGAAGCTTGTAGCCTGGTGCCAGAACATCAAAATATCAGACCCCTTAGAGGAAGGATGCAGGCTTGGGCCTGTTGTTAGTAAAGGACAGGTAAAAATACTTCTTGTTGAACTTTTCCATGTCTCTTTTGTTACATATTAAAAGCAGAATATGCTCTCTAATTCCCTGTCATAATGAAATATTAATCAACTAACTTGCATGTGGTAAAGTTTCGTGATGGAAGTAAAAATTTATAATGGCCTTGTCACTAACAAGTTTTCTCTTCCCCCTTAATCAAAACAAATTTTTTATGTTAAGAGAGATATTTGTTATTCAGATGAAAGATGAATTTGGTGGAAGTCCTTGAGGTCATATCTGTACTGTCTCATACATATATGCAATATAAATGAACTTCGTTCGTCCATACTGAAAGTCTGGAGATTTTGACAAGTTAAAAAAAAAAAACTGGACGCCAGAGGATAAATATTAATGGAGCATCAATAATGAAGGTGCTTTGAGGACTAAATAATGTCATTGAATTTACTGTTAAGATGTGTTGTTAATTCAAAGTGTAGGTTTAGTTGATTCTGCTACTAGCTTACTGTGAGCCATCAACAAACACATAAAGGAACTASAAAGCAATGTGCAAAATAATTAATAGAACAATGTGCATTATAGCAACTTTTTACTATTCGTCAGAAGGTTTTATAAACTAAATATAGGTGAACAGTTTCTGGTAATAGTGTGTTGCTGTCCTTTGGTTTAAAGGTTRTAAKTAGCAGCTTTTCGTGTAATTTCCTCTGATTCAGATTTTTGGATAGTCTTCCCCAAATAGGGATACATGCTTAATTCATCTTACAATATATTGCTTTGAACTTCTTTTACATTTCAGTATGAAAAGACTATGAATTTTATCTCAACTGCTAAGAGTGAAGGAGCAACAATATTATATGGTGGGGAGCGTCCACAGGTAACACTAACCTTTGGACTGCAGCTGCACCTTTTAGGATTTGATCACAGACTGATTCCATGATAATTGCAGCATTTAGGAAAAGGATTCTTTGTCAAACCAACAATAATTACTGATGTAATTACATCCATGCAAATATGGAGAGACGAAGTATTTGGACCAGTTCTATGCGTGAAGACATTTTCAACTGAAGAAGAAGCCATTGAACTTGCAAACGACACTATGTAAGTTGGATATGTTTTTCATTTTTGCTTAATGGTTGTATGGTTCTCCACTAGACCCCTGTGAATAATTTGAAGTTTCTGGCTTCCTTTTGGTAACAACTTTTTACAGCTATGGCTTGGGTGCTGCTGTATTGTCAAAAGATCTGGATAGATGTGAGCGTATGACAAAGGTGAATGTCCTTGTTCACTTAACTCGCTAACCGTTTCACTTCTACAACTTCCACTTCAATTTGATGACTACTTTCTTGGTTGCTTTGCTTGAACTTTGACAGGCTTTCCAGGCTGGGATTGTTTGGGTTAACTGTTCACAGCCATGCTTCTGTCAAGCTCCTTGGGGTGGCAAAAAACGTAGTGGTTTTGGTCGTGAACTAGGAGAATGGTAATATTCTTGATCCTTGCTTCACGAGCTTCACCACCCCCCCCCCCAAAATGCCAAAAGGAAATACATTGTGAACAATGCACCAAATGTTTAACATACGGTTCTTGGTGGGAATCATTTCAGGTTCAAAACATATGAAAATCTATTTTGGTGTATATGAATGATTTCATATTGTCAAGGAAATTGATTGATTTGCTTGGATAAGCTTTTAACATCTCATGCCTGTTTTCAGGGGACTCGACAACTACTTGAACATCAAGCAAGTCACGCAGTATGTCTCAGATGAACCATGGGGTGGTATAAATCTCCCTTTCCAGGCTATAAAAAACTTTCTGTAGACCTTTCGTAGTAGCTGGCTGTTGCCAATCTAAGAGAAAGTTGGTTGGAGACGAGTGTGGCAGACGCAACACAACAACCCCTCCCCCCACCCCCCCTTTCCCTTCTCCTCATTCTTTTACCTGTTCTATTGGTGCTGAATGTTTAACACCTTTTTCTGTAATAAGTAATGCAAAATTTGGAAGAAGTTAAAATGAAAAAGATATGGCTTTTTTTTTTTTTTTTTTAATGCTCATTTGAAGTTTCCAACTCTTGAGTTTGATGCATGCCATGTAGGTAGCCTTCATATTCCAGAATCACTCACATATCACATTCAAAATCACATAAGATCAGAAAGCATATCTTTGATGCTAGATTTGTACTTTCAGTTCAGAAGAATACCTTTTCCTTTGAAGTGCGAATCGACTGTTGAGCTATTAATCTTGGGACGGTGAATCTGGCCTCCATTTGTGCTACTGGTTCAGCAGAGACAATTGCCTTCTCTGTGTGCTTCCATGATCATTGATGCAGTTGTATTTGTACATTAGGGGTGTATTTGGTTTGGCCCCTACCACTCATCCAAAGCCTGGCCCCTACAACTTATCCAAAGCCTTGGATAAGTTGTAGGTTCCAATTGGACAATGGTTATCTTTCATTTGTTCACTGTACCAAGTAGAAATCTATTTCAAAACAAAAAGACAATAAAAAACTGTAACATCTACAGTGAATTTGGATAACTTTTTAACAATATCTACTAGAGTTACAACTTGCAGCTTTCTTGGAGCTTAAAATCTACGCAAAAGATTGTTGGGCATAGAGGTTGGTGAGAGTGGAAATATTGCGAATACACAGACAACCATCGAAATTTGAGATTCTGCCAAAGCAAACACCTCTGCAAATAGGTTGGATGCYGTTGAACTTAGCTGGGCTTTAATATTATGTCAAGATTTTTGATTTTACAAATTACAGATCTTCATAAATTTTTCGTTGAAATATTTTTGGCTGTCAATCCTTAAATACTCTTTGCCTCAAGTCTTCTCTTCTCCTCTGCTTCATTTAACTGCACTGAGAAGGAGAAAGGAGATCAGACTACTGATATCAATGTTGATGATCTATGGAAGTTTCAAAGTAATTGATGAGTCCGGATGTTTAAAGCGCAATCATTTATGCTTCCTATGTTTTGATAGTTTTAAAATTATTGATATATTCCGTGCTTTATTATAATATTTGAATGTAATTTTTAAATACTCGTCGATAGTTTTGATACCGTCAATAATTCATCTTTTGAATTATTGAATGAAATGTATCCAATATAAATGGTAAGTGATAAATTCCGTTGGCTATAGTACTTGAATAGTCGTCAATATATTTGCTATCCTCAATAATTTTTTAAATTATTAGTTCTTGTTGAGATTATTACATTGAATATTCGAATCTTTGACGACAGCATATAAATAATTGAAACCAACACGTGAACTATTTCACAATTTATATTGGGCACAATTAACATGCAGACAGCTTTGAAGGTCCATGTCAACAGTGAAAAATCCCATMATTGAGTCCAAATAAAAGGACAAAAAGTACTTAATCTTCAGTTATCGATGGTGAACGTTTTAGCAGAGAAAAATGTTTGATGCAAAAGAATAGAAATAAGTTCGAAGAAACATATGAAATTGTCGGTGGCACATATTTTCAAAATTCAAAAAGGGAGTCGAGATTGTTAAAATTAAACAATATTTTTTTTATTACGTAAGAAATTATAAATTTACTTTTCATCATATATGAAAATAGAATAGTGATATTTAAATTAATTGTGAATCAAAGGTAATTTATCATATAAATAAATGATAAATTATAATGAAATTAATTTTCAACACAAATATACCAAATTAACCCTTATTTCAAATCAGCTTAATTCTCGGACGATCTTGGCAAGGGGTAGATTTTAGACTTAATTCTTAAGGGATTTCAAGAAAGTAGGGACAATTATTGGAATTTGGGTAAAAATGAGTAGAAACTAAATAGAATGGTGTCTTTTATCTAAACTTCTTAATATACCATTCATCTATCTTCTTTTATTTCTTTGAATTCATCATTTTTATCATTTTTCATTTTTCTCTCTTTTTTATCTCTAAATAAATATTCAATCTCATTTAAAGTCTTTTGAAATAATACAAAAAAGAAACAAACTAGTCAATTTTCAAGGCATATAAATAGAGTAAAATTAATTTTTTTATTGCRTAGAATGACTTATATTTTCAAGACGTATAAATAAAAAATCGATTATATTACGAATTACGACATAATTGAGGTAATATGATATTTTGAAAGGTAAACACGAGGCGAGTGTATAAAAGTCAATCATATTTCTTCTAAGATGTAATAATAATTCAAGTGGAGAACGTAAAAAGTTGAAATAAAAATGAGAAAGTTCAAGGGCGGAATTGGTAAATTTTTTTCTTCATTATTAATTTAAATCCAAAGGAATATTACTTTAGAAGAAAGTATATTCATTTTTAATAAATAGCGAATGTAAATAAAATTAAAAAGAAAAAAGAGCCAAGTTGCCTAATCAGTATTTCCAAATTCAATGTACGCATACATTTTCTTACGTGTCATCAAATTATTGGACAGGTCTTCCTCCTCGACAACCAATCAGCTTCCGTCTTCACCAACTCCAAGATACATACAGAAAACCAGATGCGWTTACAAAAAGCAGCTCAGGCCTCCAGTTTTGACCCCCTCCATTTCTGGTCAKTGCTCSGGCATCATTCCCTTTTTCAGCATCTCTCTTTTCCTTCAGCAATCAATAACCTTCTCTGCTCTAATGGCTGCTAATCGCTGGTTAAGACCTGAGGTCTGCCTCTCCCTCTCTCTCTCTCTCTCTCTCTCGTGGCGTTTTGTTTTATTTTTTTGGTTTGCCAGTGATCCGTAGATCTAGTGTTCTTGATTTTATACACAATGTGGGGAGCTTTTCTTGATGCTATATGCATGGGATTTGCTTTAGGTTTATCCATTGTTTGCGGCCGTTGGGGTTGCTGTAGGAATTTGCGGATTTCAGTTGGTCCGAAACATTTGCATCAACCCTGAAGTCAGGTACTCATTTTTCCTTATTTTTTTTTATCCCTTTTTGTTGGTTTTGATCTTATATAAATTTTTCTTTAGATTTATCAGAAATATTAAGCGTTGTTTATGAGCCTTTTGTATTTTGCCTTTGAGAGAGAAATGGATTTGTGAATTTCGGAATTTTCAAGAATCGTGTGAAATCAATCAAATGACTAAATTATCTTATTCAAAATAATATTTAGTTTCTTAAAGCAGGAAATTTTTTCTCCGTTCGATCACATAAAAAGAGAATTTTTCCGGGCTAATGTAGAACTCRGATTTTAATATGGAAATAGCCCTCAATTTGTATAAAAGTGGCTGATTTGCCTTTCTGTTTCCAAAAAGTGACTAATCGCACCTTGTATTATGTCAAAGTTGAGAAATTTAGCCCATTGGATTACTCCTCAAGGAATACACACAACGGATAAATAGCTAGACTTCAAAAGAAAAGAGTGAATAAGCTACTATTGCTTCGTATCCAATATCTTCCCACTTTTTCTTTGCATGTTATGGATTTGAAAGCCTCATCTAAACTAATGTGGATCACATACGAACATTCGATTTCTATTGGTATCAGTATCTGATGTTTCAAAACTTTTTGTTGAACTGATTATTTATGGCCTGGTAACCATCTTTATCTTCTGTTGTGGGGTTTGTATTTTTTACCCCTTCTACTATACACCACTTGCTTCTGTTTTCAGAGTGATTCCCTATATCGAGAGTAGAATCTTATGGTCTTTGTTTTAAAGCTGCTTATCATGCCTTGGAAAAATCATTCATTTATCAAACACTTATTCGTTGTAAGAAACAAAATTATGTAAAAATTCTTAATGTTTAACAGCATTGAAGTTTTAACTTTGATAATGGCTGGATTATCCACTCAAAAGTCTAGGAATAAATGCAATTCACCCTTTCCAAAAATGGAACATGCAGCTGTAGCACACGTATTGAGTTACAGGTTGTGGAATGTCTTCTATATGAATCTTTTTTGTGCAACAGTAGTATTTCTTGAGTTACAGTTTGTGGATTGTCTTCTCAATGAATGATTTTGGAACACTCTTATGAAGCAATATTATGCTGAAGGTGTCTGTTAATAAGCTACTGAGACATTTGCCAAATTTTAATTGCATTAGATTTTATGCACCCTACTCAAGTATTTTCCTCGCGAACAGGGTTACCAAGCAAAATAGAGCTGCTGGAGTGCTGGAAAACTTTGCTGAGGGTGAAAAGTACGCAGAGCATTCTCTTAGGAAGTTCGTTCGCAATAAGAAGCCAGAAATCATGCCCTCTCTCAACAGTTTCTTCACTGATCCTCAGAGAAATTAGTTGCCTCAAATTCGAGCTTCAACACATTATGCTACAGACATTCTTCTCAACTCATTCCTAAAATTGTACCTTGAATAGATTGTGCTGTTGGTTTTTGTATGATGAAAGATCTAATTCATAAACTTGAGGCTGAATGTATGACTTACAAATTACAGACTTGTAATAATCTATGGTTCTGGAATTATTTTCTCTTACTATACTTGAATTATGTACTAGACTAAATTGCTACCATTTGTAAGCAAAGTTTTGCATACTTCCCTGAATATGGGTGCCATTACTAGTGTCTGGAAATCTTTTTCTACATCGCTCCACAAGCGTCTTTCAGCTTGTTTGAATACTAGCTCTTCACTAATTTTCAATTGGGCAATCAAGAATTTGATGGTTACTCCAGAAAACAGCAGTATGGAATTCTTGTGATCATATTGACCTCTTCGCTGCCCTACCCCGTGAGGCTTCAGGGTTTTCTTCTAATCCTTGAACTCTTCCATGCTTGAGTTCCAAATTCGCAGACCAGAACAATTCTGCAGACGTTGGGACCTGCAAATACGAAACTTGACCTAATAGGAGTTCAATAGACATCGGGTAGCTTGCTGATTTCAACTTTAAACTAGAATTTGCATCTCCAAGATGGGTTCTTTTATCTGAAACATGTCAGAATCTCTTTTGATTGGAATTTCCAACTCAACGGTAATGTTCAAAGGTTTTGAAGCAACTTCCAGCACATTATTTACACATACATGTATCTAGTAGCAAGTAATATGTAGTGTAAGAAACATGCTTATACGAGAAGATGTGAATGACAAACAACTCCTTACTGTATGGAGACACAACCCTTAACTGCCTAAACCAGAAAAGATGATAGATATGATCACTGTTTCGAATTCAATTCAACCGTGCAGTTTACAGTATTGAAGAAAAAACGGAGGAACTTGTCAACTAGCACTCGAGAAAATTGTCACGAATCAGAAAAAAGAATCGACTAARCTACCAAAAGGGCAATAATATCTCARTGAATAATTTCCAGCTGCATGAAAGATGCAGCCTATACATTTTTTGAGTCTGGCAAATGAAAGTACGGTTTACATAGGGTGATTTCCCTCATATGCTAAATATGAATTGCAGACAGCAGCATCAACTCCACAGGAACTTTCAGAGAAACTGATAAATAAGCAGCACAAAGAAACAAATCTACTATGCCAATACAGTACTTTATGAATGAGGTCTTCCGGCGCTTTTCATTGATCAGTATTCCTGACGGTACCTGTTTGATATTTCTGTTACATGTTAAATATCGGAAGGCAGACTCACGGTGGAAAAAGCTCAACATCCTTGGAAGATCTTATTCCTCGAAGAAGACTTTTTGCTTCTTCCTTCTCCTGCATTAATTGTCAACAGATTCAAATTAACAAACTATAGAATAGAACAATATGAAGAGGGTAAATAAAGGAGAGAAAATTTTAACTTACTGGCCCCGTATAATCAAGCAGACGGGTACAATACACTTCAGCTTCTTCAAACCTCTTCTGATCTTTATAATATCTGGCAAGAAAGGACAGAGCTTCAACTATGTTAGGCCCCTCCCTTTCTTCATCTTCCATCCTTTCCAAATCCTTCCTATAGTAATACGCTGCCTCTTCCAAACGCCCAAGTTCGCGATGCAACTTTGCAAGCTGGTGAAGTGCAATTGCCTCCCTGTCATTACAATTAGCAGCCCTCTTGAAACACTTGATTGCCTCCTCAAGCATATGAAGCTCTTCAGTTTTGTAACACTGAGCCATGGCAATCCACAACCGAGAGTCATTTGGCTGCAAGAAAACTGATTTTTTAAAATAATGAAGAGCATAAAAGGGCATTCCCATCATTTCATATGCTTGCCCTAACCCATACCAAGCTCGATAATCACATGGATTAATATCTACAGCCCGCCGATAGGCATCAACTGCTGCTGGGATATTCTTCATCTCAACATACTCATGACCCATTAGTGTCCAAGCTGAAAGATAATTTTTGTTCAACTTGAGTGCCCTTCTGAAATACACAACTGACTTCTCATGCTGCCCCTTTAAACTATAGTAATTTCCTATTATACAACAAGATTCAGGTCGATATTTATCAGTTGAAAATACTCTATGTGCAAGGTAACTCAGGGCAGAGGAACACTCCTTGGCATACAGCACATTAGAATACATATCCATGTCTTCAATCCTGTAAGGATCATTTCTAAGAAGTTCATCAAATATAACTTCGACTTGTTCAAATTCCCTTAAACTATACCGAGCTTTAGCAATTTGGGCCTGAATGTAATTGCTAAAACTGAAGGTTCCTTGAAGATATTCATATTTTGCCAAAGACTCGCTATGCATCCGAAGTTCTTGATATGCACTGGCAAGAAAGAAGTCTTTCATCCAATGGCTATTAAGATGAAGACTATTCAATATCTCTCCTGTAGTGCAAAGAGACTGCAGCTCAGACCATGCACTCCAATTCCAGGGGTAACTGTTTACGGACTCTACAAGAACTACACGGGCAAGATTCTCGTTGCCTTTCTCCTTAAGAACAAGACCATACAAGTAGAGACAAAAAGAGTCAATTGTTCCATTTTTTCGAAGTGTTGACAACTCCCTCTCAAGAGAAACAAGTTCTTTATTTGTAGCTTCACTTTTGCCCATTGGTCCCTCAAGTTCAATCATCTCTTCTTCTTTTCGCTTTTCTCCAGCCTATGTGAAGCACAAAAATAAACAAATGTGATTAAACTGTAAATTGGAAGACAATTGTTCTATATAGAAATGCCTAACTCAATGCTTTAAAAGCAGAACCTATCAGAAAGTAGGAAAAAAAGGAAAAATAATTAGTGGATGCTTAATTAGGGGCAGATCATGAAATTTATGCTTTGGGAAGTCTGGACTGGACCTGAAAGCATGTGCATCCAAGTGATTGTACAACCAAGAAATCGATACWAGGACGTCCACTGGTCCTTCAGGAATTTAGAATTGCTTATAAAGTAATCACTACCAACTGATTAGCCAGTTGAGTAATCAAATATCTGTTCTTAATTTACACCATAATATATGGTTCAGTTAATTGGAATGTATTGATTGCACTCTTAATCCCACTGAGTGGTTCAACAGTCAGGGGGCCACGGTGTACGTTCAGGCCCTACATTACTTCCCCACCACTTATCAAGCTTACAATTTGTCTTMTTTCCTTAAAAGCAAGAAGAAATTCTAGGGTCCTTCCTCAACCACCATACTTTCACGATCCACTTACACGCTTCATGGGTTATCACAATACAACTTTAATGCTACTGCCTGAAATATCTCATAAGAGATAAACACACACACACAACAGAGGAGGTTCATACAACATTACTTTCTGACTCCCTTAGGTTCTTTCCCTGCTGATATCTTAATCTTTTAGTAGCCTCTATGCAGGACTTGAACGTTGAAGGCCAAGATGAAAAATAACAAAAAAAGGTAGATTTTATTTATCAATGCTATGGCTATATGCGTCACAGTGATTAACTAAATTGTAAGAAATATATTGCACCAGTCAACAAAAGTTTATTGGAATATTTGGGGCCCATATAACCCAAAGATCACATAAACAAGTTACATAGCTTCAAAGCTACAATACTTGATGAGTGTTAAATGTTTCAGGCACGAAATAGTATAGTGCCTTTACATTCTCTCACRACGTAATTGCTTAAAACTTGAGCTTGATACTTAGAAATGAATCTGATAATTAACTACCATGAAAAAATAGTTGCCCAAAGCTGAAGGAGTGAAATTGGCGAGAGGGAAAGAGGGTGAGAAGGTAACCAATAATTTTGATGCAGCTGTTTGGGAAAGTAGATGGAGATCCTTGTGGGACACCGGAAAAGCAGAGGTGTTGAGAATTATTAGGGTATGGCATCGGCCTGGGGGGGAAGGAGATGGTGTTTGCTGAATCATCAGATCATCAGTATTTTTCTGATTCTGCGGGCTGTAAATATTAAATAAACAAACATCTATTGGATATAAACAAGTTTGATCAAACTCAGACCATTTAAAAGTCTACTATTGCATATGGAATACGCTAGTACAAAATGAGGGGATAAAAGGACATCTTGGAAATGTGGAATCTCCATAACTTGGAATAGAGATTGCGGCATTTTCTTGAATAGACATAAAAAAATGAAATTTCAGCTACTTATATTCTAGTAAAGTAAATTACAGAAAGTTCTTTCTGTGAACTCCATAGTGGATTTCGTTTTCCAATACCACCAAATCAAAACTAACCGAACCATATCTTCTAAGCAGTGTTGCTGCTAAAGTACTTAAAAGGAAATCTTGATCTATAAAAGAAAAAGAAAAAGAAAAAGAAAAAGAAAAACAGTAATGCATTCAACACCTAGAAATACAAAAAGAACCATATACTTATTTCTTGTCAGGGAAATTTTGGTGAAAAATAATCCGTGATTTAGCAATGCAATTGAAATTTCTTTAAGGATCCAAAATGATTGAATGACGTGTATTTACAGTTGCTCCAACATTTCAATACTTTTTTCCTATTCGCTACTTCCAAACTGAAGTTWGTGAATGTCTGTAACCTCCAATTAGAGTCATCACTAAGTTGCGCACCTCATAACCTAACGTTTGTTGGGCTAAACCAAATTGTAATACTCGATAAATGCAAACCCATTTATTAGCAATCTTCAGAATTCAGACCATGAAACAACAAAAAAGCATTTGGAAAAATAAATAAATAAGTAATAAAGTCGAATGTTACACACCAAATAAAGCGCAAAACACCGCAAGAACACAGCTTTCTTGCCAGTTTGGTCACGGAGCACATGGGCGGCCCTCCGATACTCCCTGCAATCAAAATAAGACTTAGCTAATAAATAAAAATCGCCCTCCACCAGGTCGTTTTCCTCCTCAAAAACAGCCGGTGTAGACAAGTAGGACACACCAGCAGCCGGAGTGGAGGTAAAAGTCGCAGAGGCCTCGCCGGATGCTGCCACATCCGTGCGAAACCTCCGGCGAATGCTAGAACTGCCCCGCTGGAATCTTGTATGTGTTGGGGTATACTTGGCTGGGTCTTGCTCTATCCCCACCAATTGCTCTGCCGCCCTTTAAAATTCAAAATGCACCAAAAATTAAAAGAAAAGAAAGCCCATTAGAGAGAGTAAAAAAATCAGACTCTCGCATTGAAAGGAAAATGCAAAAAATTTCTGTTTTTAACTTCTTCGGGCTTACCATCTGGAGGCAGAGTAGAGGCAACGGTCAGTGAGCTGCCGGATCGCTGTGCGGAGCTCGTGTCTGCAAGTCTCTTTTGTGGCCATTTTGGAAATCTTGGACTACACATCAACCTCAAATACACACGAAGCGACCGTGATTGTAGTTTTTGTGGCRAGGTGGAATGCTGCTGGTGGTAAGTGGAGGAGGGCGGTTGGTAAGTGGCTCGGGGTGAAGTTCACGGCGATTGCTGATTGGGGGTTTTCAAAATTGCACTTGCGAGTGGCGTTTAGTCAAGTTTGGAACTTTGAAAATTTTGAAAGGAGGACTAATTTGAACGTATATATTTAACTTGGGACATTCTTTTTTTTTTTTTTTTTGCTATTTCTTTCTTCTTCAATGTCCACCGGTTAAATGTAGTATCGACTTCATGCATTATTAATTATAGATATATTTTTAATCATCTAAAACTACCATCTTATAACGAGTTCTAATTAAGCCTCAATAATATATATATAAAGTAAATTCTTTATTATTTATTGATTCTTATAGTTTTTGATTGAATAGAAAAAATATTGTGCATAAAATTGTGAAAAATAAAAATAAAGTAAACATTTATGTGGTATATTTAAAAGAAAAATATTCAAGAAACATAGCTAAATGATTATTGAATGYTATGAAAAAATAAAAAATGCAATAAGCTTATCTCACTATTTTTTTAGAACAAATTAAATTTCTTGATTTTTTGAGAATATTAATTTACTTCTAAAAAATGATTAAAATAAACGAAGATAGAAATATGAATATCTAAGGTTTGAATATTAAATTGAGTTTTTGACATTAAGAATTAAGTTGTATTATCCGAATATGAAGACAAATTAATAAATTTTAAATTTATTTATCAATGAATTATGTAATTAAAAGAATTATATTTTTTCTTTTGCTCGAGATTTTTTTAAAAAATTAAATATTTATTACACTCATCTTTTAATTATTAATTTTTTAAACATTATTTTAATAAAAATGAAATTTTCATCAACAACAAAATGTATTAATTTTACTCATATATAAATTTTCACCCAAGSACTTTATTGTTACTTTATAATTAGCATAATTTTTTTGAATATGGGTTTCTTTGCAACTGTCCCAAAATGTGAAGTACCTAATATGAATAAGTACTAGATTAAGGGATACTCTAATAATTATTCTACAATTGAAGGGCCTCTTGTAAATCAAGACACTACATTTGGTCCTAAGGTCTACTTCCTCTCCCTAAATCGAAAATGTTAAAAACCACAAATCCCTTGGCTAAAGCCTCCCAAAAACCCCGTCAGCTCTACCATTCCTACCGGCGTCCGCCATCACAACTACCTCCGTCACAGCCACCGTCACAGCCACCAACACCACCAGAGCCCACTACCATAACCAACCTCATCCTCGAAACAGACCCACAAGCACTGAGGCACACCCTCCACAGTCTCACTGAATGGACACCAGACCTTGTCCACGCGATCCTCAAACGCCTATGGAACCATGGCCCCAAAGCCCTCGAATTCTTCACCATACTCGATCGTCACTTTTCCTACACCCACTCTGCTACAGCCTTCGACTACGCCATCGACATTGCCGCCAGAATGCGTGATTACAAGACTCAATGGACCCTTGTGGCTCAAATGCGGGCGCGGAAGCTTGGTCCCAGTCCGAAAACATTCGCGATCATCACTGAGAGGTATGTATCGTGTGGTAAAGCTGATAAGGCTGTTCAGGTTTTCTTGTCCATGCATAAACATGGTTGTCCTCAGGATTTGAGTTCTTTCAATTCATTTCTTGATGTTCTCTGCAAGGCCAAACGGGCGGAAATGGCCTATAAGTTGTTGAAGATATTTAGGGAAAAGTTTAGAGCGGATACAGTTAGTTATAGCATAATTGCTAACGGTTTTTGTTTAGTCAAGCGAACTCCGAGAGCATTAGAGATTTTGAAGGAAATGGTACAAAGAGGACTGAATCCAACCTTGACAACCTATAATATTATGCTCAAAGGCTTCTTTAGAGCGGGGCAACTTACTGAAGCTTGGAAATTTTTCTTGGAAATGAAGAGGAGAAAATGCGAAATTGATGTGGTAACTTATACTACCATGGTTCATGGGTTTGGTGTCAAGGGCGAGGTTGAGAGGGCTCAAAAGGTGTTCAATGAGATGATTGGAGCTGGCGTACTTCCCTCAATAGCAACTTACAATGCTTTAATTCAAGTTCTGTGTAAGAAGGATGATGTGGAAAATGCTATTTTGGCCTTTGATGAGATGTTGAGAAAGGGTTATATCCCTAACATCACAACTTATAATGTCATCATCAGAGGACTATGTCATGCAGGTAAAATGGATAAAGCAATGGAGTACATGGAGAGGATGAAAGATAACGAGTGTGAGGCAAATGTCCAGACATACAATGTTATAATTCGATATTWTTGTGATGCTGGAGAAATTGAGAAGGGGTTGGAAATGTTTGAGAAAATGGGTGGTGGGCATTGCTTGCCCAATTTGGACACCTACAACATTTTGATAAGTGCAATGTTTGTAAGGAAAAAATCAGACGATCTGATGGTGGCAGGAAAATTGTTGGTAGAAATGATTGACAGAAGATTCTTGCCTCGAAAATTTACATTTAACCGTGTTCTTAATGGGCTTTTACTTACTGGTAATCAAGGCTTTGCAAGAGAGATTTTAAGGAAACAAAGCAGACTTGGTCGGCTTCCTCGTCATTTCCGATTGTGATGCCTATTAGTTTCATTGTAGTTAATTCCAGTATATTCAGCTTCCAGATTTCAGCCTTTGAATTTCTGAAAAGGAGCAATGGCAATGTTGAAGCTTATGGTTAATATTTCACAAGAAGTCCTCTATTTGGATTGTGRTAACAGTTTGAATTTTAAGGATTTCAAATTGTGCTTGGAAACAATTTGTTTCTGCCATCACATCATCACATGATAAGTTTAAGATGGCAGTGGACTCTTTACTTATCACCATTGAAGGTTTATCATGTCATATTTGACTATTTTCCACTTCTGGACAAATGATGAGAATGAAATTCTGGATGGATTTGGTAACAGGTGATATTAATTTTCATGTATTTTCCTGCTTTCACCACCAGATGAATATAATCTTATTATTTTTTCTGTGTCTTACCTTCGAAGAAAAAGTATGTACGACATATTGCTGGTAAAGTTCGTTTGCAGAGACTCCAAAAGATCCGACCTCCTTTCTCTGAAGGTCTGTAGTTTTTTACTCTCTGAATAATTTAGTTATCCCACTAAGCTAGTTGAAGCAGGAAATCTTGGAAATATCAATGTCAATTATAACTAGTTATGTTTTCTGACTGATACATGATAAATGCTCAATAAAGTTCTGAAATTTGAAGAGATCTTCTTTAGACAAATTACTTGTGATAAAAAGTTATCATATATTTATTATTGGTAGTGAGAAAATTGTAAACACTATGCTTATTCAGTTCTTATAAGCTCGTGGGAGATCATCTTGAATGTGTTTGTTTAGAAAGAATATTTGGAAGGAAGAGATCCAGAGTTTATATATAAATTAAGGGAAAGTTAATTAGTATACCATTCCATCGTCATCCAAACCCTTCTCCCACATCCCAAACAAAATGAGGGAACAAATATTGTTAATATTATTTTAGAGTTAAACTATGATGATAATCTCTTATGAGTAGAAAATGATGAGATAAAAGAAAGTCTGTAAAAACTGTCAGATGGTGAATATATAGATGAAACAGTGGTAAGTGCTTTGAATGAACCAAGCCTCCTGTTCTAAATGACTAATGGCAAGAATGGATCTTAAGTCACAGGGATGAATTAAAAGTTAGATTAAATATATAGTCATTTTTATGCAACTTTAGAATTCTTGCTTAGTCAACATACTCATTTTATTTTAAGTAATCAAAATTCGAGAATGATGCCGGTTTTGTTTACTTAATTGTTCTTATAGCTGATGTGGTTTTCTTCACTAGGCTAAGTTGTGAGGTGATGGTCTTTCTCAGTATATATATCAGGATGAGCAATTGAAGAGTCACTTGCCATTTATGCACCTTTTCTCAGGAGGTCACGGCTTGGAAGGTGAGATGCTGAATTACAATTTGGATCRYGGAATGTGAGTCAATTCCCTTTTTGGCATCTCAGTTACAATAACTCTTGTCTGCTTGCAGGCTACTTGTTAGCTTAGTTTGGGGTCCAAGTTAGACACATATCATTACTCATTCAGAGACTATTCTCTTTTCTATGGCCTTATCTTAAATTGATACTGCATGCTAAATATAGTGGTAGTTTTAAGTCCCAGTTGTATTGAAGCTATTGTTTCTAAAAGGAGGCATATAACTACTCATGTGTTGTGCTGCACCTTTTTTCAAGTTTTAATTGCTGTAATTTCCSCTACCTGTTCCCATTCTTTTCCTTGTTCAGACCTTGCTGTCTAACCCAGAGAAAGATTCCTTGCCTCAGCAGATTGCTGATGCATTTCTCTCTCTCTCTCATGCTTTTTTGGGGTACATTATGCGGTTCAATATGGATATTGAGCACATGCTCATATTTCTAGATTTGAAGAAGTTCGAAGTTGTTTTGGGAACTTGAATTGCCTCTTCCTCATCCTTAGGTACCTTTCTTTCAAGATACAAATGTAATTTTTGCAATATACAATGCTTATATGGTTCTTTTACCCCTCTGGACTTTGATATAGTACTTATTTTTGAAAAAAAAGCAAGAATTGGTCTGCATCTATGAAAAACATTAAAATTTTTTCGAGCTTCTTTGTGAAGATAGTTTTTGTAACACATCCAGACTAATTACCTGTATCTGTTCTTGATCCTGTAGAAAGCATGCATTGAAATTAACAGAAAAAGATCCCTCCCACAAAAGGATGAGTACATGATTTCCAGCGGGCATTTGTCCTACAAACTACGCATTTGCTCTTGCAGCTCACCGTGAAGGTCAGAATTTGGTTATTGGCTGCTGAATAGCATCTAAGGTAATCTCATAATGGAGTCACAGTAGCTCTACATCAATTAAAGAGTGGTAGTAATGCTGGCCTGAGCACATTAAAGTTGCTGTGATCTGCTAAAGTAGGAGCAGGACCAGAGCCGGTAATTTCCCAGATCTTCACAATCACCTTAGATCTGGCAGCTTCACGTCATACACACTAGTATTAACAGAAAAATGGAATCCAAGGGTGCAGCATGGCTGAATATAGTTCCAAACATTGAAGGTGAAGCAGTTGCAAATAGACAAGCATGTGAATATCTGCCTAGTTCTCAGTCAATGAAACAAGCAAAACAGACTTTAGCTAATCCTGGACCCTGTTCGAGAAAGGGGATGAATTGCAATGGAGATGGAGCAAATCTTGGAGACAAGAACTTGGTGATTACATCCATTGTATTTAATCATTTTTCACTAGGAAACTAGTACAATAAATCTGAGTAGTTTTTTTTTTTTTTAATATATATTTCAGCTGGAAATATAATTTGAATCCTTAGATGTTGCCCACTCAATAAAAGCAGAATCATTATTACTATTGATAGCAATGCATGGCATGTGTGGGACCAACTTTTCCATGCAAGCGTCAAGCATTAAAATGTAGGGTTTGTTTTTTTAAGTTTAAAATCAACTATTTTTAGTTTTTTGTTTTATAAAATATAAAGTAAAAAGTTGGAAATTAAGGCTGTGTTTGGAGTGAGTTAAAGCAACTTGAATTGGTCTAAGTGGAGGAAGCAAGAAAGTTTGAAGTTGCAAATTTAAATTAAATATATTATTGATTTAATTGTAGATGTTGTTTGGATTGGGATTGTATTGAAAAAATTTTGATTAAATTCATGAATAAACGATTAATATTAAAGCAGCAATAATTTTCACATCATAATAAGTAAATTCTAGAAAATGGTTAAATTCATAAATGTTAATATGGTAAAAACATTTGCTCCACAAATAAATTTAAAAAAAAATCATTGAAATACAATCGACAATAATACCTTAGTTGGTAATTCAAAAATAACAATAATTTGATATGACCAGAGGATAAAAGTGCAAATCCAAACCTGAAAATCACGTGGATTACTCATCAGATTCCCTGGTTCCAGAGTGAATTTTCATTATTACCCTTAACATTCAAAACCAGCAGCAGACTAGAACAACGTGYGAATGAAAGGTCAAAACGGTAAATAGAATCCCCACATAACTACAGGCGCGTCTCCCGAAGATTGAAACAGAAAAAGTTCCCGCTCCATTCAAACTTTCAAAATCCCTCCAATCAGCCAATCCCTTAACTTCTCTTCCCCGCCATCGTCAACCAACCCTAACCCCCTTCTCCTMCTCCTTCTTAACGTTCTCCTCTCTCCCTTTCTCCCTCACACGCAGACACACACTGAAAATTTTCATTGCCTCTGTGGTGTTCTGAATTCTACCTGCATTGCTAATCCATACAAAATTCACAGCAAATCCGTGTGTTTGGTGCCTCTGTGGTGTGCATGTGCACAAATTTTGGGTTAGAAAAATGGCTTTGAATTCATTCAGTTCAAAAGAAGCTGGATCCGAACAGATTTATTGCCGTAAACAGAAATCTCTTGGTCTTTTGTGCTCCAAGTATTATTTCTATTCCCTTAAGGATCTGTTTGGTACACATGTACTTTGCGAAGAAAAAAAAAATGTTCTGTTCTTGAATGTGTTAATGATTTTTTTTTTTTAAATATGGAATTTTGCAGTTTTTTGAGTTTATACGATAGGGAAGGTATTGAAACAATTGGACTTGATGATGCAGCAGCAAGACTAGGTACAGATCTGAATTTATGCTTTGGTTTTACTTATTTGTTTTGTTCTTTGGACTTAATGGTACAATTATTGGTGCATCTTGTGATTTGTTTGGATAAATTTGTAGGGGTTGAGAGGCGGCGAATCTATGATATAGTAAATGTGTTGGAGAGTGTTGGTGTAAGATCTTCAATTGTGCATTCTTTTTGGTTTTTATTTAAGATGGGCAGAGTTTTGACCTTGCTTTTGGGGGTTCTACAGGTGCTTGCAAGAAAGGCAAAAAACAGGTATACCTGGAAAGGGTTTCGTGCAATTCCTTCGGCCTTGCAAGCCCTAAAGGTATTAGTTTCTTCTTTTTCTACTTTTGTATTCTAATTATAAAAAAAATTCTCCTTTAGCTGACATAAGAATAGACATCAATGACTTTCCATCTGAGATGCCTATTCATATTTGATGAACAGGAAGAAGGTTTCAGGAATAATTGCAGTGCGGATGATGGAAATTCTTCTGCAAAAGTAAGTTTTATTCTTCCATCGACCCCCCACACAAAAAAAAAAAAAAAGAAAAAGAAAAAAGGAGCTGTCTGCATATTTTATTGTTAGTACCCACTAGAGTCATTCTTTTCAATTTCTAGTTCAGCTATGATTATTTTATGCCCTATATCTTTTTTCCAGAATTCAGACGATGAAGAGGACGATAGGTACTCAAATGCTAACTATTCAACTCAAAATGACCAACAAAATCCTGATTCTGGTCCAAAACTTCTAGGGTCCTCAAAATTTGGTAGTTGCTATAAAGCTCCTGTACTACATTTGTTTTAGTCTCTTCACTAATTTAATGCATTGTATATTCTTTGTGCAATTCTAATGAATAACGGGCATTCTTCTGCAGATAACAGAAAAGAGAAGTCCTTGGCACTGCTTACGCAGAATTTTGTTAAACTCTTCCTATGCATGGATGTAAGATGAAGTTCTTCGATGACTAGTCTTTTGGTTTTTATTTACTTATTTATTTATTCTTTTTGGATTTTCTATGTGCTTATAGAATTCTATTTTGGTTTCTTGATTTCTTCCTCTGTAGATGGACATGGTTTCCTTGGATGATGCAGCAAAGATATTGCTGAAAAATGGAAAGGATCCATCAATGACGAGAAGTAATGCATCTTTTGGTTCCTTAAAAGTTTGTGCTATTTACAGGATGGATTTTATTTCAGTTAACTTATATTTTTTCTCTCAAGCTGCAGGCAAAGTGAGAAGGTTATATGACATTGCAAATGTATTAGCTTCTATGAAATTTATTGAGAAGGTGATCCCTCTCACTAGATAAATATATTCTTATGCTTTATTTGTCTTTCTTTTAAAACTTAAGATGGTTTCTTTGGTGTTCTGTTTCTTGATCTGGCAAATTTAAGAGTGTGTCTTAGGCTGAAGCTAGGAAACTTGTAAGAGTACTAAATTTGGATCCTTTATGATAAAGAATAGTGTGTCAGACTAAACTTTATGATAGAAATAATCCAACGTTCTCAATCTGTCTTGATAATTTGCAGATTCATCACCCAGAGACAAGRAAACCAGCTTTCAGATGGCTGGGAATTAAAGGAAAGTCTGAAATTGGTGATGCTCCAATGGCCCTTAATGGTTCTAAGAAAAGGGCATTTGGGACTGAGCTAACAAACAGCACCATTAAGAGAGGCAAGGTTGTCTCCAGGTTGGACGGCAACTTCAGCCAGGGAACAAAAGCACAATTCCAAGTAAAATGTGAACCTTTGGAGGATGAAGTGCATAGATCCAAATTCCTGCTTGATACAAGAATTGGTGCAAAAAGTTATCAATTTGGTCCATTTGCTCCTGTAAATGTGMCCCCATCAGTAGCTACTGAGGATAAACAAGCAAAATCTATYCCTGACTGGGGAAGTYTGGCTACCACTTATCGCCCTCAGTATCACAATCAAGGTAGTAAGCTTCACCATATCATTCAAATGTCTGCTAATAGTTGATAGAAACATTACACCAAATTAAAGATTTATTAATTTGACTATAATGAACAATAAATAAATGATTACTTTCTAGTAAACCCCTGAATAAGAAACTTCGCAAATTTGTCTGTCTTATTCACTCTCATGTGTGGGATAGGTAGCACAAAAAAGTGAAATAAATGGTTCAGTAGTGTGTTTTACTTAGCGTTAAACATTAGAGCCGCTGCATAAGCTACATRGGGTCCAGTTMAATAATGTTCAGTGAAAAGAAAATCATTCTCTARGAATGTCCTTCCTCAWTTAGTAGGACTGTGTCCTATGGTGTAATGGGCATTAGGAGTAACTATGAGCTTCCTRATAGAGCTTGAGTTATTAGTTTTCTAGGCCATTTCCAAGACTTTGTTTCGTTCTCTGCAAAGCACCTTCCTAGCAATCTGACTACTTTCTCAATGAAATCATTAATCTAGCACTTTGCTCTGCTATTCTGCACTTTTATTATTAGAAACCTACAGCTCATTTTCCCATTTAAGCTCAGCATCCACTTTCTGACTGGTTCTAATTCCTCGCAACGTTGTAACTCGCCCTTCAGCTTCAGCTTCAAGAATATCTGCATACTGCTTTCTCGTAAGGCCACCATATTTACTATGAGCTTCTGTTCTCGGAAAGTTTCCCGTARAAGTAGCCCAAATTTCCTATTTTGAGTTATGTTCTTTGGCCGCATAGTGCAAAACATTTTACTAATGGAAGTTTGATGTTAATATCGTTTCAGCTTTGAGAGATCTTTTCGATCATTATGTCGAAGCATGGAAATCATGGTATGTTGAAGTCGGTGAGAAGAACCCAATAAAACTGATCTCCTAACTCCTACAGAATTGCTGCTACTGTGAGAAACTGCAAGTCTTGCAAACCCCTTCGTGCCAAAACGAAGATGGCCTAATGGTTGCATATTCCCAATGCATCAAACCCCTCGGCTATCTATTTTGTAAATCTCAACTCCTCCCTATTACATTGATATTGATGGTCGAGACACCTTTCTAGGTTGTTCCATTTTTGCCTTTTCATTTACTCCTAATTTTGGGTAAATTCTTGCAGAATAAGCAAGTGGAAAACACCACTTGATATTCAACTTCCTGCTATTGATTATGCTCACAAAAGGAGAAGTTTAAGGAACCCTTGACTAAGTTACTTTTTATGTAAAGTAGTTTCTTTTCCTGTCATTCAAAAATTTCACAAAGTTGCGCCATAATCTGCTCAATTCAGCTTTAACTACGCTTACTGATGTTAACTTGAAAAGAAGATACAATGGACTAAAAAGTGGTAACTTCKGCAGACCAAACGACTTCAAGATTTGGATTTGAAATATATAGGCGCCATTTCAATTTATATGTTATTATAAATGTGCTTCTTCTAATTCAAAAWTTATTTTACATGTTTAAGTGTTTAATATTTCCATTACAATTAATCTACTTTTGAAAATATTATAAAATATAATGGTATTAAATACTATTTTATATTTAATATAATACCTTTTTTGTTTTATTTATTTTGATTATTCGATTCGCCATGACATTTATGTAAAAATCGAATTATAATAATCTTTACAAAAATAGTTAATAAAATTTATAAATAATTGATTTATATGACTAACAATCCTAATTTATTCGCAAATATGTTCTCCTCCCCYTCCCCAAAACTTTTTCCCTTGCCAAGTCTTGTATGCCTTAGTCGTGCTTGTCATTTTCCCCTGTCAATAAAACTAGCCAATTAATTATTTTTTTCAATCTTCATCTTTATTCAATATATTTTATTTCTTTTCCCTGTGCAACTAAGGGTAAAGATGATATTTGAATAATAATTTCAAACTCATTAATGCATGTATTTTAACATACTGCACAGAGGGTGTAAGTTGTTTAATCCTAAATTATATGCCAAGAACCACCAGGTAGTCATTGTACAAACACCCTAGTTCCAAACACCCAACAGGTACTCATTTAGCTAGAAAACACAAAATATGCCAAGAACCATTGATGAAGAGGCTAAGGTATGACCAGTCATTTAGACAAYTCAGCATGAAGAGGTTGTGTGCAAGTTATTTAGACAATATATCAGTTCTCCATTCTTTCCTTCCATCAACTTCCTTGGCAGTATAGCGCAACCTGACAAAGGAGAAAGTCATTAAACCTCATGCTAAAGAGGCATTTGACCAAAACCTAGCAAAAACCTTGCTACTCAGTTCCTGAGAAAGGCCAATTCTACACTYGAATAYGGACTTCTACCTCTTATATCACAGTTRTACTTCTGCCTGAGGAGCATAATGCACTTTAGACTTTCTTTTTTTTTTTTTTTTAAAAAAAAAGAAAACTTTATAAAAGAAGTTTCCCAAGAAGAAAAGGAAAATAAAGCATTGTAAGACGGACRTACTTTATATTCACGTGCGATTCCTCTCCTTGCCAAAACTCAAAGAACTCTGGTTTCAGCCTGAATCCTCCCCAGTGCTTGGGTCTAGGAACAATACTCCTGCACATGACATAATTTCTTTTTACTTCCAAACTGTACATATAGGGAAATAAATGGAGCTTTGATAACCATTTGGAATCGAGAAAAGGGCCGGAAGAAAAACAACATGAATTATTACCTTAGGAAGAGGTTGTCAGAGAATCAAGAGGAGGAAAGTAATTGAAAATATTTTGGATGACTAGAAAGAGTAAAATTCTTGAACTATAATGTGAGCGAGCAAGGAGACTATATAAAAGAGTCCACAAATGAACATTAAGCATGAAAAAGAGACTTGAAAACTTACAGAAAAAATTGAAGAGTACCATTCAAGAATTTTAAAATGTGCTAAATCTCATTTACTGATAGTCAGAAGAATGCAATATAGTTCAATTTACAGACTAATACTTGTTTACCAAGAAAGATGATACATGCATGAAGTACCATCTCAACATGAAGGAAGCACTTCATTACATAGAAATGACTTGTGAAATACAGAATCAAGTTGGATCTGTCCAAAAGACTGTACTGACCCGTCAGAGTACTTCTCCATCAATTCTTCGTATCTTTGAAGTAGGAATTGGCGTCCAGGAATTACAGTGCTCTGAAAAGGGCAAAGGCTATGCTTATTTAGCCATGGAGATGTATGTCAAATCAAACTAGACGATCTTAAAACTTGTTTCTGTAAATTGAAACAGAGAAGGAGGAACCTGTTTGCTAATTAAAGGTCTAATTAGAATTTCTCGAGCACGGTTACCAAAGTATTGGTCAGATTCCTCATCAGAAACTTTATCCACAGACCCTTCCACTCTAACCTGCAAAATAAAAATCCATATCCTTCTGGCTTATCAAAAGAATCCCAAAGTGCATTCTCCAGTTATATGCCTCAACATTATGATGTCGTSCACTGGCTTCTGTCTAGCCTACACAGTATTCTCCACGAGTTTTGTGGTACTTACTTAYGTATGAGTTTACACCATGCTTGGAAGGACACCTACAACATCTGMYATCTTATAATGCAGGGATAGCAATACAGCTGAACTTTTTTGGTTTACCTGGCAATTTAAGGTATTCCAATAAAATAGAATCGATGCATAGGGATTCTCAGATATGTCCTGCGCTTTTTGGCTTTCGTAGCCGGTTAACCTAACACACACAGAAGTACTTGTACTGAGGAAAACATTTGCAATCAAAACATTCACTTGCTTGCCAAGGAGTGATAGATGGATCTAACCACACAAATCCACGCTTGTCAGCTCTACAAAGCTTTACCATGCGTGATGARCTGCATAATGAAAATATTATCACACTTATTTCTTAAAAGCAAAATTTGACTGAAACARTGGAAGAAAACTAATCCTAGCTAAAATACTGCTTTTTTATCACCAAGTTATATATATTAGACCGGTACACTTCTTTCCCCCCTCCTTTTSCCCTTGAAACTGATACAATATCTTAAAATKTCTAATTCTCATAATAAAAAAGAAAACGACTCACAGTTTCCCTTCTCTGCTGGCAGTTGACACGGCCATRTGATATGGTTCCCTGACACCTGCTGCCACTGCAATATCAAACCATTTTTGGAACTGCACCAAATAYGAAGYTCTTCAGTAAAATGAAGCATTAGTAGTTATTTATTGCAATATCATGGAACAATATGATYGAAATATTKCTTATTTGAATCTATACAAAGATAGAAAATAAACAAGATCCTACAACCAGYAGCAARAAATAGTAATTTGAATCAAGTCAAACCTGATCAAACGGGTCAGTCTCCATCTGTTCCTTCATCAAAGTTATRTAGTTCTCCCATGGAGTTGATATGTWGGMAACTGAAGGCATTCCGATTCGGACACATACAGATGTGCCAGGATAAGGTGGAAGGTGAAGCTTGAATTTGTCCAGAATAATTGGTGGAACAAATCTGCCGCCTAAAAAGTGATGTCGACCGCGGAACCTTTTGGCGCACAATTTAGGAGCAGTTAAAGAAACCTGAAAAGAMGATAMAGTTCACYAAATAGAGAGATGCCTATATCTCTGCAAGTTATTAACCRAGACTTTCAGCAGAATGAAAAGAAAAAATTCAAAGGTAAAGAACTACCAGCATGTCGGGATTAATTCCCTTGCCATTRATATCCCCCTCTTCAACATGCCAACCARATGGTATATCCACTGAGACAACTTCAGGTGATGKCTGATGAATCTCGTCACAACCTTTACTAGACACCAGCCTCTGGATCAGATCATCAAAAGGGGGCCTTGGTGTACCTGCAGAGTTTACAAAGGCATAAAGGAATAGGAAATAACATGCATGATTGAATTTTAATSTTATTGGCATGCCTCTTATTGATAGAGAAATCTTAAATATCCTCCCAGCCTAAAAAAGGCCAAAAAATGCATGTACTCTTAATTGTCATCTTGAAACTAAAATTGCTAAAATTACAGGGAATGAACTAGTTAGAAGACCTCTTAAGCCATTTCTGCTGTTATGGTCCTCCTTCTCTATTATCTGAGAAACAGCAAACATAATATGTTTTTATACTCATGTTGTTCAAACAAGATTCTGTTTTTGAGAAAAGAGTGCAAATCCAGTTCAGCAGTATTGCATGTCCTACTACAATTGCACAGGAGCTTTGCCGAGGTCTAAATGATTCTCATTGTTATTGGGTAATAAAAGAATTAAAATTTAATAAAGCTWACTTTAAGGAGCAATTTCATTTAGGGGTGAAAGATTACCATCAAATGAGAATCCAAAAATTGCATCAACAATAATGTCAAAGTCTTTTGAGAACTCAAGTGGCAGATCTTCAACTGAYAGGAGGGGAATTGACAATGATTCAASCTACAAAAATAATRTCAATAAGTACTTCTGGTGGAATAAGCAAACCAATGTTTCTGATAAGCTGGTTCTCRGTATATACCTGAGTCAAAAGATCAATATAAAGCRRTTTAGGAGTACGCTTTGGATAACAAATAAAGGGCTTATATCCAAAGTGATGTAAATGACGAGCAGCTACAAGACCATCGCCACCATTATTTCCAGGACCACAAATAACAAGAACACGGTTATGTTCAGTTGATTCATASACCTGCCAAAACTCCAACAAGTTCATCAATAGTTAGGAATCAGCATCATTTCAAAGCCTTTAATTATGCCTACCTTTAATCATAAGATTAACAATTGAGAGGCAAAAGTTAGGCATTATTCCCCACTCACCTCCMTACAAAGAACCAGAGTGAAGCAATAAAAATCTGTTAAAAAATACATGTTATGTTGATGATTTCTGATTTGAGAAATGCTGATGCTTAATTGTCAAATTTCCTCGATTTACGTGATCTCWGTTCCCTAGAGTCTTTCATATGTGTTAGCTCCAATGCATAGAATGGAATATGTGAACAGGATAAGGGTAACCCTTCGCTGGTGGCAAACGGAAAGCTGCTTTTGTGCCGTGGATAGGTCAGCTCATATATCTACTACAGATTTTAGACAAGTCAGAAAGGACTGTGAAATGCCAATTTTTATAATAGATGTTTCAAAAGGAGAATGACAGATGAATTGACAAGGAAATGGTTCTATCTGTCTAAGAGTAGGTTTTCCTCTTTCTGTTTGGTGTCCATGATAGCTAAATATCTAGAGTGCTGAAGCTGGTGATTCATCTATAATTGGCTCCAGAGTGTTCCACTGTAGATTACAAGATCAATGTCCAAATATTTCAACAATTGAAACCAGCTAGCCCACAAATCTATGTAGCTAATCTAGTTAAAAACGAAATTCTTGGTGTGTTCCCCATGGGTAATTAATTATCTTTATAATTCCATTTAATTGTTCTATTCAAAATAGAGTTTGCAGGAAGAGTTTCATCTTGAATGTGATTACTTATCTCTACTTATCCGAAAATAATATCAGAAGTTGAATCTAGTAAATTACCACCAATGTTCAATAAATCAAATAAGGATCTTTAGTTGCCTTACTTTTTGTACATGCTTTTAGACCACACTGATCAGGATCCTATGAATTTGACCGACCCTCAGTTCGCTGAAGGATTTGAAATTAATGGAAACAAGAGATATTTACTGATGGAGTTGGCCATTGATTACTTGAATATACCAGTATAAAACCTGAACATGTATATTTGATAATATTGATGAACACTAACCAGACTCACGAATACTATACACTAACAATGCCAGTGGCACTAAGTTAACTTAAAACTCTATATTATACTCTGCCTATCCTGCGTCATAAGATATTCTTATGGTTTTCTGATAGTATTCTACGTCATAGACAACACTGACCAGACTCATAAGCACTAAACACTAACCATGCTAGTGGCACTAATTGTACCCAAAACTATCTAATAGACTCCATACATCCTGCTTCAGAAGATATTCTTATCGCAAGAGACATTCAGAACATTTCCTTTTGTTGACTGGAGTAGTTCTCCGACATTATATTCTTCAGTATTTAACAAAGTCCATCTACAAATTTACAACTTGAATCCAGTGGCCATTGAAACCCTTGATCTCACTTTGCATTCTAAGTTTCTCGCTGTCTGTTTCTCCTACAAAGATACACATAAGTTCACACTTCTCATTCTATTCATGCAATTAACATTCCTTCACTGAACTGACTCAAGACAACAAAAGTCCAGGCCTAGTAATTTTCTGTGCATCCTAAGCAGAGTAAGTTATCAACCGTCTAATAGCACCAAAAATTTGTGTCTTTCCTTAAATTATTCTTAAAGAAACAAAAAATAATCATTCCAATATCATCTTTGATGTCGATGCCAGGTATAAGAGTGAAGACTCACCTCAGCTATTGCAGAGGCTACACTCAGACCAGCCAACTCCTGAAACGGGAACAATAAACCAAAAGGCTTAAAAAAAACCAAGCAGAATTTGGAAACTGAAGCTTCAAAAACAAAAAAAGGAAATTCAAGAATTTCACCATGAGCTGATCAACACTGAACCCAAGAGGTCCCATTAGCAGTTCATCAATTTCTGCTGCTTCTTGCTGTGTTATGTATGATATTGCCTCTGGGTCGAACTCCATCTTCTCGACTTCTCCTTCACTCTGCACGAAATGTCAAGCCACCTTTGGACTACCGTGCGCTCTCTGCGTCAGAATAGCAGATGCATTAATGTTCCACAACATGAAAGTCTGGGGAGTATATGACAAGCTTTCTTTGGTTGGGTGGTGCATCTGCAGAGGCGGTTTTCGAAAACTTTTTTCCAATTTCTTTTTCTTTATTCACTCAATCTTTCACTTGCCAACTGCAAAAGATTAGAATTAATTGATGCATTACCAGCGACGAAGATGCAAATGGACATTTGCAAATCACTGGTAAAAAGGACACATAGCGGATTAGCCCTTACACTAAATTTGGTTAAATAACAATACTTAAAATAACTTTAGCTTTTCCAACTCATAATTAAAAGATAAAATTATTTTATGAATTTATAAAAATAATAAGAAATAACGTACTTTTATAATCATAAAAAATAAAAATCACGTTCATAATAAAAAGATGATTTATTAATTTACTCATCAATTACAATTTTAATTTTATATTAAATCATATATCACTATTCCTAATTAAGAGGTATAACACTCTAATAAAATTTGAATAATACAATTAATATCGTATATAATATAAATTATTTTATACTGACACTATTTCATTGAAATTCTTATAATGATCTGTGTCCTCCTGACCCTATGTTCTGTCAACAGACATCCACATTATAGTACTACGGCGTAGCGTAAAAACAAATGTTGATGTTCTATTCCGCACGTTTTACACTTTTTTGGCTATTCATATGATGGCGGTGTTTGGATTTTGATGATTCAAAATATCCAAAAAGCAAAAAAATTTGACACCATTTATCCTTTCTCGAATTATAATGCGGTCTTGCCACTCTCCCATTTAAGTCCCAAAACTTGAAAGGGATATATTATAGTATGAAACTCATGAACTGCTCTTGCAAAGGCAAGAGGGTCTACTACAGAGAGCTTATTCAGTTGAAACACTGCACCAGCAAGTTGCCATTTAACTTCACAAATTCTTGAAATTGCTTCCTTGACCAAGACTAAGTAGTAAATGGTTACATAGATGAGGTATCCTGTCTGATTGCCACTTCTCTCAGGGAAGATAAAGTTCTAATACATAGAACTGATGCACTATATCTYATCCATAAGGTACTACAACGGACATGCTATAATGAAGATGCTGAAAATAATAGTCATGGAGCCAATCTGTCAATTCTCCATTGTTTACTGCCATTGATCTCGTTTGGAGAATACCGCAACCTGAAAATGATGCCATGAGGAATGTAGATCATGCATAAGAAATTAGCAATTGACATTAACTCGGAGAAACATAATCTAATCTTCAAGACTTCAAAGAGGATTTTGGTTTTTCTCAAGATTAGTAGATAAAAGTAGGGCATATCAGAAAAGAGTACAATATGGAAATCAGCTTTCCTATGTCAAACATTTGCTTTCCACCTATAGAAAATGAAATAAAATGAGGCACAATATTCAGCCTTGTAATATACAATGTAGAAATGATATCTAGCAGAAGAAAGTTTTTAAAGTCTGAATCTTAATTATAGTCTAATGTATCATATATTCATCAAACTAAAATAGAATTATTAATCATTCTCTCATCAGCTCGTAAATGATGCCAGATTTCAAGAAACCTTCCTGTGGAGATTTGTACAGAACTTGTGAAATCTTCCGTAAGCATACTGATAATTTCCATCAAATGATTGTCTGTTCTAAACCAACTTCAATTTTCCCCAAAATACATCTCAATTCAAATAGGCAAGCTAATGAAGACCATCACAGCTATAAGATTCATCATTTAAGTATAACAGTCATGATATCTGAAAAAGAAATGTTTGATGGCACATTACCTGTCATGTAAGCGAGATTGTTGACCTTGCCAAAACTCAAAAGCTTCTGGTTTAAGCCTGTACCCTCCCCAGTTTTTCGGTTTAGGAATTAAACTCCTGCATTATATGGAAACCCCTTTAGGCTTTAGAGCCTTTCCTTGAGCCAAAAGAGTGGAAGAAAGATGAGGAATGCATCCCTAAAATTATAATGCCAGACACCAAAAATAAAACGACAAAAAAACAGAAAAAGAATCACATATCCATGCATCTATATCAATAAACATCTCAAAACCAACATTTTCATACCTACAAGGAATGGGTGATACCTACCTAGTGGACCATTACTGTGTAAGAAGCTTGCTAGTTCTTTAATATAGTGACTATGAAGATGCTGGAATTAGAACTAATTGTTGGGCTTGAGAAACAACTAGCCACTTTTGTGGAGTACACAGTTACTAACCCATCAGAGTATTTAGCCTCCAATTCCTTGTGTTCTTGGTGAAGAACCTGTCTTCCAGGTATCACAGAACTCTGATAAGAAAAAAATGCTTGATCAGTGTCTGCATGGCAATATTATCCAAATGCACTACAGTAAGACTTATGAGTTATTTCCCGACTATCAAATGATTAAAAGGATGAACCTGTTGGCTAACAATTGCTCCAATCTGACTGCCCCGAGGACGGCTGTGAAAGTACTGTTCAGATTCCTCCTCGGATACTTTCTCCACAGGCCCTTCGATTCTCACCTGGATTCAGAGAAAGTTACCACCATGTATTTAGGGTGTACATACAGGTGAACAGTAGCAATTCGTATATATAAAATCAGGGTTACACCAGGTAAGGCAGATATGCTGCTCAAATTATGTAATATGACATATGAAGCACCATATATCTCTTAAATTCAGGGAATAACTTTTTAAGTTCTAGTCAATGCCAACAGGGTGAACAAGATTAAACAGTATAGTATTCTACATATCTAAACACAATTAAAAATGCCATTCAACTTTCCACCAACTTCTGCAAAAATTCATTAAGCCAAATAACTATTAAAAAAAAAAAAAAAGAGATGCAATGGAACCCTCATATCTACTGTTTTACAAGGCTTAGGTAGCCATACTGCAGTCATAATAGTCTACCTGGCGATTTAAAGCATCCCAGTAAAAAAGAATTGCAGCATATGGATTTTCAGATAATTGATGAGCCTTCCGACTTCCATAATTGGTGTACCTGCTCAAAAATAAAAATGGAAAATAATTTCATAAAAACTATTCATAGGGAGGGACAGGACAAACACGGTACATGTCTAATGTTAATCTTAATGTATGAAAACTAACCACACAAACCCATCTTTGTCAACGCCTTTTAGCAGAACCATTCGCGATGAACTGCAATCAGTCAGCAACATATACATTATAAGCCAATACCAGAATTTTATTTTAAAAATCAATTGTTTATCAAGCTATGAGAAATTATATAAGAGTATTTATTCAAGCTCCAGAATACTCTTGTTCTCATGGTATTTCTTTTGCAGAGACCAGAAACCTAAAACTATAACATCTTCCTCCATCAAATATTAGTAAAACTGTATAGGAGAACAGTACAAATGCCTGTAAGATTAAAAATAAATGGAAGTTGATAAAGTTGAATATTTCTTTATTATATACATATCATGGCAAAGTGAAATCATTGGACACCCTCTAAATGAAGTTGCATTATTGGACCCCTAAGGACCTATTCTCAGTTGTTGGAGCTTTTTTTAAGCTGCTAAAAGAATATTACTTTTGAAGAAAGATGTTTAATTAATCATAATAATATTTTTATTTCAACAACATCAATAAGTAAAAGCTGTTTTTCTAAAAGAATCTTCAGGTTGCTTCTTCAAAACAGCCATTTTTAAAGCTAAAATAAGAAGTGAAAAGCACTCACAAACAGAACAAAACAGCTTTTGGCTTAAAACAATGCTAAAAGCAGCTTATTTTAACCAACAGAGAACAGGGCCAAGATAGGTGCAGAAATAGTACTTGGCTTTCTTGCCTATAACAGTAAATCTGGAGAAAAAGCTCAAAAAATGGTTTTCAGTTAATGCAAAGGTCTCATCAATGCAACTGAAAATGACGCCTATATATGATCATGAAGTTTATTATCTTCAAGGAGCCATATAACTGTTGTTCTAAAACTCTGCCACGATCACAGTAGGCAGTTGAATATCAAAGAGGAAAAAGCAGATATCCAGTAAATTAAAATTTCTAATTTCCAACCAACAGAGGTAATAAGTTATTTAGACTACTAGAAACAGTTATTTAGGCTGTCAGGTATATGATTAGAGAGGAAGAAGAGGCAAATGTCAAAACGCACGGTTTGCCATCCTTGCTGGCTGTTGTCAAAGACATAGCATTTGGTTCCTTCAAGCCTGCAGCTATAGCATCATCAAACCACTTCTGAAACTGCACAGAAAATAACCTTTAAATCATACTAGATACTGAAAACCCCTTCCCATCCCCAACACAGACACATCTATAAACAAAATATAGAGTAGATCATACAAAATAAATCATGCAGTCAAATAAAAACACTCCAGATATCCCTGAAAAGTACAATGGAATGCAAAATATACCTGGACATCAGTCAAGATCAGTTAAATGTTTCTCAATTAATTCAATAATGAATAATTCTGTTTCAAACCAATACCTGATCAAAAGGGTTAGCCTCAACTTGATCCTCGAGCAACTCAGGAGAAATATAGTTCTCTCTCAAGGCTGAAATGTCAATTTTAGGAGGCTTTCCAATCCGAACACACATAGATGTGCCAGGATATGCAGGAAGATGGAGATTGAATTTGTCTGCAATAGCAGGCGGAACAAATCTGCCACCTAGAAAATGATGTGGACCAGAAAACCTTTTGGCACATAACTTTGGAGCAGTTAAAGAGACCTACACAAAGATGTGAAATAGTTAGATGAAGCACAGAAAATGAAGCGAATATGCTCCGTCCTGGACATAATTTATAAGAAATATACATGCACACATAATACCAGCATGTCAGGTTTAATGCCGTCATTACTTAAATCCCCTTCTTCAACATGCCATCCAGATGGAATATCTACAGAAACAATGGCAGTTGATCTGGGTTGTCTCTGATCAGTATTATGTAGATCTACCAGTCTTCGGATCAGATCATCAAAAGGTGGTCTAGGGGCACCTGCATGGGTTTATCATATTGGAATTAGCTGTTTTGGATAATAAAATGAAGGTTATTCTCTAAATCAAAGTCTCTGCTTCTCACCTGCAAAACTTTGATCTAGAAGGGACATGAAAGGGTGCAGCAGTTTCAAGGAAAAGAAATGTAAATGCATATCCATTCTAGTCGATCTATTTAAGGCATTCAACATCTTCTAGAGAAAGTAAAAATTCCATGTATTCTCCTGTTCATCATCAGTTTCTTTATCAGATAAACCAAAGTACCGGAATTGCAAAGAAAAGTAAAGTATTTCCTATTTCAAAATAGTTCCCGTATGTATATGGTAAGCTATGGACAACTTGGATTCAACAATATTATAAAATATATGGGATCAGGTTTTGAACGGGTATATTCAAGTAGTGAATGGCCAACACCATCAGTAAATATCTACAGTTTTTTTTTAACTTCCGCTCATTCCAAATCCTACTTCAAATCCTTCACTGAAATGAAAGGCGGTCAAATCCATGAGATCCAAAATTACTATGGTTTAAGAAGCATGTTTTGTTATGCRTTCTTTGTGTCMAATAGAATTTTCTTCCAATCCTTGCCGAAATCCGCAACTGTGGCTATACAATGGGTTTCTAAATCCATGTTTCTGAATCCAACATCCATGAGTTTCAAATACTGGAAATCTTAAACTCTGCAGTGAAATTTCACATGCTGCAACAATGAAGATTAGATAAAGACAAAGAAGGAATACCTTCACTAAAAACTGAATACTTTATAGTGCTTGAGAAATTTAAAATCCATAAAATAATAATAAGCATTACTAGTCTCAGATGAGGAGCACAAGCAAACTTTGTGCAACCAAATACAATAGAAGACATTTTTACTCAAGAAAAAGTATTCCTTCAATGTTTCTTCCTCTATCCTCGGGTTGAAGCCAACGAGGTGTTGAATTAGTTTGAAGCTTAGGAAATCAYATACACCGTCAGAATGAGATACACGCAAATTGCAGCAATAGAATAATCCCACTAATAGTTGACATGAAAATGTGTATTAGGAACTAAATGGAGCTTGTTGCAGCCTGAATGACTAGTAAGGTGGCTTCTCCGTGAAGTCTCATTTTGCAGACTAGTAAGACTTTTGCTGGCATGATTATACTATGACTTTGAGAACTATGTATTGCAGGATTTCCTCGTTACTTCTTAACTTTTGGTTTTTCACAATCACTGGTCCAATAAGATCACAGCATTGAGAATGTAGATGTCTCCATAGTGTGCTCAGGAACTAGGAAAAGAAATTTTAAAAAGGATGGCACATCAAACCAAAACAGTAAGTTATTCTCCCTCCCTTCTCGCGTGTGCGGGTACACACATATGCATACACAAATTTTGCATCATCCTCCCTCCCTCCCTCCCTCCCTCTTTCATGTGCATGTATATGCATATGCATACAACTTTTGCATCATTTTATTATACAATTTATTACATGAGCCTCTGTGCAATAGTAAATTGCTCCATTTTGATGTAAGATGTTGGGGTTTCAACATGCAAACTATCTCTTTGCTTTCAAGGCATCTCTATGCATGCCTGGTCATTTAGATCATGCAGTTGAAGTCTCGTGTATAAGATTTTCCTCGTTTTGCAGATGACCAACCCGTAAAAACTGATAAGAAGAAAAGTTAACATAACTAAGTCCCACTGAATAATATCTATTAGTTGAGAAAAGAAGGATACCATGGAATGAGAATCCAAACATTGCATCCACTAATATGTCAAAACTGTCTGATAAGTTCATGGGCAGATCTTCCACTGAGAGGAAAGGAACCGACAGTGACTCAAGCTACAAAAAGACTTGTGCATAAGAACTGCTGATAAAATATGCATACTACATTCTAAAATATTTGAGTCTTGTCCTATACCTGGGTTACCAGACCATTATAGAGAGGCTTGGGTGTACGCTTTGGGTAACAAATGTATGGCTTATATCCAAAGTGATATAAATGACGAGCAGCTACAAGGCCATCACCACCATTATTTCCAGGTCCACATATGGCAAGAATGCGACTATATTCACTTGGCTTATAGACCTGCCAAAATTTTTGGAAGTAATCATTAAATGTATAGTAGAATACTAATGTCACGGTTTTTTGACATCCTAAACAGGTCATTTGTCAAATCTGTTGAACAAACTGATATCAGCATGAATTATACTCTCTATCCGAAATTGAATGTCCACATTTGACTCGACACAAAGATTTAGGAGAGGACTTGACCATATTCAACACCACTTTACCCTTAATAATTAAGGAGGTAAGTGGTGAGACGCATGTGTTAGCTGAACTCGTATCTCTTGATGTAAGGAAGTTTTAGTAATGTAATTTTAGATGCACAATATGTTTATTAATGGAGATTAACTTTAGAAAAACTCAAAATCGAAATACAGACATCCATTTTGGTAGAGTATAACCACAAAATTAGTAGAACGTGTATRCACAGACAAGATGTCTCAAAGCAGAGAATTGACCACTCAGTTATTCCAGTTCCTCAATTTTCCTCTTCTTCAGGTGAGGATGATCTCATCTTACAACATCTTCTGTTTTCTTTCTCCTAATTTCTCACTGTATATATAAAAACATATTATTCTTTCAAAAAAACCTTTGCTCCTTTAATTGCTTCCAGACAACTCCCTTATCTTCTCAGGCCAGGGAACGCAGAACAGGGGTTGACACTATAATCTTTCTGACCTCTTTACATTGATGATAATCATCCAATTTATACATTATCTATTCATTCTATCCTCTTCCCCTATCCCTTCTCCGCACTGGCAAGAGTTAAATTCAATTTTTGTTTGGTTCYTTTGGAAAAGATAATACAAATAAMACTGAGTTCAAGACTGGGATTTATCGGTTTCTTTCTCAATAGTGGAATTTTTTACTTCTTTCCAATGCAAGAAATGCACAAACAGTCCACCCTCAGATATAGCAAGCTCTTAAACGGAGTAAAGCTAGCTCCAAAACTGGGCCAATGTCAGTAAATTATTGTCTAAATTGAACAAATGATTTATATGAAGTAAGACTGACAGCCCCGGTTAGATATTTTTATATAGAAAATGACAACATCTCAGACTGAACTCATCTGAAATATCAGTATCAAAATCCAACCTTTTTATACTAAGGACCGGTCAATTTTGTCGATTTGCATAAGGTTCAGGTAAACCAAATTGAGCATGATTTCGGCGTGATCTTCTAAAAGTTTAGAAAGGACATAACCATATAAGTTGCCATCCCAATTCTGTCACTCTCAATTATGAAGTTTTAAAGTTCTCTTCTTTTTTTTTTTTTTCCTTCTTTTTTTTTTTTTTTTTTTTTTAAACTTTAGGGAATTGGGAACACCAAACATGCTAAAATTTCATATCCATGAATTGCCAATTCCCGCTCTAAAAATTCCGAATACAAGAATAAGAACAGAAGTCCAGGCCCACATTACATGTCGACAATATTGAATCCAGTAAGAAGTTTCTAAAATGTACTAAAGTTGTTAACTTCTTCGGTTGCAAAATGATGAGTTCACCAATTCCTATACCTCGCTTAAGAAGAGGGATTCAATCCCAGAAGACTAATGTACATAAATTACACATGCACATGACAACTAGAATCAGCTCTTCAAAGACTGAAACCATAATGCCAGAAACATACCTCTGCAATTGCCGTGGCAACACTCAAACCAGCCAACTCCTAATAAAGATAAAAAGAAAGATCCAAAAAAGGAAGAAACTTCAAAACAATATTTAATGGGATTCACACAATCAAACCGAAAGATATAAAGAACATGAAGATTAAAAGAAATTCAAAATTCAGAAACGTTCACCATCAGCTGATCAACGCTGAACCCAAGAGGACCCATGAGAATCTCATCAATTTCCGCAGCTTCTTTCTGCTTCAAATACGATATAGTTTCTGGGTTCTGCACCCCTTGCACTGACGCCATTCCTCTTGCTTTACCAGGAAAGCTCGAATAACACCCACGGAAGTTATAATTTGATCCTGAGCCCAGTAAAGACTGAAGTTACAACCAAAAAACAACAGTTAATCAACATCCCACACACAAATATATATTTTATATATGAACAAACACAGAGAAATTTGGACAGAACGAGAATTACCCAGTAAAAAATAGGACGATGGTTCTGGATGAGGTGAGAGTGCGAAAGAAAGAGATGGGGTCTCAAAATATTAGCAGGACTAATAGTAGTAATACGATTGGCGACTTTTGAAGGGATTATTTGAGTCAGAAAAGATGTCATTTTTTTGCTTTTTCGAAACGGAGAGAGCATTTCAGTAGCAAAACTTTGTTCGCTCTGTCTCCCATGGCAAKTCTTTGGGCTTGAGTGCCCTTRGCTCAAAGAGAGCAGCATCACAATTTCACCATTTGGTTTTATTTCTTGGCCAAAAGAACAAACGCTGCTCATTAACATAAATAATCATTTTCTGAAAAAGCTCACTCTGCAAATTTGCGTAACATATTCAATTTGTCAGCTTTTGTGTTTGCCTTAATTGATCTAATAGAATTCAATAATCAAATATTAGATGTAATTATTAATAAAATAATAATTACATAATTAATTTTTTATAAAAAAGTAATTGATAATATATCTTTAATAATGAATAATAATTCTTCATTGATCGAATATTTTATACACATCATAATTTATCCTCGTAATCGAGATAAATATAATCATCTATTCATAAAAAATTTCAACTATACTAAAATAAGTTCTTATAAAGGTTGCTCAATTTATTTGAAATCCATCCACATTGTAAGAGGTTGCTCAATTTATTTTCCTTTGTTCAAATTTTATTAATAAAAAGAATAATAACATATACAGTCTAACAAGTTTCCACCATAAGTAGACTGGACCCAGATTGGTTTGGGCAGATATCTCAGTCACCATAAGAAGCAACCACATCTCATTTAAAACCAGTGGCTGGGGATATGATGGCTCAACAAACTAAAGGGATGAGAAGAAATGTCACTACCAGAGTCAGGGGGACTAATCCCTCAACATAATGCGATGGATAAATCATCTCAAGGATTATTTGGTATGAGAAAACAAATGCACTATTAGCAATTCAGATCAACAATGAAAGGAAAAAAGGAGAAACTATTTTGACTATTTGCTTCAGCTCAGTCTCAATTACAGATTGAACAGAAACCTATATCTCAGTCATCTACGTTCAATTACGGAACAAAGGATAGCTACTGGTGATGAAAGGAGATAAAAGTTTCSTAGAGAGGCCCTTGTGCTGAGTTATGTCYATCTCACTGCATCATAGTATAATTTCTTCTTGAACACTGAGATTAAGAGTCTTGTTTGGAAGGACAATGCTGTTAATGACCACAACTTCATCTTCCACATTTACAGACTCACCTGTGCCAGAAACATCGATTTAGGGTAATGTTTTAACAGGTTTACACTACCAGATAAAAGAACAGAAGATACCAAGGATGGTGACACCAAGCTTTGCATTGTAATCTCCTTCAGCCTGAGATAAGAAGGTTACAATTATAAGACTTATGGCATCAAATAGGATGATGTACAAGCAAAAAAAATGTAGAGAATACCCTTTCCCTTTTTCTCCAAATTTCAGTTTTGCTAAGAGCATCTTTTCTTGTGGAAGGACAGCAATAGATTTACCAACTAACGGTACTAAGATATATTATCAAACAAACTGTGGAAAAAGAATATGGGGCCGAGAGAGTATCAATGTGATAAAATGGCAATTTTTATTGAAACAGAACATCACGTTCAGATTATCTTATTGACTCACCTGCACTCTGGACCATCTTCCTATAGTAGACTTCCACCCAACAATTGCATGAATGACAACAGCATTTTCCTAGAAATGCAAAACGAAACTCAAGTCAGATGAGATGATGTAGTAGATAAATCATTTTTCTTGTTTCTGAGAGATAGTACCTTGATTTCAACATCGTCCAGAATAATACAACTAACAAGCCTCACGCCAGCTCCTATGCGAGCATTGGCAGAAATTGACACATTTGGACCAATCTGCCAGTAAATATATTAAACAAATCAGTCAAAAAATTTGCAGAAATAACTAAGTCATAAGTTGAAGAATCCCTAAGCATCTTCCAACAGTAATACCTTTGCAGTTTGGTGAACTTTTGCCGATGGATGAATATATACATTACCAGTAATTGTTGGACCCTTTGTACCATCCCCGGTTGCCAAAAGATGGGGGGATGTGTACTGAAACTGGGCAAGATAAAGTGCCGAACATCTCAAAGACATTCTGCAATGAGTAAACACAACAGTCATTGGCAATCGCCATCAAATCAGTGAAGTGGTGGAGGAACAAACGTTTTGATTTTTTCACTGACCCCGGAGTTTTGATTTGTTCCCAAAAGTCCATGGTTTCATATGTATACAATTGCTTCTTCCCAGCCAGAGGTGACAGAATATCTTGATCCAATCTCACAAAGTCCGCAGGAAGGTTCCTGCCGAAAAGATTGTATCAGGTGGATTAAGCGTTTCACAAGGAGGATTCATCGCAATAGACTAGACATACTCTACTGAATCGGAATTGCAGATGTCTTGAAGTGCTAGTCTCGATTACGGATAAAAAATTTAAACAGAACGCAACTAACAATAGTAGCAAATCTACTCTTATTGCTTGCAAAGTAGAGTAGGTGAACAGTTTCTAGCAATGTTGTGTATGTTCTTGACTATTTTGAGAACTTATTTCAGTTAAAGCAGTTATAAACAAGTAGGAAGGTCGTATATCATTTAGTTTACTTCATCTTGTGCTCCACCATATATATGGAAAGCTACTCATACTTGGACTTCTTTGGTCCCTTAACTATAATGGACTTCTACCACTAATGGCACACAAACTCTACATTTTACCTCAAGGAAGATGAATTATGAATGCAAACACATAATTGCATATATGGAGTACTGGGCCCAAAATGTAAAATGTCTAAAGCTAAAATTGGCAACTCTGAGAATATGAAAAGTTGCTAGTCAATTGCAAATATTGACTCAACCATTTCATGTGACAGGGCAAGTATATGAACATAACTAATACATGTGCCCTGCTGCATTACCAAAAGGTGGCAGAGCAAGACTAAATGCACGTAGATTAACACTTGTTCTTTAGGCACTAATAGCTTTAGCCTGACAAAGGATGCCTTAAAGCTGAATATTGTAAGTTAGCGAGCTAGCGATGTGAACACCTTTACCTTGAATTTATCAAAATGATGAGAAATTGAAAATAAGATGGAATAAACAAATCATACCTATTTGCTGGCTGAAGGGCTTCAAAACTGGATACACGCCTAAGATTAGCTGCAAATAGTGAAAGAATATTTCGATCACATTTTCCAGTATTTTGTCCCAATTTTGTAGGGTTGTGATATATATCAAAAAAAATTCTTGTATCATATTGTGCAAAGTAAATTATCTTCCAAGGTGATGTTTTTTAATGGCTATATGCGACACTGGTCCAAGAAATAGAAGTGCATTTGGCATTAGCTTTGTGACCTTGTGGTTGAAAAGCATTGAACAGAAAGGGAGGACGGGAAAAAAGAAAAGATGCTCGAGCATACTGTGCTTCTCTAAAAACTTTGGAAGTAGAGTATTTATATGAACTTCAAAACCCTGGCTACTATCATGAATAAATTCACAAACTTTGCTGTCTTAAATAGAAATGGCAATAAAACTTAAACTCATACAACTCCAACGATCAGATTAATATTAATGATATAATACAGTGGCCAAACAAAAGTAGCAAATGCAAATCTAAAGCTTTCAGAGGGTAAAACTATTTGCAAATRAATTATGTTACAGGAGTAGCTTGGTTTGAGATTAGTAGGATCCACAATTGCTAAAGACAAATAGAATATTCAAAATCCCCCTCCTATTAGGCAGTTCAAGGGGATCAACTTATACAACTCCATCAAYAACTATTTTTTGAATCAGGTAGAACAAAATAAAACAATTAGATGGGAAGAGACACCAGAATAAGAAGCATAAACTTATTAATCAAGAACAAAATACATTTCAGATTTCACAAGTGTGGAAACAATCTACTTAACGGCCAGAACCTCCAGAAGTTAGGTTTTCTCAAACTTCATACATTTCAAAGTGAAAACAATATTCTGTTGAGTTAGAGTTTAAAAGTGTGATGATACAATTCTAAGATCTAAAACCAACACCTATCTGCTCCTTTATATGATGCACTTCAAAAAATGGTGATTTAACATAGTAGCTCCAAGAAACAAAACTAACCTCTATCTTTCCGTTGCGTGGATACACCTTGAATGGCGGTGAAAATGTCGGGTGTGAACACATATACACCACAATTTATATGGTCACTAACCTGAAAATCATCCATCAAAGAAATAATTTACTCAAACAGGGGTCTGCACATAATTTAGCCGGGGGGGAAAGAATAGCCTGGAGTAGTTAAAATTGGATCTTCTGTAACGTACAAAAGTTTCAGGTTTTTCAGTGTAGTGCAACAATTCATTGGTGAGGGGATCAGCCACCAACTCACCGAACTGGTTGGCTGACTCTGGAGGAACCTGCGCATAAGGATAAAATGTAAGAGGGGGGACTCGGCTGCATCCAATTGGAAGTTATTACCACAAACAAAAATTAAAAGATGAAAAAAAAACCAACAAATAGAGTCCAGTTACCTTGATTACGAGGATAGTTCCTATCCCACTGTATCTTTTGTGAGCCTCTGCAAACATTTTATGTAACAACCAGCATAAAATTAGTATATGCATTAAAAAAATGGTATGGCTTAAGAACCTAAGACTGAACACTTTTTTAATTGGAAGAAAGAAGATCAGTAACTACCAAGCATCTCAGGGAGAGGAAAACTGCAGCAGACATCACCATTCAGCAAAAAGATATGCGACTGCCAGATAAAGCAAAATAGGAATGTTATCCGATGTAATTCTTGTTTTCTTACACATCATTTATTTCCTTTTTCTTTTCCAGCATAGTGACAATGGAAAAAAAGGAATACAAAGAGCAACCAAAATTTAGATTAGAACCGGATTATCTTCCATGATCAGATCCCTAAAATTGTAAAGTCCACCAGCTGATCCATGTGGCTTGTCCTCTCTCAAGTATCTAATAACAGAATGGTTAGATTTTAGATCCATTCTCTAGTAATATACCGGCATTACAAAGACATTTCTGCTATGGAGAATAAGAGGTTACCTAACAGGGACTTTGAGTTCATTAGATATTGAGGAGACAAACAGTGCAAATTCCCGCTCCTCATAAAAGCCAACAAGGTAGATTTGTGCTAGATTTGGAATCTAACATTGAAACAAAAACAAGCAMGTCGTTTTGCAGTTTCAAAAGGTAGATTTGTGCTAGATTTGGAATCTAACATTGAAACAAAAACAAGCAAGTCGTTTTGCAGTTTCAAAAACCAACACAGACATTAGTGTATGAAATATTTATCATATATTTCATTTATTTTGAACTATAACCCTATAAGCTAGAACATGAAGATGCAAGAATAAACAATCTCAACTGGAATTACAGAAATAAATGCTCCAACATTTTACATTTGTGCCATGAATCAGATCATAAGCATACCCTTTTACAGGCAGAGATTGGATGTTGAACCATTGGCTGTCCTGCTAATGGAAAGAGAGGCTTTGGAACATTAAACGACAATGGCCGGAATCGAGTACCTACAATTTCCAGTTCACCGCTGAATCTTAAAAATTAAAAAGAAAGAGGCCCTCAACTTGAAGCCAAAATTCAAACTCGTGAACAAAATCATACAAAAAACTTAAAAGGGCTTCTTTTATTCCATAGAAAATATTCAATTTCTACCAAGGAAAGTATAATCTCATCCCAGTGAAGAGAAGAGAACTAAAATTTCCCTATCATTTCCATCAAGATTATAAAAAATTCAATACCCAAAAAGCACAATTTGGAATGTGCAAACTGAGTTTTACCTTTGGTCGGTCCACCCACCATGATCACAGCCACAACTTTCTCCTCTGAGCTTCCCATGTTCGACACCAAAAACCAAAACCCAGATCTGGCTAGACAAATGCAGACTTTCTTGGCGCCCCAAATCCCCACTTCAAGTTATTCTTCAATTTCACTTGGAACTCAATAAGAAAAGACTCCCAAGATCGCATAAGATTTCAAGAATTCACGTGACGGYATCCTCCATTAAATAGAAGCAACGCAATCACTTGAACAAGGATAAGGTAAAAGCAACAATACAAACAAACAAAGAATGGTAAAATCAAATCACAATGACTCAACAGTAGTAGTAAAGACTGCGAATTTATTAGCAGGACAAGGACAGAATATCCAATAGGGGTCTGAGATAGAAAGAACGAAAGAAGCACAAGTGAAATTTTAATTGCAAGTGCAGTCCCAAGATTAAGAAAGGCCAAAAAACTGCGAAGTTTCAACCTCTTTTTCACAAACTTGCATTTTCCGCGGGTATTTCTGGGTTAGAAGAGGCCTTTTCCATGTCGGTCAAGATCACCCTTTTTTTCGTCTCGTCTTCTTTTCTTTTAAATACTAACCAAGGTATTGGAATTTATATAAGGTTATTTGGTTATTTTAATTTAAAATTCCATAAAAAATTTATATATTCAATTCTATTTACATTGAAATAACATCGTTAACAAAAATAAAAAGAAAGAGTTCTCTAATTTTAATTATGAATATTTTAATATATTCTCCTACTATACACGAATGATAAATATAGTGTGAAAAAAAATTTCATAATAGATATTGGACTGAAACTCTTCATTACATAATATTTAATTAATTAAAAGTATAAAAAGATTACTTTTCAAAAGGCAATCCATTTAAATTATATTTCAATATATGAAAATTTATTGTGAGTTTAAGAATGAAAATGATGTACTGGCATCCTGCTCCCTACCGCAGGTCTCAATTAGTTCACCAGATGGTCCATTTTGTGGAGCCTTATGTTTCCTTTATTGCATTAGGTTTGCATAAAATGGTTTAAAGCTCAAACATGGGGCAGTTTAAGCTGATCAGCAAGTATGGAATGGACCACAAGACCATGGAAAAGTAAAGGATTTCCCAYTTCATTGTCACAATTTTAATCCAATTTACGTAGTACATTTTTCGTTTTTTAAAATGCTATTATATTAAGTTTCTGTTTATTTTTATTACAAGTATTTTRCGTTTTATATATTTAGAAGCAATTAGTTAATTTTTTCATCATTACCGAGGATAAGTGGCGTTGATGTGGCCTTTTCTCATCATTGTTTAAAGCTATTGCACCTTCATATTCTAAGGTAGAATGGCATTCTATGTTTTGGTTTACGCAATGCATTTCTAGGTGYGCTTTTTTTGTGTGGCWGGTATGCAGAAAAAGGCTTCATGCWCTTAATAGATTGTTTCAATGGGGAGTGGTAGAAAGTCCCATCCATTCTTTATGTCAAATAGAAGAACAAATGAACTGCATCTCATTTATTTGAAAAGAAGAAAATCAYTTAATTATCCTGATGAAAAAACGTMATGTCTCTMTGCACGCTTAATATCTGTATGTATACTCTATACCGGGCTAATTGTTGCTTCAACTGGGRAGCGYGGTTGAAGGAATTGGGGAATCGTGGGATTCTTAGAAATAGGAAAAGAATGAGTAGCGTCAGTTGTAAACTTGCGTAGGAACTCAGAAAACAAAAAGGTAACTAACATTGTTAAAGATTAAGGTTGAAGTGCTCAAGCAAACCATGTGAAAAACATGCCTCCAGCGGCCTTAACGGATTACATGAAGTCAGACATTTTCTTTCTTTTTTGCACACAACGAACACACACATATATATATATTAATGGATAATCGCAATAAGGTATAATTCAATTGGTGAAGAGCACCTCTTATCAAGCGATATGTCGTGGGTTTTTGAGACATAGGGCAAATGTACATCTGGATCTTTCTTGGATATATCACTAATTGCACCAAGCTTTTGTTCTTTCTCAAGCAAATGCTTGATTTTGGACAAGCAAGGCATCAACTTGGATTAGCACTCTTTCATGATGCCTGTCAAAAGTTCTTTTTTTTTCTGCCACTCATAAAATGAGAAACTCATTTACAAAGGAGCAAACTACCCAAATGAGAATAATTCAAATATCAGCATACTAGACACTGCCACACAATTACCAATTTACACATCCACGTCAACTTTCTTTGACAGGTGATGTTAGAATGTCAAACTTGTAATTCATGGAGATCATGTCTTACGTATACGATCACGCCAAGAACCTTGCTGCATTGTGAGAACCTAAGAGAAGCAATCGAATTTTATAAGTAATGGCTAAAAATCGTTCCAGCAGACTAGAAAAACAACGTCTTAGTCATGCTAAAAATCTATTACCTGGTCACTTATAAGACTGGTAGCTGGGGCACTTTTGCTAGTCCCTTTATTGGTGTTTTCCCCTCCTTCTTCACCCTTTTCAGCAGGTGCTGGAAGCGAAGGAGCTCCGAACATTGCCTCATCATGGGCAGCCTTCAGTTCATCCTCCTTCCTTGCCTTCACGATATGCATAGTACCATTAGTGCTAAGTTCTTATTCTACGTAAGGGAATAAGATGTTTATAATTAAACCTGATTCCTACATCGCAACAATTTGATGGGGATCAAGTACTTGGAAGATTAAAAAGGAAGTAGGGTGCAAAGTACCTCCACTGCAGAATACCGGAAGCTTTGACCAATGTGCTTGACKAATGCTGCATCATCCTCAGCAGCTGTACAGAGAAAACAAAATCAGTTTCTCAGGAGGTACAAGCTARGATATTATCTTTCTCCCATAATAAAAATTGAAGGCTACTGATATTAACTTACAGTAGCTGGCAACACAATGTTGTCTCTAGTAGTACTGAAACCTAAACTGTAGTTATAGATATATCATGTCAAAATAGAACTGCCAATAAATCGTCAATTGTCACATTTTCTGGCATTTAATTCTCTTCTACATGCTGTAATTGTAATATAATCATAAACAGCAGGGCTAAGGAGTTTGTAACCATCTGTGCAATAACACAATTCTTTTGCTTCTTAATGGGAAAGATTACTGCAATGCCGTGGCATTCTCTGTGAAATTCAAATACTATGTGAGGAAACTGGTGCTACCCCTTGTCCTTCTTCTCCCCAGCCTTCAATTCCCAATACTGAACAAAACAAATAAAAGCATACTGGTTCTTGAGGGGCAGAAAATTTCTAYACATCATACAGAGTGAAAGTTGTGGAAAAAGAAAAAGGCAAGCTCAGCTGTTTCTGTTTTGTATTTTGAACATATTCTGGAGAATGCACTGCTTGAATCAATGACCAAATTCCAATGCGAGGTCTGACTGGAAGTACCAGCTRTTATGAAACTCATTCAACTATAATACCATCACAGGAAATACCAGCTGATTTTTGTCAAACAGTTTAGTAGAAAATCCAAAATAAAAGACACTACCACAAATCACTGAATTTTATAAATTTGACAAGAATTCGATCACTTAGAAGCAGTTAACCTTCAATCTCCTCATCATCCAATGGAGCATCTTTGTCAAAGTCAAACCTTTCCCACCCCGAGCCCATATTAGCTTCATCCTTTTCAACTGCAAAGAGAACAAAATTTAACATCTCTCTCAGTAACATAAAAGACCTCAAAGCAGCACAGACATATYCACCAAAACTAGCTTCGCAATTGATGGCTACAATATAGATAAGTTAAACATGAACCTAAAACTACAATTAACTATTCAAATCGATTGTCACTATATCCTTCCGGTCAGTGGTTGAGAAAAGAACAGCAGATATGCGACCTGCTATCCTAATACATGCTTATCATATGGTGCATAACAGTTTTTGCTAACATGTTAACAAGGTCTTGGACACGTAAGCCTCCAACTCCAGAACAATGCATGGCATATCACCTTGAAGCATGCATTCAGATCTCTGATTGTTTGGATTAAATACCAATATAAAGGTCCAAGGTCCCTGATGATTAAATTGTGGCCCAAGGTGCAACATAACTAAAAGAGGAAAATTATATAAGGTCGATACAGCAAATAAGGCGAGAGATGAGGAAGCAGTACCAGTGGGTGGAGGTGACTATGAAAATTACTAGTACCACTTGATTAATCTTTTGGGAGTTGGTTTGTATTTGCCTTGTTGCACAACAAGCTTTACACCAATCAAACATTTACAGCATTATTATATTCAGATGTGAAACAAGAAAATAAAAAGGATCAGCCATAAATCATTTGTCATAAACAATTACATACCAGTTTTAGAAAGCTGAAGTTTCATCTTCGCTTTGACTCTTTCAGCTGCTGTCTGTTCAAATCAAGAGTGGACAATCATCAGGAAGCAGAATATATCTGTGTCTAATTTGATACCATTGGGATGGAAAGATCAGCTTAAATTAATACACTTTGTTTTGTAATATAAATGCTTATTATTGATTGCCATTATAATAATTTAACAGAACAAAGAACAGAGGGATTTTAGAAACAAAATTTGCAATAGATCCTTCCAATAATTAATGATAGTCATTATARTAATTTAATGAACAAAGAGAAACAAAACTTACAACAGATCATTCCAACAAACAAACCTTTGAATCCTCCCCCGAAAAAGACCCAACAAAACCCCAAAAGAGAAAATAATAATTGAGGAAAAGCAAAGAACTTATGAGCCCTAACATCTGAGTCTAATTTCAGCGTACAATCTTAGCATTATAATCATCTCCTCAGTAAACAGGATCCTTTGTAGATGATGCACTAAGCATTTGTGATATCATAAGATCGAACGCGTAAGTTCGTAAGGCATGCCTGTTTAATATTAATTAAGAAGCGTGTCGGGTTAAAGCCTGAAATTAGAAACATRGATAGCAACATGTGARCAAAATAGATACCTCACATAAGGTGAAAAGGAAAGTAAGCAAGCACAGAGAGCATAATGTGGAACCTAATGTATTTTATTAATAATCAAGGAAAATCCTCTTTTTCTTTCAAAAAGAAGAATTATGTTCATAAATATTTTCTTTTATAACTCTTCAACATAAAAGCTAAATACTTTCCACWTTAGAAAAGAATAAACCATTGTGTCACCTCCACTCCTTTCTCTTCATTCCATTGCCTTAAGTGCAGCCTTTCATTCATAAAGAGCTCCCAGCAGAAACCGAGGCCATTACAAAACTAGGTATACAAATCTAACATATCAACACACATAATTCGAGTATTTTCAACCAGATATATACACAAGAAAGCAACTACATTAGTTAGTCACGAGTGTAATCTACCATGTTTGGGGTTTCCTTTCAGCTTCAAACGGCCATTCATATCAACAAAAGCAATAAAAATTTGCACGAGAAGCAACAAGTATTGAAATAAGAAGAGAAACAAGCTACATTGTCGAATGATGCATACCATTTTGTCATACCCTTCTATTAGTTTTCCATAATCAACCTTACCGTTTCTCTCTTTCTCAACCTTACTACCATTACTTTTATTACTCTTCTCTGATTTCCGCTGTTGTGAAGACTCACTCCTTGACCTCCTCTTCCTACTCTCCCTCTCACCATCCCTCTCCCTACTTCTACTTTTATTTGCACGCCTCCGCCGGTAATCATCTCTGCCCCTCCTCCTGCTACTGCTCCGGCTCCGTCGTCTTGAATGCCTATCCCTATCTTGGCTCCGGCGCCTTGATCGCCTGCAGCTGTCTCGACTTCTGCTTCTACTTTGGTGGCCGGAATGCCTATCTCGGCTTCGGCGGCTCGAGTATCTATCATCTCTGTCTCTATCTCTATCTCTATCTCTTGAAACCCTAGAGGAAGATTGGCTTTCGGATTGCAATTCGTTTGGCTTTTTCTTAAGTTTATTTTGGATTGATGCAAATTGAGCTTCCTTCTGGGACTCGGCCGCTTTGGACGGACTCGAGGCTTTGACGAATGAACTAAGGAAAGAAGATGAAGAAAGAGCTGAGCCTCGGGATGRAGCCGCGTCATTTGAAGCTGAACTGTAGCCAAGACCTTGTTTGAATCTGGAAGCTCCTTCTCCTTTACGAATTAACTCATCATAATAAGCTGCGGCCTTTTCCTCCTCCATGGCGGTGGGGAGTGGTGGCCGTACTGGCGGTGCTCCGGTACCTGGAGTATTTCGGAACGCTTTGGTCAGAACGAGTGAGAGTTGCAATGGAAGTGAATATGGGCCGAATACTGGACTGGCTCAGCCCATTATGGATTGGGCGACGTCCACTTTTGTGTGCTGGGCCTAAATAACTAGTATACTAATTTGATTTCTCTTGGTAACATTTGGATTTAATATAGAACCCAAAAATATACTTTTGAATTATACAAAAGCCCACTAACATTGGAGAGTTAGTCTATTAATTTCAAGATAATTGTATTATTTAGATAAAATTATGCGTATTAAATAATTAATTAATTCTTATATAATTTTAAATGACAATTTTATCCTTGTTTAATATTTTCTTGATATCCTAAAAGCTATATAAGTTCTGACATAAAACAATCCACATGGGGTAAAATAAAAAYAAAAATATTTTATATGTTCTTTATTTCCTAAAAGAGTGACTATTTGAATATATATATGTGTGTATGTATGAATAATTATTTTAAAATGGAGAGAGTATGAGAGAAGAGGGAAAAAAATGTAAATTCATATTTTCATGCATTTTGATGTTGAAGGCCCTATATATGTCAAGATCTATTGAGTCAAAAAGATACCTTCATACACCRTTTGCAAAGCGTCAATAATATTGCGTGGATTTTTGTCTGCAGTACGTTTCTTATTTTATTTTTTGACACCTTRCTTGTTTCTCAAGAAAATAATATTTTTGAAAATTAAAATATAACTGGTGATAATGTGATAATTCAGTTRGTTAGAAATATTACGTATTTCTTATTTTCTAATATAAGAAAAAAATTATATTCCGATCGAACAAGTGAATTTATTTGTGAATCTGCATATTGAAAGAAAGTTATTTAAAGTTGTGATTAAAGTTAAGGTCTCATTATTGATTCTTCCCATCCTCATTCACAATTTCACAATTCTAACTTATGAAGTCGAACTTATCAATTTTCTCTCTCTCTCTCTCCTTAAAAGAGAAAATTTCATCCATCTTTTTAAGTTCTAGATCTGATTATTTTAAGGTCAGTTTCTATCATTCTTTGTGTTCTATTCTTCTTTTAAAATTTTATTTTATATTTTAATTTTTTTATAATTTTAAAGATAAAAGAACATAGAAAAAGAAGAAAATTAATTATTGAGTATATAAATTTTTGTATAAACATTTAACTTTAAGAATTCTATTGTAATCATTATAAAYATGGTACGTTTAGGTTTGTTTTGATTTGATCCTAAGGGTTTTAACATTTTATTTTTCAAAAAATAATGTTCAATTTTTTTTTTAAAATTAGAAACTATCAATGTATAAAATGAATTTAAATTATCATCAATACCATAGTAGATATAACATATAAAAATCGTATCTGCACAAAGTTATATATTCAAATTTAAAAATTTATTTTGATGCCTCCATTACGCTTAGGTTCCGGCTCTGCCACCGATCGAACTCAGTTTATTACTATCCTTTTTATGTGTTTTTTTTTCAAAATTATTAATAAAAATGATATTTTATCGAGAAATAAAGWAATAATATCGCTCGTGCATGCATTTCTCTCTTTTATAAGTGAACTTTTACATTTCCAAAGAACATAAATTGTCAATTTCTATTTAAAATTAATTCGCTAAGTTGCATTTATACTAAATGCAATACATTAAAAATTTACCAAAATGTCCATAACCTTCCTTTCACTTTCTCTCTCTTCTCCCAGCCTCTTCCAAATTCTCTCAACTCTCTTTCTTTTTTTTTTTTTTTTCTCTTTTTTCTTTTTAAAGTTTCTAGCAGTTTCAGGCGAGCCATCCCGGCGACATGCGAGTACCCCAACCGAGTCTTGCCTATCACCTGACATGACTCGTAAAGGGTCCACACAAAATCCTAAGCGTGGTCAAGACAAATTCATTACTATTTTCCTTCATTTTAAAAATTATTAATAAAAATTAAAACATATCTTCTCTTTATTGAAATTAAAAAAATAGAAATAGTAATTCATTTCCTTGTAGAGTTATTTCTTATACCACCAAATTCATAGTACCATGGTCAACTAATTCTTTATACTTTCCTTCCCTTTCTTTTAATTTGATTTGATTTGATCAAGAAAATCTTTTCCCATGATCAAGGAGATACCATATCAAACTCCCATAGGATTCGATCTGTTTTCTCCTTCCCATAAAGAAAATCTCATTATTCTAAAGAAAGAAAGAAAAAGTCAAGTGKGCTGGGCGGGGGTGGAAGACGGGCGGACGGGGATGGGCAGTACTGAGAGCATCAATAAAGAGGACATCACCATATCCCTAAAGCTACCAATCCCCATATCCTATTCATGTATCTCTCTTTTTATACACTTTCAATTTTCAAGGAAAGGATTGCATTTCCTTGAGCAGTTTCTGGATTAGTATTTAATGCAAGTATCATATTTTCAAGATTTGATTAATATAATGTTCAGAGTAAGAACATATCTCCTTCTTCTTCGATTATATAGACGTTCATGCAGATTAATTGATTATATATATATATATATGTATATATATAGTTAGTTCTCATTGAGATGCTCTCATAATCTTTTATGAATATTAATAATTATTTAAGAATAAAATAGAATATATCTTTTTTCTTGGAAAAAGCGGGAATTAATTAAAGAAGAAAATGGTGTGATTGTAGTACGTGAAAGGACAAGCTGGAGGATTTGGTCTTTCACGCAAATGGAGGTGAGACTGACAGCCGATCACGGCCACCGATCACCGATTGCTTCTGATCTTAATAAAGAAAAGTTGAAATCTCTCTTTGAAGATAGCATTGGGTTGTGGAGCCTCCATCAATCTCTTCTTCTCCTCTCTCTCTCTCTCTCTATCTCTATCTCATGTCGAAATCGAATCTTTTTGCGGTGGCTTTTTAAAGACTCTCACAGATTCGGACAGCTTTGGAACTGGTGGCGGCTTTCCTCTTTTGACACCGCCGCCGCTTCGAAAGGAGGACCGGACGCCAACGACGTTTTTTCTTTTTTTCTTCWCTATCTTCCACTTTGAAACCGGAGTTAGTGAATATTGAGGAATTGACAATACACAACCACTTTACTATAGAGGTCAAATTCTAGATTTTGAGTGTAAGACCTGCTCTGATCCATCCCTATTCCTGAGTCTGGTTGTGACCCACTCTCCAGATGCTTCATGTCTCAAATTTAGGGAGTTCTTGCCCTTAAATTCTTTTTAATTTTGTTTATAATGGATAACAAAAGGTCATGTAACTCCCCATTTTGGATAGCTTCCACCGTTCATAAAAATATTAATTTATGATATGAGAAGATTAAAGGATTATATAAGATTTTCAATGAATTAATGAAGAAAGTTTTCCAACTTATTAAATTGTCTTTCTGTTTATTTGATTTCTTTAATAGTATTCCAAATCATCATGAATTACTATTACTCTTTGTCAGTATTTATTCCTCTAATACCTCTCCTTAACCTCCTTTGCCACCGAGATATCCTTGCTGAGTTTCACATATACTAATAGCATGGAGCATCACTTACAAAAACTTGACTAAATAAGAATCCTATCTAAAGTGATCTATGAAATGTGAACTTCCTCCTCTCTTTTCCTTTGTAGGATTTGGCCTTGCAGGTATTGACTGATGCCCTTTAAATAATAAATATCATGTATCTCTTTCTTTACTCGTGTTTTTTATGATAAAATATAAAATACGAAGTAAATAATATATTTTTTAAATCGTACCAGAAATTGGTTGGATTGTCCCTCGTCTTTCTTTGGGTGAATCTTGATGCACACCATCAATTCAAATGAAAAAGATTGGAGTTGTAACCCCATAATTAGTGTGATTCAAGAATCCAAGGTCAATAAAACAGTTATGGCTCCTACCACAAAAAGCAAAAAGAGAAGGAAAATTCATGAAAGAAAGAGAAAAAGAAGAGTAGCAAACAGTGACCACACAGGCTCCCCAAAGACTGATCGGTCAGTTTTATCACCCACACGTTACGCACAAAGGGAGAAAAATGCGGATTGTATGGCATTCCATTTATGTTACAGTGCAGTTTAGTCTCAGTACAAATTTGTTCTGTAGCTTGGAAGAAAAGCAATGGAGTAATATTTAAAAAAGGGGACTGGGAATAGTATTGTGTCAGCTAAAGGGACAGGTAAGATAATGCCATGGAGATTTGCAAAGATCTCTCAGTATCTTTGCTTTAGTCTTTTAGCTTCCCTAAAGTAGATTTTGCCCCACTAGTTTCTTTCTCTGCCCCTATATTTCTTTCTCTACCCGCATCAAGTCATCAAAGACGAAGTTACATGCATATATAGAGAGTCTCCATGTCCTTCTTGCATTTTCTTGGGGATTAAGACGATTTTTAGGTTTCTATATCAGGCATCATACGCGGTTTTGTAGTCACCAAAGTGAGGGAAATGGCTATGGAGGAAGTGGGTATGCCCGGTCAGTGTTTTTCTTCTGGTGCTGCACAGGAATTGCATGTTCTTGCTGTGGATGATAGTGTTGTGGATAGAAAGGTCATTGAGAGATTGCTCAAAATATCTTGCTGCAAAGGTTTGTTGGTTTTCTCATTGTTTTCTTGAAACGGAGCTTCTCTATTTTGGGATCTTTTTGGTTCTAGGATGTTTTCCTGAAATCTGATATGGGATTTTGCAGTGACAGCAGTAGAAAGCGGGTGGAGAGCTCTGCAATATCTGGGTTTAGATGGAGAGAAGAGTGCAGTTGGGTTTGACGTAAGAGTCTTTTTTCCCACATTTTTCATTGAGCATTCTTAAGAGAAAACCAATGTGTATTTCTCAGTTATTTCTTGTGGATTCTTGGGGTTTGATTATCTTTAATCGTGTTTATGGTGGTTTGAATTCAGGGGTTGAAGGTGAATTTGATATTGACAGATTATTCTATGCCTGGGATGACTGGTTATGAGCTCCTCAAGAAGATCAAGGTTAGTGATAGTGTAAGGTTTCTGTAGTTTGTGCTTTATGTTCAGTTTCTAAGATATTGTCTTAATGGACTGCAATTAGCCCTATCTGAAATAGGATTACACCGATAATTTGTTCTCTTGAAAACTTGAGATCAGTGGGGAAGTGTCTAGCAATTGGGCCTTTTCCTTTTCATAGTTAAATATTGTTTATTGAAGAACAATGCTATAAGCTTTTCATTTCCCGCTTAAGCCTTTCTGATTTTTCCTCTGCTTCTTGGCTGTTTTTGAACAGGGCTCATCAGCTTTGAGTAAAATTCCGGTGGTCATAATGTCATCAGAGAACATTCTAGCTCGTATTGATAGGTAATTTTCCAGTTTGCCTATCTCGTTGTGTACTTGCAATATTGCCTKGCCGGACTAAGATTTTGAACTATAGCCAAGATATTACTGTTASGCAGATGCTCCAAGTTGTTTCTTTATTTTGAGATGAAGAAGGTGTTGATTGGAATATCTTTAGATGCTTCCTGTATAATATTGGTTCAACCCTAGGACCTTTGTGATGAATTGCAAATTGGTGAAATTTCATTTCATGACTTTGCATGAATTATAATGTATCCCTGTCTTTGCTGATACCCATTGAGGAGACCATGTAGTCTAATATGGATAAAAATTTCTGAGATACAAAGAGATTAGATACTGATTGTGAACATCGCTACTAATGATAGAATTTTGTTCCAGTGTTTGCTCTTTGTACAATGAAAAGTTTCTTGTTCCTCTACTTTGCGGTTATAAGATTACATTGGAACTATGTTAGTGCCCGAATCAACTCATGGCAACATTTATCTCCCCATTAACAGGTGTTTGGAAGAAGGTGCAGAAGAATTCCTAGTTAAGCCAGTAAAGCTGGCGGATGTTAAACGAATTAAAGATTTTGCATTGAAAGGAGATGGTAACGAAAATGGGAAGAAAGACGATTTTGACATGAGAGCAGAAGGAAAGGAGAACAGGCCTAAAGAAACCCGCAAGAGAAATGTATKTGAGGATCCATCGTCTCCAGAACAGCCATTGCCTTTGTCATCATCACCCTTTGGTTGTAAACCCCCAGTATCAACGAAATTATCATTACAGGAGTCTCATTCAACACGAAACCAGTTGGACCATGCTAGCGCAAAGTCATTTGCTTGTGAACCTCCTACATTGCTAAAATCATCATCAGGAGAATCACAAGAACCTCATCTCAAGCGATCACGGTTGGACATTGTTGCTAATTCACAGTAGATTGGTTTTGGCTTGACCAACTTTGGCAGTGTTAGCCTCATCAAAGAACACTTTTTTTGATTATTTTTGTTCATAGTCTTACCAAGTGTACATGCTTACTTGAAGAGATGCCAATTGAAATCCTCCCTGAGTAGGAAATGGATTAGAGATCGATCTAGGAAGTAGCTGGGAATCATTTTTTGGTTTCTAATATCTTGAGCATTATAACAGGCGAAACTTGTGGTCCGTGTATGAATTTCTCAAGCTACGAAAGCTATATGAACACCTCCAATTTGCGACTTGGATGGTTTTTGACGTTCTGCTTCTTTCTATAATACTGTTACTTCTTCTCTTTGATTGGATTCAGTTCGCTGCCACTGGTAGTGTTCAGTTTTCGTCTCTATCGTGAGGTCTAACCTTGAATTCCTTTACTGCGCATCAGAACAAATTGTCCTTAAATTGATCAAGAAGACGTGCCTTCTCTTAAGTCCTCTTTCCTTTCCTTTTCTCGGGTAAATTCACCAAATAAATAGGATCACCAGGATGGAGTCCATSTTTGTACAAGGTAACATGAGGGATATTCTGGAAGAATCATAATTCATCAAGCATCATAATAAGTGATGGTGGTGCATTTTTGGGCCAAACGCTTATTTACTCAATCTATCTACACTTTGTGCTGCCATTGAATGAGCACAGATCACAGCTTTCAAGAGATCCATAATAAATTTGATCTATGGATCACTTAATTCACCTCATTAAATCTCCACACACTTTCGTCTGTGTGTTTGGATGGGTTAATTAGTAATTCTCTTAATAATTTGTATAAGCAAACATTCAATGCAACATTAAGATATAAATTATATGCATACTGACATACTCTTGTCCAAACAAGTCATGACATCTGTACTAAAAACGGTAAAATTTAGTCGTATTCTTTAAGGGAAAAGTATATATTGAGAGTTATGTATAGTAAGTATTATAATTTTCATCTTCGATAAAAATTTGAAGATAAATAATGACTTGGGGACTTTCATTTCGTTGTAGAAGATGATTTGAGTCCAAATCKAAACTTCAATCTCGACAGTGACTYTTGAGATTGAAGCTTGAATACTGTTTTGGTTTCTCTACTGGACAAATTCTTCGAGAAGAGATCTTGACTAGAACATTTATTTCTTGCTATGTTTAGATGAAAGTCATTGCAATCTGTCTACAAGGACTAGTGTTGGTTGCCCTTCTTTTAGAAACATTGACTACTAAAGCAATCAAACTCCAACGGGTTGCAAAATTTGGTGGTGACAGCTAAAGTTTTTGCCTGTGGGAAAACAATCAGAAAGAGAATATAGAAATGTTTGCAGAGTTCTTGATTGTGTTGCGATGAATTCAAGTTTTAAGTCCAAGGTGGGCTATCCACTCAGCTACAGTTTGATTTGTTTACTTAACYCAAGAACAATGTATGCTCTTGTTGCACAAATAGTATTTTCTTTTATTACCTTGTATAATAGGCAAGACTACTATTATATCAAAGGGTGTTTTTGCATAATCATCAGTAAAATTCCATTTTAACAGAAGGATGTCTTACCTTGTATTCATCAAAAAGTAAAACCTACAAAGTTTCTCCCAGAACTGGTAAAACAAAACCAATGGCTGATACAGATGTCGAATTGAAGATAACGAACCATATGGCGATTATTAAAAGATCAGACAAAAACACAGAACCATTCACTACAAAGTATGTCAAAACAACTTGCAATAAAATAAGAATATTCACCGTGAAGAAAACAGCAGAAGATATGTCCAAATTAATACACAAGTCATCGACCTTTACGATGAATTTCTTGATAGGCCGGAGGGAGTTAACATTCACAACAACCTTTCGAAACCAATAGATACTTCACCTGCACATTTCTTAGAAATGGACAAGAGCATTGAAATCCCTTCCGTTTTGTTTATTCAATCACTTTCAATATGCTATGCAAATTTAATTCATTAGCCAAGAATCAACAACCTTCTTTGAAACTGTCAATAACATCAGATTGCACAAAAGTTACACCCCAAAAAAGAACAAAGGGATTCAGAGAGATTCTCTTTCCAATACCTGCAAGATCACATTGTTGATGCTCCTCAATGTCACTGGTTCTTTTGCCYCCGAGATTCTGCTGCTTCCTTTTGCTGATCAAGGTTTGGAACCAGATTTAGCTTTGAATCAAACKTCTGATTCATTTCAAGCAAACAGGCAGTTTAGAATGGAAAACTGTCATCCCATGTCCTTTCCTTGAAGACTGGTAGGAAGCTGTGATCGTCATCCATGTCGCAGAATAGAGTAGTGGCAAAATCTATTGCAGTTTCTGCTGCATGTACTGTGATTCTTGCTGGGATATTCTTCTACTTCTGSTATAGATTTTTGATTGCTCGAAAGGGTCAAAGAAGCAAGGACTGTTCGAGTTTTCGCAGAGAGACCGCACCAGTAGTGATCCAGGAAGAATTCCGGGAACAGGGTGGAACTCTTAAGGGACTAATTGTTGATGAGAATGGTCGGGATGTTATTTATTTAAGGAAATCTGAAGGTGGAAGATTTACAAGTTGCTTTTCTAAGGTTTGGTTCAATCCTCTAAATGAAGAAGAAGAAAAGGGGGATGACAGAGGGGAAAAGCCCAGCGTCTCCAGCCCCATCCCGGAGATTCCATTACTTCGCCACCAGCCATACCATGTAATTGATTTTGAGCAAATGGAAAAAACAGTGTATCAGATTAACAACTTAAATCCTGAAGCACCAGAAGCTTTAGCATTTATGCAGCCTTCAGGCAACTCAAAACGTGCACATCCTCTACCTCCACCAATTCCACGAGTGACACCTCCTCCACCAAAGCAAACACCTCCTCCACCTGCACCAGCACCACCTCCACTACCTCCATATCCACTTGTTCGAAAAGCACAGCCCCCACCTGAGCCTCCCCCTCCTTCACCGCTTCCTAATGGAAAATATTCAAAACCACCGGAGCCACCACTTCCAGTGAAAATGAAACCCGGATTGCCACCTCCTCCACCCAAGTCTACGTGTATATCTTCATTGGCAAAACCACCTGCTCCACCAAGCGGAAAGGCATATAACTATAGCAGATCAGAGGCTTCAATTCCAGGAAATTCAAATGATAAAGATGAAATCAGGACGAAGTTGAAGCCACTGCACTGGGATAAGGTGGCCATTAATGTTGAACATTCAGTTGTGTGGAATGAGATCAATGATGGATCACTCCGGTAAGTTTTTCCCACAAAATCTCTTGAAGCCATCTTCGTTCATTTCTATCTATTTCTATTACATGCAAGCATATTTGGATTGCCAGATTTGATGATGAACTTATAGAAGCTCTTTTCGGATATACAAATTCAAATGAGAAACCTACAGAAGTAAGAAACAATTCAAACAATGCAAGGACATCCAGTCCGGCTACTCATATTTTCATCCTTGATCCTCGGAAATCACAGAACACAGCCATTGTGCTTAAATCTCTAGCAGTCTCTCGTAAAGAAATCCTTGATGCTCTTGTGGAAGGACATGGACTCAGTGCTGATGTCCTTGAAAAACTGAGCAGGATTTGCCCAGCCGATGAAGAAGCAGCCAAAATCCTCCAATTCGATGGGAGCCCCACGAGGCTTGCAGATGCAGAGTCATTCCTCTACCACATCCTGAAAGCTCTTCCGTCAGCATTTATCCGTATAAAGGCAATGCTTTTTAGATCATGTTATGATCCTGAAATTCTTCAGCTCAAGGAGTCTCTTCAAACACTTGAATTGAGCTGTAAAGAATTAAGAACTCGAGGGATCTTTTTAAAACTTTTGGAAGCAATTCTCAAGGCCGGAAACCGAATGAATGCTGGAACTGCTAGAGGAAATGCCCAAGGCTTCAACCTGAGCGCCCTTCGGAAACTTTCCTCCGTAAAAAGTACAGATAGAAAGACTACTCTGCTTCATTTTGTTGTTGAACAAGTGACCAGATCAGAGGGTAAACGCTGTGCTATACTTGGCAGAAGCAACACTATAGGTAGCAAAGATGATGATCAACAGTCAGATAGCAAAAGAACCAAAGAAGAAAGAGATAGAGACAGGGAGTTCCTTATGCTAGGCTTACCAGTTGTAGGAAGCTTAAGTACTCAGTTTTCAAATGTTAAGAAAGCAGCCACCATAGACTATGACAATTTCATACACACGAGTGCCACTCTCACAATTCGTGTCAATGACATCCGGCAGCTTGTGATGCACTGTGGTAGTAGTGAAAGAAGTGGATTTGTGAGGGAGATGAAAGGGTTTCTAGAGGAATGTGAAGAGGAGCTTAAGGTGGTTAGAGAGGAACACATAAGGGTAATGGAACTTGTTAAGAGAACCACGGAGTACTACCAAGCTGGAGCTTCAAAAGACAAAGGTACAGATCCATTTCAATTATTTGCCATTGTCAAGGATTTCTTGGACATGGTTGATCAAGTTTGTACTGAAATTTCGAGGAAGCCGCAGAAGAAAAATCTTGAAAGTGCAGCATCATCACCGCCATTATCACCATTATCATTTTCCCCAAGAACTCCAGAGAGATTCCATAACTTGCAGTCTTATTTCATGCCAGAAAAGCCAGGAACAGGATCCAGTGACTCAGAAGATGACTTCTGACAAGGTGGTTATTATCTAGAAACAGAAAATCCTATTATGCATACTAGAATAGGAGAAATTGTCTTTAAACAGTAAATATTCAAGAATTGTCTCTTACTACTATATGGTAAATCATTATCATCTTCCCTTTCTGACATTATTGCATCTGAGTTATTTGATTATTCATTAAAAAGGTAATTGACAGAACGGTCTGAATATTATCAAAAAGGTAAATGGATTATTGGAAATAATGGTTCTTGAGGTTTCTTACCTCAATCAGGACCACTTAGCCCAAGAGAATGAATTGTCTTAAGATGTGAAGCACGTAATCCATATTAGTTCCAATCCAAAATACTTTTCAATATGAATGAAAGTTTAAAGGAAGATCATCGAACCTAAGAAATCAAAGGTAAAAGCATGTACTAGATAAGCAAAATCAACCTGAATTGAAGAAGCTAAARTAAAATATCGAATTCTAATATTATGAATTAATTAACTTTTTTAATTATAATTTTTTGACAATTAAACAAACATTAAAAAATAAAAATTTATAGAAGAAACAAATAGAACTCTCTAAGTTATTTTCTATTAATCAAATTAATTCTCAAGATGCTCYATAATAGAATTAGATCAATCCCAAACATCCTTCACTTTTCATAGCTAAAATAATCTACTAAAAGAATATAAAGGATTTACTCTGGATTCAGCCGAGTGTATGATAGATTTGATAGATGCTAGCTATTCATTAGCAGCCTCTGCAAATTGGTTGGCTAGAGAACTAAAATTTTCAAGGAGAGAATTTTCCTTGCTTCAAGTAGTCATGGAAGACTTCATAAGTCAAGCCCCAACCCAGAAGCTCAAAAACCCATCTTCTTCCTAACAATTCTTGAAGAACAGTGAAAATTAAACCTTCCAAATTGTTCAAATTTGTCGCAGAAACTAGTCTAAGCAGCAAGGGAATTCAAGAAAGCATCAATCAATCCACTTCCTGATTTGCTCAAAGCATAAAACCATGACAGAAAAGATGATAGGAGGAAGGCTGGGAGATAGTATTGGACTCAGTGAGGAGCTGATCAAGAAAGCTTGTAACTCGGCCATGAAAGCTCATCTAAAAACTCCAGATAAGCCGTATCTGTTTGAGAAAAGTTGGACCTCAACTGATGCTGTTTTCGCCTTTTCGGGTTCGTGGTCTGTGAATGATTGGTACAGTCGAAATCCTTTTGGAGGAAACAAGATCAATTCTAGCTTGTTTCCATCTCTTGTGAGTATCGGCGTTGATGAGAGAGCAGTTGTAAATGAAGCATTTTCCTACAGATTCGAAGAACTTCTGCGAAAATCCCAATTTGAGGAGGAGGTAATTTATTTGATCGATCCCTAAAGTACCTTTAACTGTACGATTGAGTTCTGCTATTAGCAAAATTAATTACTCCAGAGGTAGCTCAAATTCATTAGAGATACGTATAATAGGCTAATCAATTATAATTTGGTTCATTCAGTTAACTCGTCTAGCCAGTAGGAGTGGTTGAAGTGCAAGAGGGATTTGCAATTGAGTGAAGATAAGAAAGAGGATTGTTGATATCCCTTGAGAATTCCATTGTTTTTCTCATAACAAGAGAATCTTTGGTTTGATTTCAATGAACTGTCTGTAGAGCTCTGTGGAAAAAAAAAAAAAAAAAAAAGAGTCTAGCTTAGTCAGGAATTCACTAGGCAAAAGCAGACCAGACATAAATGTCCCATTAAGTTATGATCTGCTGAGGACTTGAGATCGAAATATTCATTGTGTTYCCTTCCATTATGTACTGTTCCCATTAAGTTATGATCTGCTGAGGACTTGAGATCGAAATATTCATTGTGTTTCCTTCTWTTATGTACTGTTGATCTGCATATGTTGCGATCAAGACCTAAAAATGACCATACGCTTTTGAACATCAGGTAGAGGAAGCAGTGTTAGACAAAAAGCAGATAGTCTTCGCAGGACACTCATCTGGTGGTCCAATTGCAATTCTTGCTGCCCTCTGGTTTCTGGAGAAGTACCTGAGATCACTGAATTATCATTCTGAACCTCCTTTTTGTGTGACTTTTGGATCACCCCTACTGGGGGATCGGATTTTTTCTCATGCTCTCAGGCGAGAAAAGTGGGCTAAATACTTCATACACTTTGTGATGAGGTACGACATTGTCCCTCGTATAATGCTTGCTCCTCTCTCATCCATTGAACCAGGACTGCAGCAAATCCTCCCTTACTCAAATCCAAGATCCTCGTATTTTCAGCATGAATCCATTCTGCAATTGAATGATGCAATGGCTTTCTTCTTGATTGTCATGAGGAATGCATCTTGTATAACCCGTCATTCTGCATGTAACCTGATGGGATGTGCAAATTTGATGTTGGAAACTGTATCCAGCTTTATAGAACTGAGTCCATATAGACCATCTGGCACCTACATTTTCTGCACTGGAAACGGAAAGTTACTAGTCGTTGAGAACCCTGATGCAGTCTTGCAGCTGCTGTTTTACAGTGCTCAGCTGAGCGATGAAACAGAAAATCAAGATGCTCAGCGGAGCATTGAGATAGAAATTCAAAATGTTGTTAGGAAAAGCTTAAAAGAGCATTTGGGCTACGAGAACGAACTGCAGGACTACTTAGAAATGCAAAGTGTTTTTCATTTGAACAATCTTGTGGACCTTCCATTGTCTCCACAGAACAGCAGAAGCAATGAAGAAGCAACTCTGAACACGGTCTTGAATGACCTAGGCCTGGTGAGTGATATTTTTTCTCTTCAAATTTCTAGCTTAGTATACACAAATATATTCACACCTCAAGGCCTTCAAATTAGTAAGTGACCTTGTCCCCGATCAGATTTTTTAACCTGTTTCAAAGGCCCTGTCTAACTTTCAACTTTTTTGAAATTCTAGAGTACAACAGCAAGGCTGTGTCTTCGTGCGGCTGGAGAGTTGGAGAGGCAGAAGATAAGAAACCAAGAAAAGATTGATTCTAATAAGGATATTATAAGAGAGGGGCTAAACAAAATTCAGGAGTACCAGACAAAATGTGATGCACGTAGGGTAGGATATTATGATGCATTTAAGCTCCAGAAAGACATAAACGACTTCAACGCTAATGTAAAGAGACTGGAGTTAGCTGGAATATGGGATGAAATCGTTGAGATGTTGAAAAGATATGAACTTCCAGATGGATTTGAAGGCAGGAAAGAGTGGATAGAACTTGGAACGCAGTTTCGGCAACTGGTTGAACCTCTGGATATTGCCAACTACTATAGGCATTTGAAGCATGAAGACACAGGACCTTACATGAAAAGGGCTAGGCCGAGACGTTATAGATTTACACAAAGATGGCTAGAACATGCCGAGAAGATGCYGGCTGGGACATGTTCGGAGTCGTGCTTCTGGGCTGAAGTAGAGGAACTCAGTGCTCTGCCATTTGAAGGTGTGAAGGAGAAAGTTCTTAGCTTAGAGAAACAAGCAGCAAAATGGATAGCTGAAGGGAAGTTGAACAAAGACATCTTCTTTGAGGATTCTACTTTTGCCAAATGGTGGAAAAGTCTTCCTTCCCAACATAAATTTGAATCTTGCATTGCAGGCTATATGAATAATTGTTAGAGACCGCCATTTCCTGCTCGAAGTCTGATTATATCCTGAAACACAGAGTCAGTTGTCCTCAAGCAACGTCTCCAGAAAACTTGCCCTTAACAAGACGGCCACCACCTTCTTTTGGTCCTTCTACATGCCATTTCAGAAAGGACAGACACGTTTCTGTCTGGTTTTTAGACAAGATTATCGTTGCCTAACACATACTCAACCGCATACTTGCCGGCGTCTCAGATCCTAGATATGTACATTTCACCATGTATCTCTGGCGTACAAGAGGAATGGACACGCACAAAGCTGCAGAAGCCGCAGGTTCTTATATTTTCTGGTCCTGTGAATCATTGAAGGCTAATAGCACCTGTTGCTGCCCCTTCTTTATGTATCGTCTTTGGTCAATAGAAATGAAGAAGCCCAAAACAGCGAAGTGAATACATAGAGAAGAAACTTCGTTGCTAAAAGCACTGCAGTCCCCAAATAACTAATCTATTATAAGAGTTTATACCTCAAACTTACAGACAGAATCAGGATTAACCATATGATACAACCAGCCAAAAGTAGAGCCAAAAAGCCCATCTAAATTGGAGGACATAGATATTCCAGAACGAGATGAAGAATTCTCACCATGATTTGCAACATCGAAGTCAACATTTAACTCACTTTTCATTTTAAGTGGAGAAACGAATAGCAAGGAATATGCAAAAGCAGCCTACAACTATTGCATGTAGAGACACCTAGAAGAAATGAAAGAAAACAACCCCAAGCAGTTGTCTCAAAAATCGAAATGATCCTCACCAACATGGGATAATGTAAAGTACTGATGAGAAGCGAACAATAGTTTCTCATTGTTTACCTTTCTCAATCAGGTGTCATTGTGTCATTCTCGATAGATATAGAAAAATTCTAATGGAAATCCTGCCAATAGCTTCTAGCATAAGAGTAAATAGCACGTACCTCTCCCCATGATAAACTCACACCCCCAAGACGCAACATTTTAGAATTGGGGAAAATAATGAAGGAGAAAAGGGGAAGGGGGGGGGGGGGGGGGGGGAAGGCAAGTCAAATGACACAAATCTCTCATTTCTGCTACAAAATTGGAAGTCCAATTACTCTCTGATAATCTAGTTTAAAGAGCGGTAGTGTTCCCTATGCAATCTATATTTGCAAATAACCAAGCACATGAGTTAAATTGATATACTCTACTCTAAAGAGTTAGGACACTGAAACAAAAGCTGATTGAGATTCTAAACTAGTGCCCTCTACAAATTTTCCCCCTCTTGGATAAAATCTAACTATTTACAATAATACCACAGTTTTGTAGGTCCGCCATATTCYAGTATTATTGACACTGGAAAACATTATACAGGAATCATGCCTTGAAGAAGCTCAAAGATGCTATTGCGAGTGCTAAAAGCAGCAAAAGTTACGGTCTCTTCATTACCAGAACGAGTATAGAATCCTATTAGACTCCTTACAAATACACCTCCAGCATACTGTTAAAGATGTGCTATCAAAGAGAAAACAGTGTCAACACTCTTTCTTCTAACCAACTGATAAATAAATAACACAGCTTTCGATAACCCAAATTTGACACAGCAAGTAAAAGATACCACCAAAGCCATTTAGAAGTTAACAGCAGTTGCAATCTCCCTTTAGAGTTGCCAGTTCTGAAAACATTAGGCTTAGCAGAACTGTTATGGTCTATGCTGTATAAGAACTACACTGGACATATAAAATTGGAAAACAAGAGTAGGATGCTAAATTTTCTGACAATCAGAAAAGCAACTTAGAAGGAAGCTTGTTCTTACATTTAGAGCCAAGAATTTTGATTCCTGAAAGTGTTTAATAAAGCTTTGGTTAGAGCTGAAATTAATTCGAGGACGGTTTCTTGGTTTCTTTCCAGAAAGTGAATTTCACAAAAGCATGACCGTTCTTTTCTCCATCATTTCCAAAGACACATTAAAATGTTCTGCTCCCAGCCCCAGAGCCTAAATTTTGATGGAAGACGTGCTGCACAGAATTTTGCAGTAACCATGGCATAGACTACAAAGTAAAACTTAGTTTCCCAACACATGAAACGACCAATCAATGCAAAGAAAATTTGCCACCTCCAATCACATCACTTAAGCTATATAAGGTGACGCCAATCCTTCAGTAGCATCGCCTAATATATGATGCAAATGCTATCACTTACTTAGATTAGACGTGCACAAAAATTGGCCCATAATCCATTACAAAGAATTTGTTAGATCTTTATCGAGAATATGCAATTTGAAAAAACTTAAATATTTTTTAAAATTTAAAAATGATTGTGACGTCTGCATTCAACTATTGACCAATCAACGTGAGATAAATACAACTGAATCAGGAGATGAACAAAGACTATAAGTAGTAAAAGCGCTATTAGAAAGCATAAAATATGCCGTACTCAAAACAAATATTTTAGATCCCTTAGCTTGTCTTTGGATTCTTACTTCTCCTTGTTGGAAACACAAAATGATATTTAAAGACCACATATAATCACAAAATGTATAAATGAACTGGAAAATGCCCCCTATTGAAGTGCCATGATGCGAAATTTAGCACTTTGACAGCCGCAAAAACTAACTGTTCAAGCAAAGCAACATAGTATATTCTATGTCGAGAACAAATTCCATTAGGGATGGCAGGAAGTACATGAGCTCCACCAAGCAACAATAGATAATGCCCAAGATTACAAATATTGAAGCAACAATCACTTCCATTATTTTGTTCTAACTAGTCATCCTACGAGCAAAGTCCTTATAACTGGAGATAGTCGATAACAAAAGGAAGTTACAAAGTCTGAACACTCAAATCAGAATATAAAAATTAATACCTCATTTTCCCAGGGCTAATCTGAAACATTTTTGGAATGTACTATTCAAATCTCTAAGGATTTCCTTAAAGAAGGATTTCATCTAATGAATCGACAGTTTACTTTTATCTCTGATCCTCCATCTTTGCAATGTCATACATTGCAAAGCATCTATAAAAGTGTAAGATCTTAATGTGACATTTAGCCTTAGACATAAAAACATAAGGCATTATTGACTCTTTTTTTATAACTGTCCCAACTGACCATCAAATGGTCAAAAATGAAGGGGGACATATCCATCAGGTGACAGAATCCAGGTTTTCACCTGTCGAGCGACTCTCTTTGCACCATTTAAGTATCACCTAAAAGAACTATAGGCAGGCGTTCCTGTCTGAAGTCAAATTCAAACTATTAAGACATGGAAATTGCTTGCTTATTTAAAGTTACTCGACTGATTGATAAAATAGACATGATCAAGGAAACATAGTTAAGAACAAATGAAGTTTACATCAATTATTGCAAACACAACGGATACATTTATAGAAGACATTTCTTGGATGTTCTTATTTATTTCTCTCAATGTTGGCTGACCAGAACACTACAGTCAAACTCAAAGCAACTGTACTGACAATTATATTTTCCATTTATATACGACATTATGTATTCACATAACCAATCTTCTACATTGGCACAAGCATCATAGAAATATGGACCAAAATCATCAAGCGAACCATATTAATACTCCTGTGCTTCAAAATCACTCCTATACCAACATCTAGAGCTACGAAAATCAGAGTCTAGTAGTAGAAACACAAGCAACATTGCATTAGAAAGATAGACCCAACATACATTTCGAAGAAACAGAGACCCTTCCTTCCTAAGACCTCGTTATCATGCTACAAGAACGAGCCAATCGATATGTCAGACTGCCTCCATCAATAGTTGCCTCTTCAACCTGATCCTGGTCATACTGTTTCCGACAGCCTGGACAACGGCCATCCTCTTCAAGAATTCTCTTGTGGCAGAAAAGGCAGAGCCTAAAACCACACGAACACGGGAGAAAACTTGTGTCCGTCATGTCTAGATCCTCATAGCAGATTGGGCAAGATGTGGGAACTGATGCAACATTCTTGCAACCCCAAACGGGACCTCCACAACCATAACGCCTATCTGAATTCATTGGAAAGCTATACTGCTTGGACAAATTAGGTAAACACTGAGGCCTAAAAGCATCATCAGCCATCCATGCCCGACGATTAACTGGAGGCCTCTGTTGTTGTACCTCATTGTCCGGCTTTGATTTGGACATATCAGCACCGGRAATTTGTTGAGTTGTTACTTCTGACTCAGCATCCACCAGCCCAGCTCTCTTATTCTCAGGAGCTGAATCTGAAGTACTGTTATGCTGTTCCTGTTTCTCATCACTAGCAGCAAATGCATCAGCTATAGCCTCCCAATCATCCAAGCCCCCATCATCATCTCCTTCTTCATCCTCTTCAGTAATACTTCCTGAACAACAGCCACCACTACTGCTGCTGCTGCTGCTGCTGCTGCTGCTACCGGTGAAGTTTGTGCTGGAATCAGTGCCTCCCAGGACACTGCTGGTGTGGCTTGTAGGACTATCTGAGGGCGACTCAGAATCACTGTAATTGTGTACAGATCCACCATCATTTTCTTCCTCTCCCCTTGACCTTATCTCCAGTTTCTCTGTCGCTCTGCCCCGCCCGTTGCTGCCATGCGTCAATGATCCACCGCTCCCTCCGCCACTGGAATCATCCTTCCCTCCCTTGTTCTTCACTGTAMAAATCCCAAATACTCAAATTACAAAATAAACATAAATAAGAAATAGATTTTGATTCCACACATACACAAATAAATTTCTAAGCTATCATACACAGACAAGAAATTAACAAACTCGCACAGAATGTAACCATCACAAGAACTAATCACATCCATATGTAAAAAAGCTATCTTTCGCAAACCTTGAGAAAGCCACTGCTCACGACGAGCATCAAGCTTGCACTGCTTCAACTTGGCCGACCTGTTTGCCTAAAATTTCCAAAAGAAATGCTAAATAATTATACAAATTCACAAGAAAGCACAAAATTTCATCAAGGAACAATCTTGAAATTTCAAAGGAAACGAATATATTAAAAAAAAATGCTCAAACAAAATCCAAATTCAAGATTACCAATCAAAATAATGCATCCTTAATATCTACAACTACCAGCTAGAAGCATATTGCCCAATTGAATCAAAATATACCTGAAATAAGCCAATCAAAGCACACTACATTCCATTACAATTAAAAATCCTCATCCTAATAATCTCATACATCCCAAGGAAAATCAATCAGAAAATCCGCCTAGCTGCATTAGGAATTAATCAAATTCATTCGAAAATCAAACCGAAACTAACCTAACCCAACAATTTACCCGAACACCCAAAAATTACTTTGCATGCACATGCACATATATATATTCACAGAACTAAAACACACACTCAAACACAGCGAATGCCTAAAAATACTAAATAAAAGAAATTACCCTCTTCTTCTTGGCGAAATCTTTGTGATTGGACGAAGCCATAGGGATGTTGGAAGCGTTGGTGGCGAGCGAATCGGGATGCATTGTTGAGTTGAATCGGACACAAAAACCCTAATTTGATCCCCAAATACAACAAATATCACCACAGTGCCAGAGAGAGAAAGCGATAGATATAGAGAGAGAGAGAGAGAGAGAGAGAGATAGTATAATGGATAACGGAAACTGCTCTGCTTCAATCGAAACTTTTTCTCCCTTTCCTAATTTTCCTTTGTTTTCATAAGCAAGCTCGTGTGCGCGTCGTCATCTATATATATAGATCTCGACTTCCCTTTTTGCCCTTCGTTTTCACCTAATTCTCTGTATGGCCCAAATTTGATGACGCGAGATCAAGGGGGGGTTTTGCGGCTTGGGGATTTACAACGTGGAGGCAACTATTCAACAAGAAGTAGGCTCGAACGTCGTCGTATGATGAAGGTAGAGAATTACATTGTAATGGATACGTATGTAATTTTGGTTGCTTTCTGGGTAAAATTTGTTGATATTTCTGGCCTCCAGGAAAAGTGAAACGGCTTTTTGGAATTAAATGTGCTGTTTTTAGTGAGATACTTTGGGCCCCAAGTGTTTTATTTATTTTCTCTTTTTTACCCCTGTGAAGCTGGTAAATGGTAATAATGTCCTATCCTTTTTTGTGTTTTGAAAACTATTTGATCTTTTATCATATCAAATATTGCGGATAACACCACATTAATTACTATTTAGGACAGATGCAGTTGAGATWCTCACTTAGGCAGGGTTTGAAGTGGAAGTCTAAAATTTGAAATTTTATTTTAATTTTTCTTTCTTATTTTGAATATCAAAACGTCACRATTATAGAAGTTTTGATTTGAATAAATGCGTAAAATTTAATTGCATCAATGTTAAAAGATAATGAAAGGTGCAAAATATAATTGCTCTCTCAATTACAATTTTACCGTTTTTAGAGGTCAGAAAATAAGATGGAAAGGAGGAGGAGAAGCATTTTGGTTATTTGATGATTGACCCTCAAATTGAAGCAAAAGATAGATTGCTAAATGGAATTTTTTTTACTATAACTTATCACTTAATATATTTAGATGAACGAGTTTAACGATTCCCTATCTATTAGAAAAATTAATCATATTCTCTCATCTATTTTTACCTTTCACAATCTTACCGCTTGACACTTGGTTAATATAAATTGGCTCCAATACAAATAAAAAAAATGGAAAGGTGTAAAATTGATGATATCTAGCGTTTTGCTAAATTGGTTATCAAAAGTTATAATCAAATTCAAATGCCAGATTTAACATGCATAATTAAAAAATTTAGTTACTTTTCATATTTTAATATTTAAATCTCAATTATCGAGCTTTAATTTTATCAAACGAGTCTTAATTTGTARATAATTCTTGCTTCACTTATGGAGCTCCAATTTATCAAACGAGTCTTAGTTTGTAGATAATTCTTTGCTTCAAAGGCATTAGAAAAATTTGTATGACATGCTTTGTATATTATAACTTGTAAAAGAATACAATTTTTTTTTTTTTTTGTGTGCTCTTGCTTTACATGGGATTCATCAAATTGAGTTCCTTGCTGCTGCAAATTCCTGCAGCAGATTTGGGTTGTCTCTGAAAAAGTTTTTCATCTACAATAGAGGTAGATTTCAAAATTATATGTAAAGTAAGGGAAGAATAGGTTAATAGCAACAGAGTTGATTCAGGCAGGACAAGAAGAAAAAAGAAGATCACGATCAAACCTAATGGTGAAAAAGAATATGATCAGGGAAACTATTGTTTATTTCTGGAATTCTTGATTCATTTTTGAAGAAGCAAAGATATTTAAGACATCTTCTACACATGTAAGGGACTTCAAGAATGCACATGATGGTAGGAGAAACAAATGGCAGAAACCAAGTATAAGATCCTGCTAAAAACAAGTGCTGTAACCCATTGCTACCACAATGACATGTAGGAAAGAGGCAGAGTTTCTAAGGATGTGATCATCAGAACAAACTGGGAATCTTTCTTATGGTCCAAGCATTTGGAACTTTTAGGTACATTTTTAATTTATGAAGAGGTCAATATGAAAACTTAGAGGGACAAACACATGGTGTACATAGAACACCAGAGACCTTAATGAGATTTTCTAAGGGTAAGGCTGCCGACTATTGCAGTCCTCTGCTGCAGTCATAATCTTTTTTGTTCGTTTAGTTTAGTTGGCTAGAGGGAGTGGGGAGAGTGGAGGGGGGAGAGGGATGGTGTCATGAGTCTCCTAGAACTAATCCTGTGCAGGCTATCAGTTCGAGATGAACTCAACATTTATGTCCAGTTTTCATTAATGAAGCTTCACTGTTATCAATAGCAGAGCATTACTGAGTTACATGGACTGCTCTTTTGGCCCCTAGGGATAGACAAATTGAAATTTGGTTATTACTTTTTACATTATTATTATTATTATTTTTACAATTTACCACCATGAAACAACAGAAAGAGCTTATATATAACAATGTGAAGTTTTTAAAAAAGAAATTCATGTTCCCTTCAAAACTTCCCTCCACTTGCCTATAAGATTCAATGCAGATAAYAGGGATAAAATTATTAAAGGCTTGAGCTGAGATAAGGTGCTTTTAATGCTTTAGAAATGATAGTCAGAKTTTCAAGCTTAATGAATAGCTAGCATRCTAGGTACGGTCGTATGATTGTTCAGTAAAATTTTACAGGTCATGTAAGTGAAAAACAGGAATGCTACTAGTTTCCTTTCTACAAGAAATTGCCAAAAGATCCTCTGTTTAAAAGCCAAAAGACACTAATACAACATGACCCTGGATTTGCTTTGCGTGGGGTTATGATAAGGCAGGGAACTCATCCCACAGATCCAAGTATCCAGCAAAAAGCTCTCGCATCTGCAATACAGAACAATGATGCTTTACCAATTTGGTGCGAAATAAGGTGCAGTAGAGTACAGGAGGAATGTGATAAATGAAAAGACTGCTGATTTAGGCAGTACAAGAAGAAAGAGAAAACGTCAAATTTAAAACTACTCAAAAACAACCAGTTTTATTGATCATTGTTCAAGACGTAAACATACTTAAGATATCTTATGCATGCCTTACCTAAAAATTGACGGAATAAACATATTATACAGTACACTACATGGGTGCATATGTTGCTTCAGAATACAGAAGAATCATGCAGCAACTCAAAATTGCTTATGCATTATTTCGTGTGAGTATGATCTATAAAATGACTAGGAAAGACTAGACACTAAAAATCCTCCTGCTGCTTGTGATGCAGATGGGATGAGCAGGCTCCCGAAAGTTCAGGCCATTAACTAAAATATCTAATAATAAAACCATGGAAACCTAAGATGATGTGGAACAGGTTAAATCATGAAATCAAAGCATGAAAGGAGAAATGCCGACTACCTCTCTGCACATGGCCTCAACGTCCAAGGTGCCAGCCATATAAGCATCACTAGGATTGAGAAAGGTTCTGTAGCAGTGATCAGCACTGAAGCGTCTCTGCCATTGTAAACATCTGAATCAAATCAGAAGCTTATCTAAAGAAAATTACTATATATATTTAGGGATTAAACTGTACCTTGACCTTATTAACAAATTCAACTGCTTCCTGAAATCGAGCCGGTGACAGAGGGATGGGTTCTTGATATCCTTACTCAAAGTAACTCTTAAACTGGTCAACAAGAATTGGGTGATCTTTGAGTATCTCTTCTATCCTTGATTTACAATGAACAACCCCAGTCCTGTACAAGAGATCCAAATGTTAGTTGTTCTAGAGTGATAGAGTTGAAGGCAGACCAAATTACGAGCCTCATCATCTCCCAACTTCAATCAATAACTTGTGAGGGAGAAAAGGCCAACCAATTCTTCTTCTGCTTGGTCAAGCAGTTTTCTCCATTTAAGTTTCCAAAAATGTAATCCACCAACTAATGAGAAAAACCATATGCAGATATACTAATAAGTAAGCTCATATTTAATTGTATCAATAGATGCAAACCCTCTCCCACCTACCCACCCCCATAAGTAATGAAAAGGTAAAAGTTTCATGTTAGTAGGCTGGATATAAAGGACAAGCACTTGGATATGAAAGTAGAGAAACATTGCAAATTACTCCATGTTTATGTAATATGATCATTTTCAGTAATTTTGATTGTTTGCAATTAGTGCAAGATCGGTGAAGTAGAGTTCAAACTTTTCCTTTAAGATTTACAAAGATAACCTTTTAAATTCAGATACAATAATTGGTCCCATGTTTCTTGTACGACATTAAAATTTTAAATTTTAGCTCCGAGAACAGAGGACTGGTGTCATGCATTACTTAAGAATCTCCAGAATATTGAAACGAGTGAATCTCAGGACTGCTTTCCTCACCTATTCAAGCAAAAGCTGCATAACTGTAGTTTCTCTTCGTTACAGAAATAGTCAAAAACGATTCTGGTAACCTACAAATAAGACCTCTAAATTTCCAACAGGCTAGCATTAACAATTCATAAGAGGCTCAAAATTGAAATAGTAATTGATACCCTATACACATACTGATAAACAATTCATCTCAATCTTAAAGAGCCCCATGTGAGCAGAAGTGCATAACTTTCATATGAAACAGAAAACATCACTGAACTATACATATATGAATGCAATGGTCCGAATAGTGATTTAGATATCAATGCAACGAAGGAGGAACTATTGCTGTGCTAACCTCATAGAATCCAAGAAAACAGCTGTTTCACCATCTTGATTGGCCAAAAGGAATGAAAMTGAAAATGTAGCATCTGTTCAGATTTTCTGATTCGCAGCAGTTATATTATTTGAATGATATTCTGGAGATAGTCAAGGTTAGACTCTTGAGCAAGTACTAATGATAATGCACACAAGTGCTAGCCCTCTGGAGCCATTGAGAAATAAGAAGAAACAACGAGAACAAGCTAAAGAGCAGGTCAATGCAGTAAAGTCTAGATAAGAGAGAAAATCCCATGGACAGATTTTCTTGATTCATAGCTACTTAGATATCCAAATTTCAGGAGCATATCACTCAAAAAGTCTCTCCCCCCCAAAAAAAAAAAGAAAAAAGGTGAGAGAAAAAGAAGAGGTCTTTGGAAAGAGATGCATACGTAAATAGGAATTACCAAACGTAAAGGGACCTGATCAATAAGAGCATTGAAAACCATTCATTTCTCATTTCTTATAGCTATAAATTCACGTTTCAATGAAAATCTATAGAAGCCTGCTAAAGTGCCTTGTGAGACATAAATTAAAAAAAGTGTCTTGTGAGCACCGAGTAACCAAGAGGATAAAATGGCCTCTTAGAAGGACCTCATCAGGTCTTGTGATTCTTGACTTCTATCCTTGAAACTGACTCTAAGCATGAGAAACATACCATAAAAGAAAAGAAAAGGAAATTGAGTAACATATCAAACACTTGCAAATTCACAAAGTCCAAGAAAGCAATCTGTTATAACATATCAAACATTGAACTCGAAGAATACTCCCCCAATATCATCAAGAACTATTATTGATAAACATAAAGAGAATGCTATAAGAAAGAAGACATAGTGAAGAAGAAACCTTCTAATCTTTGTGGCTTCTATGCGCTGCACAAACTCATCATACTCAGCCCTARCGACCCCAGTGCACGTCCAACATCTYCCAAAAATTCAGGAAATATCCCGGCCATTTTGGTCCCAGATGACACTTAGCTATGTCTTTTTCCGTGTTGATCTTGATTGTTCACTGTCAAATACGAAAACACCCCAAGAACATCAACAAACAAGAAATGCCATTAAAATACTTAATGAAGAATTTAACTTAAATAATGAAATTACTCGAGTTTCTAGTTCTCGAAGAATGTTATGCTTTGTGGGTTTCCTTCTCCACTGGTGATCACTGAAGTCTGGTTTCAAGAAAATTCTTTGCTCGAGCATTTTTGAAGAAGAGTAGAAAGACTTAGTTCAATCAAGAATTCGCACCATCAGGAGGATATTCTTTCCCTCGCTCTTTTTCAGCTTTTGGGTTAAATCAGTAAATTTCTTCACTAGCCACCCCAACTTTCAACCTATTGAGTTTTGCATTTATTTAGGTAAAGAAGGCCCATCCAAATGCATTTCATGGAGGTAGACACCAAAATCCACAGTTATAACTTTTTCTACTTGATAAAATTAATTTTATTTTTTCTTCGACTTTTACTTCTTGASGATTGATCAATAAAAATTGACTCCAATATGATAAAGGATTAAAATAATGATAAAAAAAGTAAAAATCATAGTAATTAGAGTTTTGTTACATTGATTATCAAACGYTCTCACCAGATTCARTATTTAGATTCAGACGTATATAAATAAATTTTTAGCTTTTAAAAATTTAATTACTTTATAGATTTCAATACTTAAATTTCAATTTGATCCAACGAAGCCCTAGTTTGTGTATAGATTTTTGCTTCAAAGGCTGATGAATGTAGAATTCATTGCCTAATGAAATGGTTTTTGTGCTAATTCAATCTCCAAAGGACATGTAGATGATGACTTTTAATGTAATTTTGCATGAATATTTGCATACTTCTCTTAGGTAGCATTATTCATGGAAGTTAGTGAATTCGATGGATTAACTGAGTAAATAATAAAGTGTAATGCTCCCTTTGCAGGTAATGACATTGCTACCCTTGGTGATACTGAGTTAAGCCAACGAGCCAAAAAGGGAAGGAAGAGGAAAATTGCTGTAAGATTAGACGGTGATACAACAATAAGCTGTCATGAAGACGAAGGGCATAGTTGGAAAACATTTTATAAAAGCACACCTATGAACAGCCTCCTACACATGGAAAACTAAAGAGAAAAGAAAGGGCATGTAGCCAATTGAATCATTTCTCATTTCATCTTTAATTTACTGACATCAATACTATTCTCATTTGAATTTAACTGAAATTTATGCATCTAGGGTACACAAAATCAATTTCGTCCAAATGATACTCGATCCATTTTATATTACTTTTGACTATATATATGTGCATATGATAATTGCATTATTTATTATAATTTGCATTAATAAGTTTTTATCATCGTTGTCGAGAATATATAGAGAATTCTTCGACATAACTTCACTGCCCTATCGAATATATAGGAATGCAAAGTCCCCTAGTTTTGGAAGTATATAATTTCTTGTTCATTCACAGAGCAGAAAGCTGGTTCCTTTCTTCCCTAGGTTAACCAACATGTCTTGTTCCTTTCATGCACAAAGCCTGTGCATGGCTGCTCATTAAGACCTTTTGGCAATTGATATGGCACTCAGATACATTTATAACGCTAGGCACGTCTTCTAGTAGGATGTGTCAAATGGGAGCTTCATTTCAAATGAGATACTATAATAGTGCCCTTTTCTAAAGGATGTTAAGTTTGTTRTTGAGAAGAGGAAAAGTCTAAAGAGTAAATTTGAGAAAGCTGCCAGGGCCATGGGAATGGAAAGGGCAAAGGTTGATAACAGCAGAAAAGAAAATAAGAAAATTTTCTAGCAGTGACAGAAGAGCACAACATATTAACCAAATGAAGAGGTTTCAGAATATATTGAACGATGCATTAGCAGATTTGCAACTTTTCTGCATAAACTTCTTCTTCAAAGAAAAGTCTACAACTTTAGGAGTATGGTTTTGACAGGTCATGTAAGTAAAAACCAGGAATTCTCCTACTCTATAAGAAATGTCAAAAGATCCTATTTATAAAAAGCCAAAAGACACCGATACACCAGAACCCTGGTTTTGCTTTGCATGGGATTATTGTATGCTATCTCTGATTATGGGAGGTAACCTGGCAGTGAATTCATCCAACAGATCCAAGTTTCCTCTAAAAAGCCCTTGTATCTGCAATACAGGACAATGATGCTTTACCARTTTAGTGCGAGGAAAGGAAGAAGGTGCTGTAGAGTAAGGGAGGAATATGATAAATGAAAAGACTGTTAATTTAGGCAGTACAAGAAGAAMAAGAAAAGATAAAGACTAAAACTACTCACAACCAATCAGTTTTCTTGATCATTGTTCAAGATGTAAACATACTCAAGATATCTTCTGTATGCATTACCTAAAAAATGAGGAAATAAACATATTATAAGGTACTAAATGGGTGCATATCAACCTTCGACATACAGAAGAATCATGCACCAACTGAAATTGCTTATGCATTATTTGGTCTGAGTATGATCTTATAATGACTAGGAAAGACYAGACACTGAAAATCCTCCTGCTGCTTGTTATGCAGATAGGATGAGCAGGCTCCCGGAAGTTCAGGCCATTAACTACACATATCTAATAATAAAACCATGGAAACCTAAGATGAAGTGGAACAGGCTAAATCATGAAAAGAAAGCATGAAATGAGAAACGCTGACTACCTCTCTGTACATGGACTCAGGGCCCAAGGTGCCACCCGTATAAGCATTMAGTAACACCGATAAAGGTCTTATAGCGGTAATCATCATCAAAGCGTCTCTGTCATTGTAAACATCAGAATCAAATCAGAAGCTTATGTAGAGAAAATTACTAATTTATTTAGGGATTAAACTGTACCTTGACATTAAAAACAAATTCAAGTGAGTTGTGAAATTCAGCCTGTTATGGAGGGATGGTTTCTTGATTTCCTTGTTGAAATTCAGCCTGTTCCGGAGGGATGGGTTCTTGTTTTGCTGGTTTAAAGTAACTCTTAAATTGATCAACAGGAACTGGGTGATCTTTGAGTATCTCCTCTATCCTTGATTTACGACGAACAACCCCAGTCCCTGTTGCGTTGAGGCAGACCAAATTACGAGTCCCGCACCTGCCAGGTTCAATCAATAACTTGTGAGGGAGAAAAGGCCAACAATTCTTCTTCTGCTTGGTCAAGCAGTTTCCTCCATTTAAGTTTCTAAAAATGTAATCTGCCAACTAATGAAGAAAAACCGTATGCAGATATAGTAATAAGTGAGCTCATACTTGATTCTATCAACAACCGCAAACCCTCTCCCACCTCCCCACCCCCATAACAATTGGAAAGGTAAAAGTTTCATGTTAGTAGGTTAGATATAAAGGAGATGCACATGGATATGAAAGTAGAGAAATATTGCAAATCCAGGGTTAGATTACTCATGTTTATGTRATATGATCATTTTCAGTAATTTTAATTGTTTGCCGTTAGTGTAAGATCAGCGAAGTAGAGTTCAACTTTGCTTTTATGATTTACAAAGATATCTTTTTAAAATTCAGATACAAGAATTGGTCCATGTTTCTTGTATGACATTAAAAATTTAAATCATAGCTCCTAGAACAGAGGATTGGCGTCTTGCATTACTTGAGGATCTCCAGAATATTGAAATAAGCGAATCCCAGAACTGCTTTCTCAGTCTATTCAAGCAAAAGCAGCATAAGTGTAGTTTCTCTTCATTGCAAGAATAGTCAAAAACGATTCCAGTAACCTACAAATAAGACTTTTAGATTTCCAACAGGCTAGCTTTTAACAATTCATAGGAGGCTCAAAATTGAAATAGTAATTGATACTCTATACGCATACTAATAAACAATTCGTTGCAACCTTAAAGAGCCCCGTTTGAGCAGAAGTGCATAACTTTCAAATGAAACAGAAAACACCACTGAACTATACATATATGATCCAATGTTCCAAATAGTGATTTAGATATCAATGCAAGGGAGGAGGAACTATTGCTATGCTAACCTCATACAATCCAAGAAAGYAGACGTTTCACAATCTTGATTGGCCAAAAATAATGAAAATGAAAATGCAGCATCTGTTCAGATATTCTGATTCATCAGCAGTTATGCCATTTGGTGTTATTCTGGAGATAGTCAAGATTAGATTCTTGAGCAAGTATTAATGATAATGCTCACAAGCGCGAGCCCTCTGGGAGCCACTGAGAAATAAGAAGAAACAAGGATAACAAGCTAGAGAGCTGGTCAATGCAGTAAAGTCGATAAAATAATAGGAGAGAAAATCTATGGACAAATTTTCTTGATTAATAGGTATTTAGACATCCAAATTTCAGGAGCATCTCATTCAAAAAGTTCCAGGGGGGGAAAAAAAAAAAAAAAGGAGGGGAAAAGAAGTGGTCTTTGGAAAGAGATCGATAGTTCATTTGTAATTGGACTAACCAACCATCACACTAGCAACAGTGAGTTTGTAGTTGCAACCATAACAAAAAGAACAGAAGGTTGAGGAGAAAATCAACAAGTACATGCCATGAACCCTACACGAGTAAAGCATCGGCAATATGTTTGGTTGAATGCTGATATTCGTACCTCTAGAAATCAAATATTGCAATTGAGGTTAAATTATAAAAAAGCAAATTATCTTATCATCATTTTACATCTTTAGAAATTCAAAAACATCAACRCTAGCTCAAACTCTCCTTGATAATGAAAATACATTCTTATAGAGAATCTCGTACATTTAGAAGGTTTCTGTGGCTTCTTCTTTGTATTATCACCATTTCCTAGGATTCTTCCGATAACCATATACCACTTAAACTTGAATGTCATTTTCTTGGTATAGCAATATTTCTCATCTCATCTTCTATACGAATCAGATCCATGGACCTTTTGCTCCATATGGGTACATATTGATTAAAGACCATCTGAACAGTTAATTCATTTGATAAAGTAAATAGGAATGACCATACATAAATGGACCTGAACAATAAGGGCATTAAAAATCATTCCTTGACTAAAAGTCATGTTCCAATGAAGATCTACAGGAGCCTGCTAAAGTGCCTYGTGAGATATCAACACCCTTYACAAGACTATAATATCATGGAAGCAAGTTATGTACCAAATATTGCAGAATGTACTTAAGATTAAACTAGTCGAGAATAGTGTGTTTCAAGCAACCCAAATCAAGTTTGATAAACTGTCATGGATGTGCACTGATTTCATTTTGAAAGACAGAAACAACAAAACAGAAGAAAATAGAAGCAACCTTTTCGAGGTCTTGTTCTTTCAAGTATGATGTARTTAAGAAATTCCATTACAAGATTCATATATGGCATGCTACTGAGATATCTCTAATGTGTTAATCAAGATGACAAATGCAAGTGCACAACCTCGAATACCAACTGGAGAAGAGGGGAAAAAAGAAAATACGTGTTGTAGAAGCCCCATTTAAATCCACAATCTRGTTAATATAAAACTTGGCTATTCATGGCAAATACATCAATACTCTGCAGTCAAAATGTATAAAGAGATGGTAGCAGTTGTTTCCAACATTAGGCAAGTTTGATTGAATATTAAGTTCAAAGTTGATGTACCTAAGGTCTATCACAGTCTCAGGAACAATCCAATTCCATAACAAAATCATCAAAATGATGATCATGGTCTTGCTAGTTTCAATTTAAGTAGAAGGATTCGGCTTTCTATCTCTTTCACATGAATCAATAGATAAATGATGTTATGGGACTTTTCACGAAAACAAATCAAACGCTCCAAAGAACAAAAGGAAAATGTAATGCTTAACTGCATTATTGCTCTGAAGAAGAAGCATGAAAAGTGAATTGGAAGCCACTGAGTGTCCCAGAGGACAAAATGGCCTGTTAGAAGGACTTCTTTAGGTCTTGTGATTCTCGAGTTCTATCCTTAAAACTGACTCCAAGCATGAGAAACATACCATAAAAGAAAAGAAAAGGATATTGAGTAACATATCAAAAAATTGCAAATTCACAAAGTCCAAGAAAGTCATCTACAACACCCCCAATATCATCAAGAACTATCACTGAGAAACATAAAAAGAATGTTGTAGAGCGAAGAAGAGACCTTGTATTCCGTGAGGCTTCTATGAGCCGCGCAAACTCCTGATACTCAGCACTACCGAACCCCAGTGCACGTTCAACATCACACAAGAATTCAGGAAATGTCCCGGCCATTTTGGTCCTAGATGACTTAAATATGTCTTTTTTCTGTGTTGATCTTGATTGTTCACTGTCAAATACGAAAACACCCCAAGAACATCAGCAAACAAGAAACACCATTAACATTCTTCATGAAGATTTTTAACTTAAAAAATGAAATTAACTGACGTTTCTAGTTCTCGAAGAATGTTATCCTTTATGGGTTCCTTCTCCACTGATGATCATTGAAATCTGGTTTCAACAAAAATTTTGTGCTCGGGCAATCGTGAAGAAGAGTAGAAAAGGTTAGTTCAATCAAGAATACGCAGCATATGGAGTCTAATTCTTTCCCCTGCGCTGGACATATATAGGTTCTGGGGGTAAGCTGTAGAGCCTTCTTTCTTTTTTCTTTTATTTTCACCTCTTTTTCTATTAAATTAGTAAATTAGCCACTTCAACTTTCATCCCAGTAAGAATTTTGCATTTCTTTAGATAAAATATGCCCAGCCAAATGCATTTTACAGAGGTAGGCACCAAAGCTCTCATTACATACCGAACGTCTCTAAAAGGTGTCCATAAATACAAATACGAAAGTTCAAGCTCTCAATTGACAAAAGTTCTCATCAAAACATAAAAAGGGAGCTCTCAACAAATAAAAACTTCTATCTTTAGCAAAGCTCTCTATAAATATGGAAACTCTCAATAGACGAAAGCTCTCCATAAAGATGGAAGCTCTCAACAAAGACAGAAGTTCAATAAACGAGAGCTCTTCATAAGATAAAGACGAAAACTCTCAACAAACAAAAACATTTTGTCTTTATACAGAATTACTCCATAAAGATGAAAGTTCAACAGGCCAAAGCTCTCCACAAGAACAGAAGCTCTTAAGAAGAGTTGTTAGAGATATTTTGGATAAATGAATATTCATGCTTCCCTATCCTCATATATATATGTGGGAGGTACTCTTCTTTGGGATAGATAATGACCATAAGTGTCTTATATCCTTTTATAAATTGTAAAGTGATGAGATCTTATCACTTAACAATACATCAGTTCAACGTTTTTAWCTAYTGGACAAAATTAGTCCTAGTATCTCCTCTATTTTTATTTTTTGGTTGCTGRTCAATATAAATCGATCCCGATATAAATTGAAATGATTAAAAGAATAACGGAAGTGTAAAAATCATAGTATTTAAAATCTTGCTAAGTTTGCTAGCAAACCTTCTAACCGGATTCAGATGTGTACATGTAAATTTTCTAGCAGYGACAGAAGATTATAACAAATTAACCAAATGAAGAAGTTTCAGAACGTATTGAACTATGCATTAGCAGTACASAMCTTTTCTGCATAAATTTCTGCTTCAAGAATACTCTACAACTCCAGAAGTATAATTCTTTAAGGTCATGTAAGTAACAAACAGGAATGCTCCTAGTTTCATTTCTACAAGAAATGGCGAGCGATCCTCTTTTTAAAAGCCACAAGACACTGATACAACAGATTTTGCTTTGCATGGGATTATTGTAAGATCCTTCTGGTTGAGGGAGGTAAATAGGCTGCGAATTCATCCAACAGATCCAAGTTTCCTGTGAAAATCCTTTCCATCTGCAATACAGGATGATGATGCTTTACCAATTTAGTGCGAGAAAAGGAAGAAGGTGCTGTAGAGTAAGGATTAATATGATAAATGAAAAGACTGTTAATTTAGGCAGTACAAGAAGAAACAGAAGAGACAAATTTAAAACTACTCACAACCAACCAGTTTCTTGATCATTGTTCGAGATGTAAACATTCTCAAGATATCTTCTGTATGCATTACCTAAAAAATGAGGGGATGAACATATTATACAGTACTAAATGGGTGCATATGTTGCTTCAGAATACAGAAGAATCATGCACCAACTGAAATTGCTTATGCATCATCTGGTCTGAGCATGATCCATAAAATGACTAGGAAAGACTAGACACGAAATATCCATCTGCTGCTTGCGATGCAGATAGGATGAAAGTTCACGCCATTAATAATAAAACCATGCAAATCTACGATGATGTGGAACAGGTTAAATCATGAAAAGAGAGCATGAAATAAGAAACACTGACTACCTCTCTGTACATGGTCACAGTGTCCAAGGTGCCAACCTTAAAAGCCTTAATGGTATCGAGAAAGGTCGTATAGCGGTGATCACCACTGAAGCGTATCTGTCATTGTAAACATTGGAATCAAATCAGAAGCTTATGTAAAGAAAATTACTAATTCATTTRAGGAGTAAAATGTACCTTGACCTTGAAAAGAAAACCAAGTGTTTTCTGCAATTTATCCTGTCGTGAAGGGAAGGGTTCTTGATTTCCTTGCTCAACGGAACTATTAAACTGATCAAGAAGAATTGGGTGATCTTTGAGTATCTCCTCTATTCGTGATCTGCAACAAACAACCCCAGTTCTGTGCAAGAGATCCAAATATTAGTTGTTCTAGAGTGATAGAATTAAGGCAAAGGTCTGAATAACTTGCGAATGAAACAGAAAACATCACTTAACTATACATATACGAATGCAATGGTCTGAATGATTTAGATACCAATGCAAGGGAGAAGGAGGAACTATTGCTCTGTTAATCTCATAAATTCCGGAAAAACAGACGTTTCACAGTCTTGATTGGCCAAAAAGAATGAAAATGAGAATGTAGCATCTCTTCAAATTTTCCCATTCATCAGCAGTAATAATATTTCAATGTTAGTCTGGTGATAGACGCTCAGTGTAAACAATGGACCAACTTCAGTTATCGATTACATTATTTTAGAACAGTTCAATTGATATTTATTGAACTCCTAGGGGGTACTGGAGAGGCACGGTCGTGGAGATAGTCAAGGATAGATTCTTGAGCATGTATTAACAATAAGCACAGTAGTGCTAGCCCTCTGAGAAGCCATTGAGAAAAAAAGAAGAAACAAGGATAACAAGCTAAAGAGCAGGTCAATGCAGTGAAGTCTAGAAAATAATAAGAGAGAGTCTATGGACACACTTTCTTGATTAATTTCTATCTAGAGATCCAAATTCTAGGAGCATCTAACTCAAAAAGTTTCCTAGAACAAAAAAAGGAGGAGAAGCGGAAAAAGAAGAGGTCTTTGGAAAGAGTTCTACGTTCATTGTAATTGGACTAACCAACCATCACGCTAGCAACACTGAGTTTGTAGTCGCAATGGTAACAATACTCGACTATAGCTATAAATTCCTGTTTCAGTGAAAATCTACAGAAGCCTGCTAATGTGCCTTGTGAGATATTAATAATTTAAACACCCTTGACAAGACTATAATCATGCAAGCAATTTTTCGACCAAATATTACACAATATACGTAAGATTAAACTAGTCCAGAATAGGAACTCAATTTCATATGCCAAAAGTGTGTTTCAAGCAATCCAAATCAAGTTTGATAAAATGTCATGCATGCGCACTGATTTCATTTTGAAAGACAGAAACAACAGGCAGAGGAGAAACATCGAAAGCAGAAGAAAGTGCTTTTATAGGCTTCTTCTGTAAGAGTATGTTGTAGTTTAGAAATTCCATTGCAAGATCCATATATAGCATGCTACTGATAGATATCCTCTAATGTCTTAATCAAGATGACAAATGCAAGTGCACAACCTTAAATACCAAATGGAAAAGAGAAAAAAGCCCCAAAAGTAAATGTTGCAGCAATCAAATTCCATAATAAAATCATCAAAATGATGATTATGAAGTTGCTAGTTTCAATCTAAGTAAATGGATTCAGCTTTCTATCTCTTTCAACTAAATGAATAGATATATGATGTTAAGGGACTTCTCATGTTGAACATTCCAAAGAACAAAAGGAAAATGTAATGCTTAATTAACAGCATTATTGCTCTGAAATGGAAGTATGAAAAGTGAACCGGAGGCCAATGAGTATCCCAGAGGACAAAATGGCCTCTTCGAAGGACCTCTTTAGGTCTTGTGCTTCTTGAATTCTATCCTTAAAACTGACTCCAAGCATGAGAAACATACCATAAAAAGAAAGGGAAGGAAACTGAGTAAGCACTTGCAATTTCACAAAGTCCAACAAAGAAAGCTGTTATAACATATCAAACATTGAACTCAAACAATACTCCCCCAGTACCATCAAGAACTATAATTGAGAAGCATAAAAAGAATCTTATAAGAAAGAAGACATAGTGAAGAAGCAACCTTCTAATCCGATAGGCTTCTATGAGCTGGACAAACTCATTATACTCAGCACTATCRACCCCCAGTGCATGTTCAACATCACGCAAAAATCCAGGAAATGTTCCCGCCATTTTGGTCCCAGATGACTTTTCTGATGATCTTAATTGTTCACAGTCAAATACGGCAATACCCCAAGAACATCAACAAACAAGAAACGCCATTTACATATTTCATGAAGAATTTAAGGTGCAAATGGCATCATTCCTTCTCTACTGATGATCATTGAAATATGGTCTCAAGAAAATATTTTGCTCGGCCGTTCTTGAAGAAGAGTAGAAAAAGTTAGTTCGATCAAGAATTAGCACCATTTGGAGTCTATTCTTGATTTCTTTCCCTCGAGGTGGAGATATTCTATATATAGGTTCCGTCATGGGGGGGGGGGGGGGGGGGGGGGGGGTTCTGCCTCCTTTTTTCGGGCTTAAATTCGTTTTGCACCCTCCTAAATTACTAAATTACTTCAATAGCCACTTCAACTTTCAACTTTTTGCTTTTATTCCTAATGCATTTTCATGGAGATAGACTCCAAATGCAAAGAAATAAATAATATTTAAAAAAAGGTCAAAAATTTTATATTTTCAAGATTTAAAAAATAAAAATAAAAATAAAAATAAAAAATCTAGTAAAATGTTTCGTTTAAGAACTCATTTATTTAGTTTTTTTAAAAGAAATACAAAATTTTTACTTCAATTAAAAACTTATTTGTTTAAACTTTTTCATAAAAAAGAATTCCAAATAAAAAACTGTCTACAATAAACATTTCTTCACCAAAACCCAATTTTTTTTTCTATCTCTTCATCAAGAAAATATCTAAAAAAAGAAAAAAATTGACCGGAATTGAAAAATGAATACTTGGAATTACCCAAATATTATTCAATTATTGCAAACAATTACACTAGATAATTGGATATTTTAGGTATTATCCTGATAATACTCGAGTATTAAAGTAAGCATTTCARTTTGACGCATGAATACTCCAGTATTTATCACTTCAATATCCGGGTATGATATCAGCTACTTGAATTGTTAATCCTTCTATAGCCAATTATATGTTACTCATTTTTCAAAATTTTTCAATCCAAATGAGTTTTCTAAACCAAAAACGATTTCATCTTCTCCATTCAAATGGAAATTTTTTTCATATAAATTATAAATTCAATTTTCCCGCCTTTTCATTTAAAAACATTTTCAAACAAAATTAACTTTTTTTTCCCCCTATAAAACACCACCCTTGGGGAGTACGTTACAAAATTATATTTAAATACATAAATTTTGAGAAAATGAATGGGGGCGACATAAGCAAATGGATGGGTGGAAGTCGATGGGTACGATAGAGGACAAAGTGAGAAAATTTGTGCCTTATTGAGAATAGTGCGAGAGTGGGTTTTAGCCACAAAAGAAAATAAAAAAGAAAAGAACTGGTACAAAAATGTCAAGAATTTTTTCCCAAAATGCTATATTCAGAGCGACGGAGGCCAAAGGCAAATCGATTTGATAATAAAATATTTAAAAAATACGTCTCTGTCTCGAAAATAAACTTTTATGTGTAACCCGGGGTGTGATTTGCTAAACATTGAAAATTTGGGCCAAAACTTTATTTCATAAACCTTGCAATTGAAAACTATTACGGCCACAAAACTCGGACAATGGAACAGGCTGGACCCTTTGTTTTGTTAGCCCAACCCAAAAGCTGTAGTGGGTTTAGAAGATCCATGCCCAGTCCAGAAACAAAAGATGGACCCAAACTCGACCCAATTTGAAAAATGAGTTTTATCTCGGGTAGGTAGGTGGCCAACATATATATATATACACACACACAGCATTAAGATAATAATTTAATGATCGAATATATATTTGTACTTATAATACAAATCGAGAAAATCCTGAAAATTTGAAAAATTGAAATCGGGAGGATGTCCAAAAGTGTCCTTTTCCATGTAGTGATATTTGGAATGAAGAAGAAGGGGGAGGAGGAAAGCAAATGTAATGTCAACATCCGAGGAAATGCTTATCAATGTTTGGTCACACTGATGATATATCTCTATCTTTGCTTCAGGTTTCACTTTCAGCTTTTTTCCTTTGTGTCTTTATAGTAGGAATCATGCCCATCTCATACTATTTAAATAATAATACGGGTGGTGCGCGGTTATAAAAGTGTATTAATTCAATTGGTAGAAAGAGAGAGCAAGGGTAAAGAGGCAATAGAGGTGGTGGCAAGACGGAGAGACGAGTGCACGGAGGTGAGGTTCCTCGGGAGTAGAGGTGAAGGAAGGGGAGAGGGTGAAAAGGAAATGGWGGTGGCGGAACGAATATAGATCCGAATTGATAAGAGAGAGTATTGATAATGATGAAAGATTAAATAGACGAATTTTCTATTTCCGACGAAGGATGTAATATGGTTTGGATCTCTTAAATGCCAACTCCAAGCTAGCAAACAATACACATGTAGAATACAAGAAAAGCATCCAAATTAAAAGAACCTGAGAAACCGTTCTTATTCCATTTTCATCAGCCCTATATAACAGACCTCCCACCCTATTTAAACTCTTGCAAGACAAGCACACCCTAGGGTTTTGACACACATTGACTGGTAATATTTGTCTTGATAACGAAATCTACAACTCTAMATATGCTAGGTAGTTTGCTTCGCCCTAATAGGTTAGTCATATTGATCTTTGAATTGATTTGGGATCCGGGTTGAACCCTCATTTACTCCATCCATTTCAAGAATTATTTACTAAAAATCTTGAATCAAATAAATGTAAAAAACGTTTTACGTGTACGTTTTTTTCTTTTTGAATTTATTCACCTTCTGCTCGAAACGTATGTGATCACGTACAGCTCCTRTTTTTGCTAAATAATTATTATTTGTATTTAAGTATAAAAGCATCATTAATAGACATAGCACGTACTGGTCATATGCATTATCTTGTCATTGTATGGTTTATGAAACCTACTAAGGACTTAAACTAAATAAGAAGCAATTAAAGGTAATGCTTAGCTTCCTTTGCACATAAACAATGGCAAAGACAATAATGAAGATGAAATTGAGTTACTAGATGACAAGAAGCCAAAGACAAAGACAACATTGTTTTAGTTCCTTGCATGTGGAATCATTTGAAGATCAAATTAGAATAGAATTCAATTGTTACCAACCTAACATGTGTAACATTATTAATTTAATATGTAAATGGTTGTTGTCTAATACAAGAATGAGTCATTTTCRAATTAGCAATCGAACAATCAAGTATCTAATCTGTAATTTAAAAATTAATCATTTAATAGTACTACTGTCCTCGCAGTTTAATAGATTAGGATACGTGATACGAAAACATTATTGAGATAATTACTTATATAGTTGAGCATTTAATTCATAATTCAAAATATACATAGTTTCATCATACAAGAATTGTTATTTTCTTGGATTCTAAGGGAGTTCCACCCAAGAAATAGGATATGTATATATCATTGAGAATATTTGAACATGGTAAATGTCAATAATGTGTGGAGAGAGAAGTTCTTTCTTTTTCATGCTAAGAATGCATGTGAAAGCTAATATTTTGATTAATTTAACCAATGGGTCATTTTCATTACAGGAAAAGTGAAGGCTTGTACTATTTTTTTTCATCTTTCTTTGCTGGGAAACCACTTCAAGTGAGATAGGTTTGATGGAGAAATTTTTCTTCAGCTTTTGAGCCTATTAAGCTCAAACTCAAAGTCTCAAATACGAGTTTTATTTATCTAATAATGCTCGACAAGTTTTTAAACGAGCTACTTTTTAATGCGATGACCTATGAGAATCGAGTTTATATATAAAAATATTTTCGAACCTGATCCAAAGAATGTCTTATATAACATGTGTGCTCTGATCAGGATAGGGTTTTGTCTTGTACTGAGTTTATGACTCTGCAGCATTAGAGAGGGAAGAAGAGATCATCAAGAATTGTTCTTCTTCTTCTTCTTCCTCCATGCATGTTCTGATATTCAACTACATCCAGGGAAACTGCACATGGTGAAGTATGGAGATCTGAACAAGACCAGTCACATGTTTCAATGTTTTGGTATTTTTCAGACTCATTATGGATATTTTGGATTATAGAGGTTTAAGAATTAGGGGGCTGTATCTGTATTGTTTTTTTCCTGTATTTCCATGTGATTTTGCACCCTCAGGTGGAGGCCACATTATAGGATGAGGATTTTGCCTAAGTTCTTCCCATTGGCACTACATTGACTATGCATGATTCTTGATTCCAAATTGAGCTAATAGTTTAACAGTCGGGCATTAAAGAGATTTTTGCAACACAGTGAACTCTGAACTCCTGGTGATTAAGTCACTAAAAATGTTTAAGAGGATATAATGGTAATTAAAAGAGATTTATTTAGAATAAAGAAGCTTATACCTTTTATATGATGTCCTTTGCTAAGATAAATTGTCAAGTTTTGGAGGGTTTATTGCAAAAAATCCACCATAATTTGGCCTAATATCAAACAAGTTCCAGCAATTTCGATTTGACCAATTACCCTCCTATTTTAACGTAATCCATCTAGTATGTGATGGAAAATATTTTGCGAGCCTCTCATATCTGACTTTTTCTCTCTAGAAATTCAGTATTCTCGTACTGGCGARACTAATTTAAATTCGATTMATGTTACACTCGTAGAGTTTGATTCCTAACTAAGAAAAGTCCAGTCGAAAACTCTCTTAACATGGTATTACAAGTGGGAGTCCAACACATGACTCCAATTTGCTATTGAATTCTTTCGTATCTAACTTAAAATCTCATTTTTGACATTTGAATTGAAATGACAAAAATACCCCTGAACCTTATGTTCATCATCTTATCATAACCTCATATTGTTATAATTTGGACACTGGTTTCTGATAGGACACTCTTTAAATTTGCAAGAAATGAGGCATGAATGGAGGGTGAAAAATTATTCTCTGGCTTATCGAATTATGATTAATCATCTCACTTGAGAAGCTCTGTATCCACGTTGGATAAATTGAGGAATAGCAGCTATTCATTCACTTTAACATGCAATGCTGAGCGAAAGCTAGAAATTATCAGACAAATCAAAGTAATTCTACACTTTCTGTAGTGACCACCTCTTCATTGAATCTCTTCACGCTTCTCCTTTTGCTTTCCTGTCCAAAATCGAATTCATTAAGGTATCTAGACAATCTTAATCCTACATTGTCACCTTCATATTTCTTATGATATTTAAACTCGATACTTTTTTATCTCTATCTCTTTGGAACTTACAAGATTGCTAACGATGATTGTCTTTGGTAACGGAAAAGATTTCTTTTTTCGGATGCAATTGTCGAACCTTCAACCATCTAGAGTCAGTTCCGAATCTTTTAATATACTTTCGTATTATATTTCCTTATTATGTCAATCAGATCATGGCGTATATATACTCAATTTCTAAGATAATAGGAGAATATGTATTAAAAAAGTTAAAGAAAATATACTAGAAAATCTCCGATTATTATGCACTATTAACTTCATTAATTGATAAGGGTAACGAAGTAATTCATGTATTTGTCAAGTCAAATATAGATGTACAATTTGGGATGAATGGTGAGTACAGGATTCCACCTTATTCATGCATCATGAGMCTTCTCCTTTCCTCAGAAATGGCATAAAAAGGTGCAGGTCACATAGATGAAGTAGTTACTTGWTAGGTGGGTCTGGAGTGATTTGAGACAATCTCGGAGTTGGTTCAACCGACTGAACAAAACTACTGTCGTATTCATAGGTAATAAACCAACTGGTATAAATGCAACAAGTAGAGTACTAAGTACTATGAATAACTAATCAAAGATCCAATATTTTTTTTTTCTTTTTGTTAAATTTTTATAAGCTTAGGAGAAGGAAATGATACTAGGATAAATTGAAAAATTATTTTAGAATTTAATAAATGTKTTAATTTTTAAAAGCACCAACAAGCAAAAACTATTTTAAAAAATTATGTCGGGTTATTTTCTCAAAATAAAATTTTCAACTTTTTTGGGTAAAAATTATTTTAAAAAGTAATTAAGAAGAGTTTAAAATAATTTTTTTTGTTGTTAAAATGAAATAAAAATGCATTATTAAGCCAGCAGCTTGGGCAATTGGTAAGCAGATTATCAATCAATTCAAATCGATGTCCTGAACTCGACTTCTAAGTCAGTTGAAAAAGTATTGGATTAAACTTTCATCTGAATCAAATTATGCGGACGCTATCCGAATTGAGTTCGAATTAGTCTCTCAAAATAAGAATATCAAGTGACTTTTTCTTTTAAAAAAAAAAAGAGTATTACAAGTTAAAGGGGAAAACAAATAGTTTGACATAAACCTAGAATCATGTATTAATTGTACATTTGATATGAGAGAAAAAATGTTTTTTTCCTTGTACCAAAAAGGATAAAAAAGAGAACACAAATCTTAGAATAGATCGGGCCAAACTATGACCTTCTCTTCCTCATTCGGTTGCACTGATTTCTCAAATTTGGATCATGATTGAACGTCTATTCATGTCCATTTAGGTGACTTCAAGGAAAAAAAAGAAAAGAAAAGAAAGAAATAATAATGAAGAAAAAGGGTGGAGAAAAGTTTGCCTCGTAAACAGCTAAGAAAACCTTAAAAATGAAGCTGGTAATAACGTAAGAAGAACAGATAAGCAAACATGATTACAAAAGCATAATTACTTGCATAATACTCTACTACTTAGACCTTTCTTAGTTTTCCTTTTATTTTTTTTTTCTTTGTGGGATAGTTCCAACTCTTTAGTTCAATACAATTATAATACTAAACATATACTTTCGAAGGTCACTAGTGATAATAGAGTGATCAGATCAAGGACGAAACTAAAAACTTAATTTTGAGAGAATAAGAGTAGACGATCAARATATCAARAAATGAAATAATACTTTTTGGRATAAAAATTTTTATATAAATTTTAARAAAATAYTTAGGGACGACTGTCGCTCTTCGCCTCCTAACTCTACCCTTGCATCAGACCAAGTATGAAACTATTTTAGCGGGGCTAAATTTATTTTTGCACKCATTTATATTGCATATATTGTAGAATTTATAAAAGAAGTGTAATATTTACATAACTACTCTCATTTACCTTGTCAAGTTATGGGAGGAGGGAGGCTTCAAATTAACTGCATTAACTACCCTCATTTACCTTGTCACTCAATTCTTGACCATAGGACCACTATAGTAGATATTGATGAACTTATGAATGGTAGTCTASAAGAGACCAAACTTTGAAAAGGAATATTAATAAGAGGAATAGTAAATTTGATTGGGGTGCATTGTACAAGATGCACATAGGGATAGGCTCCCATTTAATTAGTAGTTACTCGAGTAAAGAGAGGTGGAGAGGAATTTTTTCTTTCTTTTTACATTCATTTAAACAATGACGGATTCAAAATTTCAATTTTAAAAGATAAGAGCAAATGATAAAAAAAAACTGGAGAGATGAGATAATATTTTCTACATAAGAATTCTATATAAATTTAGAAAATATTATTCAAAAAATTTTTAAAAAAAATATTTTAGAAGTGACTATCGCCCCAGCTCCATGAATGTGTGCTTCTATAAGGAAAGAGGATGAAGGGKTATCRAAATGTTTGAGATGAGAATTGAGCAGACTGTTCACCATTCAAGGTATTTGAGGTCTTAATAAATTCAAAATACATATTATTTTTTACTCATAAAAATATCACTTTAGATCACACTAGATGAGATCCAGACACTTTCACTGCATGCATAAAATTTAACACTTATTGAAAAGACGATTTGGGTCGGAACTTTTTCAACATGGTATTATAGTGAAATTTGAACAAAAAATCTCATTTTGACTTAATAATTTACTTATTTATCGTTCCAAACTACTTATTTAATAAAAATTTAAAATATTGTTCCAAATGGTGTCCGTAAAAACCATTTTTGTCACAACAAATTTAAAAATTAATAATAATAAATATTGTTCCAGATGCTTCTATAATATTTCATTTTGATTTAATTAATCCTATTTATTAGTTTGCTAATGATATTTTTAATTAATGAAATGAAGTATAAGAAAAATATGTACAATCCCACTAAACATGAAAAGGAAAAAAAAAAAAACAAAAAGGATATGGCGGGCAATTACGGACGGTTACGGCGAATGGCGCGCTTTCCATCGTAAAAGACATCGTTGGCCTAGTCTAACAGCTTCACACGACGTCGTCTTGCTTAACTACCTAGTAATTAACGGCTTTTCGCTCAGTAACTTCCTTGTTACAGTTCCCTTCCCCCTTTAAAAGGGCATTGTCAGAGAGAGAAAGAATCGCAGATGCAAACAACCTCTTTACAGTTCAGACCCACTCCACCACCACAGCCTCCACCGTCTCCACCGTCGTCCCCGGCGCCATGGTGACGGAAATACCAGCCGCACCACCACATCTCGAATCCTAATTCTTCCTCCGCCGAAAAACATCATCCACCGACCACCGTCACCGCCAGTGCCACCGCCATTTCTAATATTTAGAAGATTTTGGTGGATTCTTTTACAATGTCGGTGCAAAAGCAGAACCAAAGCTCAGCCGCAGCCGCACGTGACTTGAAACACAGAGTACTTACGTGCCTCCACAAGCTCTCTGACCGAGACACTCATGCTGCGGCAGCAATAGAGCTCGAAAACATCGCCAAATCGCTATCTGCCGACACGCTTCCTTCGTTTCTATCCTCCGTCACCGCCAYCGACTCCTCAGATAAATCCACCGTCCGGAAACAATGCCTTAAATTGATTTCTCTTCTTGCTCTCCACCATGGAAATGCTCTCTCTCCTTACCTCTCCAAGCTCCTTTCTGCAATCCTCCGCCGACTCCGCGATCAGGACTCTGCAATCCGCTCCGCCTGCATCTCCGCCGCTGCCGCCATTGCTACTAATGTCACTAAACCTTCATTCTCCTCCATCTCTAAACCTTTCCTTGAGGCTCTCTTTACTGAACAAGAGCTCAATTCTCAGATCGGCACTGCTATGTGTCTGTCGGCGATAACTGAGGCAGCGCCTGAGCCTGATTTGGCTTTGTTGAGGAAGATAATGCCAAGGTTTGAGAAGTTGGTCAAATGTGATGCCTTTAAGGCAAAGGCGTCAGTCTTGGTGTTGATTGGCAGTGTGGTTGAAGTTGGTGCTGTAGCCGGGAGTAAGCATATTTTGGGGATTTTGATGCCGTGCTTGGTGGATTTTTTGAGCAGTGAAGATTGGGCAGCCAGGAAGGCCGCTGCGGAAGCTTTGATGAAGCTTGCCGTGGTGGAAAAGGAGGCCTTGCTGGMGTTCAAAGCAGCGAGTTTGAAGACTTTCGAAGCTAAAAGATTTGATAAGGTTTGGAATTGGATTATGATTGAAGTATATTAATAATGTTGTATGTAATATTTACTTACTTCGAAATCTATTAATTTGATTATGTAGGTTAAGGTAGTGAGGGAGACAATGAACCAGATGTTGGAAGTGTGGAAGGAGGTTCCTGATGCATCGGTTGAGGAGTTAGTGCCTCCTGAATCACAAGCTTCAACTAAAGGTATATTCTTCTGTTCCTTTAGCCCTTTTAGTATTTGATTGATGCAAAGGCTAAGTGTGCTCTGATGCATTTGAAATCTTTGTTTCTGATGAATATTTGAAGTTGGGAAACTATTTGAACACTGCACATCGGACAGTGAATATATTATATTGTACTATTCCTTGATTTGGTTAATTCCACTGGTCTTCTTGGTCATGAACCACTTGTTTGCCCTCTAAATCTGTATTTGATATTATGTACAACTTTTACTTCAGAGTTCATCTCTGAGTTAGTCTATTTATTTCTCAAAGTAATTAGGTGTTAACCTTTTTTTTGCCCTTTTTGAGTAATCAGGAGCAGAGAATGCCAGCGATGGGCGTCATCCACTTGCCTCCAAAACTTCATGCACTATTACAAGCAATGCACCTCAAGCAAGAAAGAAGCTTTTTAGTAACAAGTCAATTTTGTGTGATGGTTCTTCTGTTACTACAGCCAGAAAAAGAAGTCCACTAAATGGTAGCGACAAAAAAGCGGCTCCAGCAATGTTCCGGAAACTGGACCGTAAGAAGCCTSCTACTYCAGATTGTTCTGCGACTGTGATCTCAAAGGAAAACCCGCTGGGCAGAGATGAGAAAGTCCTAGAGARAGGAGAGGACAGAAATAGGTTTACAAAACCAGAAGCTAAAAGGACCCTTTTCAGTAAATCAGGATCCCGTGTGGCCCCATGTCAAGATGAGAAGTCAGAATCTACAGCAGTTGTGAGTAATGAAACTGGCAACAACCTAAGGAACCAGAAAGAGAGTGATGATCTGTCTTTGATCCGTAAGCAACTTGTTCAAATTGAGACTCAACAGTCGAATTTGATGGATCTCCTCCAGGTACTTCATTCATCGCTGATGATCACATCGTCTCTGAAAATTTGTCAGCTTTGTTGTGACTTATGGTTCTATACCAGCGATATGATCTCCATTTCAATTATTTATTTTATGCTGAATGTCATATTCTTTTTACAACCTTATCTAGGTAGACAATTGTGCAATTGCGAACACGTCTTGCCATAATATTATGGTTGTGCTGCACTACTGAACTACTGCACAAAACTGCAATTGATCCTTTATACCTGCATTTGGTTCTCTCAAAATGTTACTTCCTTCGATATTTATGTCAAATGTCCCTTGTTTATTTCTTTGGGTGGTAGGAAGCGTGGAGATATCCCTGATTTTTSTGGAAAGTAACTAGCAAAAACAGATAATGTTTCACATGTTTCTGTTGGGAGCAAGGAATGTTTTTCACGTTTATCCCTTATATTTTTTAATCCAGAAATTTATGGGGACCTCACAGAATGGAATGCGTTCTCTGGAGTCTCGTGTTCATGGTCTGGAGCTGGCGTTGGATGAGATATCCTTCGACTTGGCTGTGTCAACTGGAAGGATGTCAAGTGGTGGCTCGGCCGGAGCCACATGTTGCAAACTCCCTGGTGCAGAATTCCTCAGTTCAAAGCTCTGGAGGAAGACCGAARGTCGGTCTGCAGTCTCACAGTTAACTGCTTCCAATGGAACTCAACCAGCAGCATTCCTGCACAACATGGCTAATAGAAATGTGGATCCTGAAGCGCTTTTGCCAGAGAACAGGAGATCTCGGTTCCACCGTGGTTGTGGTATCATAGTGAACCCATTGGCTGTGATCCCTAGTGATTCCCAGGGAATTTCAGAAATCTCTTCCAATAGAATGTTGAAGAATGTTCGTGTTTCTGTGTGATATCATGAGCATGTACATTTCTGAAGTATTATAAGCAGGTATCCCAATTTAAATTTCTTATTGACAAATAATAAATATTACAGTACCTGATAATGCTAATCCACCAATTCTTGAATGCATTAGAATGACATGTTCACTTGGAATACAATGTTTAAACTGTTGCATATGCAGTATGCGATTGATAATCTCAAACCATGGTGGCTCCTCTAACCTGAAGGAGCAAAGATTGAGCACGTAATGACAGATTTCACAGCATTTGAGATTATTTGACCTGAGTGATAGGAATAGTTGTTCGATTATCGCAAGAAAAATCTTGTTARTCTCTGCATACTAGAAGAAAAATTGTCACTCTCTTAGAGTAACTTCTTGGTTAATCAAAGACACTTGATTCCTCGGTACCTATGTTCAACCTCTTGCATTTGCATTTAACATTTTCTCCTGAAAGATTATGTGCTAAAAAAGGGAGTCATTTAACACTGCAATTCCTGACAAGCTACTTTTTTTTTTTTTTTCCTCCTGATTTTTCAGGCCATACGGAGTCGGTACAAGGTCGAGTTTTAATACTTGGTCCTTCCCCAAAGTAACTAATTTTAATGGAGCATTGCTTGCCAGACTCTAAGACTGGAAGATCTATTTTACTTCTAAACTACATTTGACTGAGAGTTGCTAGTTCTTTTCTCTGGAATGAACGGTGTAAGAAGAGAGGGTCATTAACAGCTACCCATTGCCAATCATGGATCTGTATAAAAAAGTTCTTTTCCATTCTTTGTTACTCAGCTATCTACTTGTTCTGAAATTATACAAATCGATGTTGATGTTGGTATTTAACATGCCCCTACGATGACTATGTCCAATACGAGGACCATATACACATACCCAACTTCCCCAATCTTCTTTAGGGTTTTGGTGGTCGGTGGGAAGCGTGATAACTGATGATGATATTTGAGTCCCCCTGACACCACCTTATTATGGTTGGTAGCAAATTTATGTCCGCACAATAATGAAAGTAACTCTTAGAAGGGCCGTAAGCCTCAATCCCCAATTTTTTATCCCAACTTTTGATCTATTTCCGAAAGCATGGAGTAGCCTCAAGCTACCTAACTTTTCTTTACTAGTACTTCTTTCACTGAATGAAAATTGAATGGGCGTGCAGAATGACGGATGATGATTAATGACAATTTAGGTCCCATATCTAGTGGATTGGTCCGTGCGTGACTGACTAATCACCAACCAAACCAAGCCATCAAAGTTGAGCTGTTTTTCTACTTTGTAAATCATCGATGTTGAGCTATCAGCTTTGCATATTGGAATCTTTCGTACATTATTTGTCGATGACAGCAGACAATACAAGACAAATTTAAATAAAATGACTTTTTGATTCAGAATATCAAACATTTTTTATTTAAAATATCATTTATTTTGACTCTTAATTTAAAAATAATTTTTATTTAAAAATATAAATATGAATTTTGATATTTTTTTCAAAATTTTACCCGTTAATTCAATTAATTTCTTTTAAATTGATCTTACCTATTAATCTAAATAACTATTTAAGCAGCCATGCAAATGGAGACATTCTACCGTGACCAAACTGACCCTAAATAGAGCTATCAATCAACACTCATCTAGAGAGCGACTTCATAGTCATCAGTCCATTGCCGGTGCCTGGCTTAAACCAAGTGCCGTTCAACCAGGTGTCAGAAATCAGTTATTGARATTAAAACCTAGGYTAGCCTATGTAGAAGCTAATCAAATTCTAATTGTTTCAACAGGCATACAAAATTGGTAAACAGAAATCTAATAGATCCTTGGGGAATACTTAAMTTGCTCAAGTTGGTTCAGAACAAGAGACTTATTTAAGTAAATTTATACTGAATGTTAATTTTTTACAATCTTATCCTTCACTTATTGTTTATTGTGGATCAAAAATGATATTTTAAATTCTTTAAAGCATAAAATTCTTTAAAGCCTGAACTACCTTTAGTCCGCAATAAAACTTAATCCATATAGCAGTATCCTCCTGAATCTCATTATAGACTCCAACATCTTCAGCTAAATGTCCGCCCACTAGCACTCCAAAGTGATGAAGCCTGCAATGAGCAATTGATTGGCAAGKGTAGATCATTGATATCACCTAAGGAGSACCAGTAACTATTCACCCATTAAATTGTGAAATGAGCTTTAACAAGAGGGGATATTTTAACTTAATTTCTACGCCATGAATCCATGATTCTAAGGAGGCAAAAAAGCCTCTTTTCTTTGTCTCTCTTTCAAGGGAAAGCAATCTTTAGTTCCATCCAAGACAAACTAGCTATTTCCATCTTTTTTAACTTAGGCAGGTATGCCTTTTGCCGTCCAAATAGTGCCTTGGCATCCTTTTGAACAAGTCATCATAAGTGGGTGAACCCCTCTCCTAAAAGTCCTTGGGATGTATAGATTGCATCACCATATATCCGGCACAAAATGCTCCATTCTATCTATCCACAATAAATGYAGAYACTCTAAGCATACTAGTTTTCAAGAATACAAAACGGTCATATATAGTAATCTTATTGAAGCATTCCATGGTGATTCTGGACCACCAAACRGAGAGTTATARGGAGAAAAATAGTCTAATGATGCATCAATGATGGATGCACAGATTTATTTCTTCTCCAACTTCTACGCATCCTTCAATGCGCAACATGTTCTGCAACTGGATTGTTTTTCCTAACATGACGGAACATATTTTTTGTCAAATCCCCGGTTATAACAACTGACAGAGGAATCGATGTTCAACAACTACAGAAAGCTACTCAGAATTATGAATGCGATAAAAAGAGGGATTTATTGCCTAAAAGATTGATTGGTAATCATATTATCACACTATTTAGAAACAAGTGTCAAGGGCAGAGATCTTAGGTGGTTGTACATAGTTCCCTAACTGTGAAATACAAAAATGAACATTCTAGTAATGTGCAGTGAGGACTTCGATACTGCTATCACAATGTCTATCAGTGAACTTGCTAATGAAATCATAGATTATCAAAGTATTTGATTGTCTACTAACAACATAAAGCTAGGAAGGAAAATAAGAAATTGAATTAATAAACTATGGCATATAATATCCAAAACTAAKGTGGTTGTTCAAACCGAAAGAACCTTGATAAAATTCATTCCTGCTTCTGATAACCAGATCCCTCCTTCTCAATTTTCTGCGACAAGAAAGCCCTACATCAGGCTGGATTTCCAACACAATACCATAAAATCCACACAGAAGCCAACAGTAGCTCAATGCATGAGCGTAGAAAATGGCACTTAAGCATGGTTGAATGAAGAAGATATTGACAAGACATAAAGTACCTATAAATGTTTGCTGCCAAAATGCAAACACAAAAAGTCAAGGACATCAAATAAAAAGTATTCAATTAACATTAAYGTTTTAATTATTGCAAAAAGATAATTCTATATTCCATCCTGAGGTTTGGAGGATATAGAACGAAAACTTGCATAAATTATAGAATTCCAAATATTGCACTTTTTAGATAAGAAACAACCCCCAGAGAATATGATATACAGGAAGGAAGTTCTCCAGCAGACTAGGATTCTTTTAACATTAAAAAGGAACAAAAATATGCGAAGAATAGATGAGTACTAAAAGCAAAGGAAACACAGTAGTCTTGACTGGGTAATGTTCAAAGTGCACAGCCTACCTACAAGCATGTTTATTTTCTTTGAAGTAGCCAAAGTATGGTATCAAGCAAGGCCATCAAATGGCAGATAAAAAGATTAGATATGCAATAGGAAGATGGTCAGTGTTGATTCTTTGACTTTTGAAGTTCAATTTCTATTGATTAAACACCAACTGAAGATATAACAAGACGGAGTGCTTGGGCCTCAGACAAAGTTACAACTATGAAACAAAATTTGGAGACCTATTAATTATTTCAAACTAAAACATCCAAAATGTGTACATCCCAGCAAATCAAGAATACAAAAGAATATCCGGGGAACAGCCTATGTATTCCAAACTCTTTAAAGAGTTYAGCAATTCAGCTGCTGCAGCAAATGCTAAAATAACTGAATACGTACCCCTTAGTTTGATTAAGAAGTAAGGCCTATTAATATTACTAATTAAAAAAATATATATGAAGTAAAAGAATTTCAACAAAGATATAACTCTCCTGGTTCAAACTTTTTAATATGAAGTAGATGATTCATAAGAATGCTCAAAAGTCCGTGCCAGTATGAAGCTTGAAGTTACTGATACAGAGGATGAGAAAGGATGAAGTTTGGCAAACATGCAAGTTTTCAATTTTCTYGTCTTTCCAAGTAAAATTGACTAAAGTTATATAGCTTCTAGCAAAGCCTTAAGAGGATTTCCTGCTGCAAATGAAGCTACTAGTCCACTAGTACCACCTGGATTCAGGCTGATAACAACTCCACCTTAGTTGCCGCCAGTGGAGTCTTCCTCGAGCTTGGAATCATTATGAACGTTTCAAACAAAGCAGGAAAAAAGGCTCTAACTTTATGTTAAGTTTCACATCCCAGACTAGTCATTGATGAATTCTTCCTGATATTATCTTAAAGTTCACATAATAATTTCCTCAAAGGAAACCAACTGCGAATTTCTATAATTTCAAAATCTYAGTGACAGTTTGAGTTTCAATATAGCTCCGACAATCTCCCTTCCATCCCAGTAAGGCCATACACCAAATGAGGCACAACAATTTCAAAACAATATATCGATTAAACTGTCCAGTTCTTGACATACTAAACTAGGGTTTTCATAGAGAGACTAAGAAAGAGATAGGGGTGATGCGAACCGATTGAGCATTGTGCCAAGAGAGACCGCGGTACACGTTGACGGAGAAAGTACCGGCGAGATAAATGGTGGCAACTCCTAAAGTCGCCGTGAACGCCTTGAATGCCCAGTCACCTGCTTTGCTCGCAAGTCCCATTTCTTCTTCTCTACAGTGGACTCAAGTGGTAAACCCGACAACCACTGTGATATTACGACACTACACATAGCGGGAAAAAGTTTCKCAGCWACGTCGTCGTTTTTCTGCAGTATCTCGTCCAATTAATTAAACGGACCCCTTAAYAATAATATAAGTTATCCATTTGTTAACCCCCMAAAATCTTTTTTCTTTTTTACAGATGCACAAGAACATATTTTTTTTACAAATGAATAAGATATTGAGAAAATGTTCATATATAACACATTCGAGGATAAATAATAATTTATCGTTCCTATTATTTATTATTTTATATTTTATTTTTATATTTAAATTTAAAAAATTAAAAAGTGAGTTTTAGGGAAAAAAAATGGGTCTAGCTACGATTTCCTACATCTCTCTAAAATAATCTGATCTTTCTCTAAAAAATTTTAACTTTAGTTCAAATCAAAATATATTTGAAAAAAATTAATTTATCATTCTTATAGTATTATTATTTATGTCGTATTTTCTTTTTTCATTTAAACTTGCAAAAGAATCACACGTGTAATTTTTAAAAAAAAAAAAAAAGTTCTGGAAGATGTGGCTCCTATTATTCAAAGAGGAATCCTTCCAGTAATATCGATCATTTACTGTACTTTCCTCCGACATTTAATCAAATGTCATAACTCAAAATCCGATTACGTTTTCAATTCCTCCTCAATTAAKACCTTTAATTAATGCTTCAAATTCAGTAAAGAGAAACAACACAACCAACCTTCAAGGCATGAGCGACAAAAGTGGTAAAAATCGAAGGCATTTGAAACATAATTCTTGAAGAACATGATTGCTTAAGTTATCATCCGGGAAGGTGCTCTCTACTTTGACCAAGTGAGTTTTTATTAGTGGTCTCACCGGAGCATGTCGAGCTTTTCATCATCTTGCCGGCACTTCATTTTGCCCAATGGATTGGCTTGGCTGACTTTCTAGTTCAGATCGACTGCCAACTAGCTACGAGCAAGCTTAGATTCAAAAGTGATGACTTCTCGCCTTTAGAGGGTTTAGTGCTTAATATCAGACTGAAACTAATGAATATGAATTGTTCTGGGATTTCTCAGACGGGCTCACCTCCAAGCTAAGAAATGGTGCATGTCTGCAAGTAAAGTTATTTACTAGGCAGCTCTCCCGGACGGCTGTCCAGTTGAATATGCCTGATATTTAACGGCATGTTCCTATTTTCATTCAAAAAAAAAAAAAAAAAAAAGATCATGTCGAATTGATCATCTCCCTTTCTTCTGTCTCTCACACATCTCCTTAAAAGACTCCTGAAAAGAAATCTGAACCAACTAACTGATTATTAAAAACACAATGATCGATTATATCAATTCCTAAGATCATCATTGAAAGGCAACCTTTTGGAATATTAAAGTCGAATTCATAGTCGATAAAGCTAATAATTTATTATGGAACCAAAAGTTATAATATTTATGTGATACCAAACTATTATCACTAGTAAACCAAAATTTATCTTCTCTACTTCTACGGCTTTAGTTCTCATGCTTATGAGAGGAAGAAACAGACCGGCAATAAGACAGCAGTTCCTCTATGTTGCTCAACAATTTCTGGGCACTATGATAAAAAAATTTAAAGAGTTKAAGGTAGTAAATTTATATAACATCTCTATAATTAACAGGTGAAAATCTAGAATTCATTCTTGAGTAAAGAAAATGGCCAAAATGTTAAGACAGATGCCGGTGCATCTCTGCAATTAGAGCGCCACTGAGCTGTTTGTGTTTTCCTCTTGCTCTATATATCTTCAGCATGGAACCATGGATCTGATAGATTCACTGCCACCATTTCTTCTCTGATAGAGATATAAGCTGAAAGAAAACAAGCATAATGCGTGAGTGCAGAGCTTCCAAMCATGAAAAAASGCCTGATTTATGAGAACTAATGACAGTAGGGAGCAAAGAGTGCAACTCAATCTAATGTACCGTGTGCAGAAGCAATAATCAAAAACTRTCCACAAATGGGAACAATAAAAGCTACCCGAAGTAGATGTTCTGCAGTAAAATTTTATCTTCATAATATTTGAAAGATTAAAGGATTCCTAATTCAAGCCTTCCGATTATCAGCCTGAAAAGTTCAGATAAAAGGTAAGCAGTTGCAAGGTATTTTTGTACTTCGAAAGATGGAATATYGTGAAGAGTACAATTTATACAGGGAAGTTTTGCAAAAAGGTAAGCAATCTTATGAAGAAGAGTTCATTTCCACCCCTTCTTTCAGGACATTACAAAGTGGGGGGAGGGCACAGTGTGCGATGATTCAAACAGGGACCTCAGTCCTGGTTAGGAGAGCCAAAACCACTAAGGCAAGCTCCTCAGTCTCTTCTTTCCTCCTTTCTGCTTTCAGAATTCCAGAGAGATACTTCAAGCACACGTGGCCAACTGATAAGTTTGTGTATCATGCAAACATATCAGAAAGCTAGAGGTTCTCAACTGAAAAATAAACTTAGACTTGCATAAGATACTAGGGGTGCACCAATACCAACACTCACCTAATCATTGAAACTGAATAGAGGAAATGGTTAAAGACAATATGATCAAGGGCGTTACTAGTAAGTTAGCTTATTCCCAATATACTAATTGACTTACGAAAAGAACCTCAAATGGCTCCTCCAAAACTTGGGCCAATTTGTTGACAGTACTCAACTGAGTCTTAATGGTGGCATAAAGCCATCATTCATATTCTTCCCCTGGTATGGGATGCTATACCTCTAGGACCCACCTAAGTTATAATGATCCTAAATTGGCAATGAAAATATACAACGTATAAGATGAAATTTTCTTTTGAGAGGTCACGTGAAATGTAATCTTTTGGGATGGAGATTGGGGGCAGGGAACAGTCTAGACGGTAATAATTAAACAAATCATTTGTTTTGTGGTCAGCATGGAACAAGAATTATCTACTAAGTTGAGGTAAAGGATTTCATCGTTAACAGAAATTATTCAAGTCACACAAGGCAAACAAAGTGAGTATTATATTTCAGTAGTAAAGTTGATCAACTTAATAATTCAGAARAGATGATCCCCTTGGAGACCAMGTTACATCTAACAATGACCAACAAAAAGTTTTCAAAAGATGTCGGAGAAAATTCTGTCACAGCAAAACAAAGGATAAATGTAATGTCCGGAGTGTACGAGATTGCATCTTCATTTGGAAGCATGAGCAGGCATTATCAGTACTTGTACAAATGGGGTAAATTTCCATTTGAAAGCTAAGTCAAATTTCAATGTTTAGTTTGAATGTTAAGGAAACTCAGAGCTTCAGTTTGGAAATGAAACATGCAGTTCAGGCACTTTTCAGTGTCACTTGTGTTTTCTCCAACTTCATATATCCACATTATATAAGGCCTCACTTTTATAAGTTTCCTATAAAATGAGGARCAAGTCCATTGGGCATAARGGGGAGACCAAACAACAGAAGGATTATATAACATATTAACAACTTCCATGTTGTCAGGTGACCCTTGCAAGTTTTGTTTTTCCTAATCTGTTTCCTTCCTCTCTTGTTCATGGTTGGATGGTTGGAAGAGGAACAGCTGATTATTTACTATCTAGAATTTCATGAGTCAACAATTGAAAGGGATGGGCCAAATTAGAACTTAGGGTAACCAAGAAAAAATTGGCAGATAAGACTGACCTTTAAAACTCTTTTCATCTAATGGCTGTTTCAATGTTTCACTCAAGTAAACAAGAGTTTCAATCTTGATAGGTAATCCCAACATGAGATGGTTCAAACTTTCAGAATTTAATAAAAATCTTTTTTGAGTCAAGATTCAAAACAATATCTATGTGTGACAAATCAACATCCGCCATCAATATAAAGATTAAGTTTGACTCTTTCAATTCGGTATAGTAATATAACCAACCACAGAAAAAAGCAAAGGAAATAACAATTTTCAGTAAACTACCAACAACCTTCCATCTTACAATTGCTCAAAATCTTATAACAAAGTATACAGTTCTATAAAATTCTAGAGGAAGAGTTAAATCATAAATTTCTATGGAATGCGGTTTCATTCAATAAGCAAGAAATTCTTATATTCAACATCTCAATGCATCCATTTCGGTTAACCTCAGGCTCTTTACTTCTCTATGCAACCCACGTAACTCAAGGAGGCAAAATAGTGGAGAACATATATCAACATAAAAATATTCAGCACTTCTTGGAAAGAATATTTTCTGGTCATATTTATGGAGAATGTYRCATGCACCAAGTAGGTTTATAAATACATGCGGATTTTAAAACAATTGATAGATGTAGATCCAAAGTAACAGAATAATAAGTAGGTTCAAGAAGGTGTGCCTGCTCTTTGTTCAAACATCTCACAAGAGAGACACAGGGAAAAGAAGGATTCATACAGCCAACTCAAACAATGCAATATGAGGCATAAGTGGAGTCGGGTTGCTGTAAAATGAGAAGAGCTGATAGCAAAACAGGTTATAAGCTGTAATTCTGTTAATAAAAGTCCTATGAAAAAAGAAAAGGAGGGGCAAGTTGATCAAGTTTGGGACATGAGGACACTGGATATACGCTCAACACTRCATATTTATTTCAGAAAGATTTCAGAAGAATTTTATTGAAGGAAGAAACTGATCCTCCTAAATCTGGAAGTCAAATGTGATATTTAAAATCATAAAAAAAAAAAAAAATCACGACCACGAGATCTAGCTGAATCTGATAGGCATTATCTTTAAAATGAGTACAACCTCAAATGGATTTCAGAAAGAACAGATACACTGACACCCTGCTATTAGGCGAGAAGTATCCAAATTAAAATAATGAATTTTGCTAYTCAAAGTCACATGAACATTATTTTCCAGTTGAAAAAATCTAACAGTTTGAAACTACCTAGATATCATGGGATAAATGATCTTCACGAGAAGCTATGTAGGAAACACAAAAGATACACAATATGCAATGGAAATAAGAGGAAATTTATACCAACCTGACGAGCAACCTGCGCTAGGCGTCGACTGTCTCGAGATGATTCTGTTATATGGTTTGGCTTCTCTTGCTCCAAAGTATCATTTTGTTTATCCAATGCCTGTCTCTTAGAAGTTTCCTTTTCAAGAGAAGTGCTCCCATTAGATCCAGTCACGGGTTCTTTCTTCCGCTTTCTTTGGAATGTGAACTTGATGATTCTTTCATTGATAGGTTGACTAAGAGGTCCATGAGCTACTTCATCTGACTCTGATTTTGGCACTAAACCATTAACTTTTCCAGAATTTCTTTCACCAATGGGAATTGTAGAACTCCCTACACAACCAAGTTCATGTCTTGCATGGGCCAACTTCTCTGTAACCATTGTGTCATGCACCGGCTTAACATCTTCATGACATTGAACAACCTCTTCTTCTGCTTCATTTTCAGAAACTTCAGCACTTCTTATCCAAGGCCCTAGCTCAGATTTATCTGAAGATAATCTTTGAGCCAACTGAGATGCATCTCCATCAAAATCAAATTCAGTTCTGACAGGACTAGGATGAGTTTCTGTGCAAGAAACGTCAGGTGCTTGATCAGTTCTAAAAMCCTGATCAGGAAGATTTTTTGATGAGGTAAACCTGTTCCTATATCTATTGGCTCGCTTCCTTTTCACGCTGAAGGATGGTATAGGTTGCCAGTTGCCAAGCCAGCTATCTGCCACCTGCACTTTCTTCTTGGAACTCCTCTGAATTTCCATCACATAAGTTGGTGCATGAAAGATTTCTTTAGCGTTTTCATTCTCTCGAGCAGATAAGTCGTCATTCCTTTTAGTTATTTTCCCAGAAAGTGAAAGTTCTTTATCCAAAAGGTTGCCTTCAGATGCACGAATTCTCTGAGTACACCCATTCCTGTATAGCTCAGGCTCTTTGCTTCTCAGGATTATAGAGGGTAGATCTGGACAACCAGTGTATGAATGCCCTATATTAGGTATGATGTTTCTGTAAAATTTATGACACTCATTTCCCTGAAAGTGATTTGCATTCCTCATGTCAGCAGCTGCAACATATTCAAATTCCGATTCTGGAGGATGAAACACAACAGATTCAGAAGAATGGTATCTGTTCTCTTCGGATTCTCCTTGTGTTACATCTTGGTGCTCAGCCAGCTGCTGTGCTTTGTTGTTTCTCACCCACTCCAGTTCAGATTGCACTTCTCTCAGCTCCTCCCTGAGGTCTTTAACAATATCCTCAGCTTCTTGAAGTTGAGCTTCAAGTTCTTCAATCTTTTTCCGCTGATTCAATGATGTCAGCTCCGCTTCAGTAATCTGCAAAAGTGGCTCCGTTGTTATTCCCGTGAATGAGCAAGATATTAAGAAATCAAAATTCAAAATCACACAATTGCTAAACAATATTGCCGTTCATTAAATTTCAGCCACGAAGATTTCTAGAAATAGAGGAAAGTATGAAAGCACAAAGCACACATTTGTCRGGCATGCTATTCATTTGGAAGAATCTAACATACGATAAATGTAACTGTAACTGCCACACCTCAGCAGAAACAAACTGCTGAGCAAATAATACTCTGGAAGGTAAGGGAAGCAATAACGGCAACTTGATTATTATGTGACCCCACATAAAAAGAGGCCAAAGCTCTTATCGAATGTCAAGTTTGTGAAGGCAAAAAGGCAGTGACCGTTAGTTTAGCAAAATTTCAGAAACAAACAAGCTCAATAGTAACTAGAAGGCAAATTCAGAAACTTAGCCGCAATTGCTGATGCTCCTTTCTTTTACTGAAGGACAGCAGTCATTGAAGCTTAAAAAAAGTGCAGCAGTTCTAGATAAGTGTCTCAAAGTCAGATGCTTCCACTAATCAATTCTTCCAGATTCCCTTCGAGCCAATTTCACAGTTTGAAGTTAAAGTCATGCTATTKTATTTCTTCAAGCTCACGKCATGCTTCTACAAGTCCGGATTCTACTGAATACTGGACTATCACTAAKGACCCAAAAACAAGAGAGAGAAGTAAACCTAGAACATATCTTATGTCAGACAAGTTCACCATTGTCTTAGAACTTATGGAGGAAAAACAAAAATAACCAATATCATCAGGCAATCATTCTCAACCTTCTACATTACAGAGTATGACTCACAAGCAATATAACCTATAGAAAAAGGAAAAAGGAAGCAGATAGAACTCATTATTCTTCTCCTGACCAACACTTCAGACTGAAAAGAAACAGGCAATATTTCTGGAGGACCAAASGAAATCACAGATCAGCAGAGTAATTATATTTTCTTTTGGGCAGCAGATTATACTTCAATTAAACCCAAGGAGCAAAAATCAGCACTAAAAGAGACATGTACAAACATGAAAAATGAGCCATTTTTAACTTTGATATCACATCACTTGCGCACTGGAATATCCAAAATGGACAGTGGSACAACCTAAGAAGAAATTGTCCTTTGCAAGAAATATAATCTATGAATTCCCAGAAGCCCATGAGCATATGGAGTTTCAAGAAAGTAGATATCAAAAACACTTCAAAGGGTTGGTTCAACTCCTTTTTCACCAAACAGCCCCATTAGCGTATGGGCAAAACTTCTGGAACTGTTAAACGTTTCAGAWGAAAACACAAGCATGTTAAAACTAAAGGGCGAACGAAACCGAACAAACCARGCCAAACCCTTCCAGAAAAAGCAAAATTTCACCTTGGAATCCATCATCTGCTTTAACCTAAGCAGCATCCGCAGGGCGTCATCTTTCGCCACCTGAAGCTCACGCTGAAACCGCTGCGCCTTCCTCTCCGACATCATTATCCTCGCCGCCGCCTCCTTCGCGGTATTCAAGATTATATCCGCATAAGCTTTCTGCAAAGCCGTTAATCTCTACAAGAGAACCCGTAAAATTCCAACCCGAAAACAAATCATCAGACGAAAATCCATTTTCGAAATCATCATAAAAAGCGAAACAAAACCATCGAAATTCAATGCCCATCATTCTAATCTTTCAGAAACACAAAAGAAACAAGAAACGGTTAAAAGAATCAGTTAGGAAGTTGGTGATCGAAGCGGTTGCGCCGCCGTGCAAGTGTGGTTAACGGAGGTGTATTTACTCCAATTTTATTACCTCATCGGCGGCCATTGTCGAAGAATCCTTAAAGCATCGAAATGTAGAGAGAGAAAATACTAGAGTAGTAGTGGCTGGGTTCGGACCAGAAGTGGAGCGGTGGAGGGGTAGTTTTCCTCAGTAGCCCGTCTGTTATGAAAGGAAGCATTCTGTTGGATGAGAGAATGACATAATTGCCCTAAATAAATGTCGATTTCTACTGCAGGCTTGACCCATTCGCGGACAAGCTATTACCGCTCAATGAGGGCGGTTTTGGGTTTTTGGCGTTTGGGTTCTCTATGGGCGCGCCTATATGAAGAGGAACCCATTTGCTAAGTTATTGGTGACATGGCGGTTTAAGAAACTGCCATGTGGAGGTTGGCACGTGGCTCCATGCATGGACTAGTCTTTTGGAGGGAAAATAATGTATCTTGTGGAGAGGCCTTTCTTTTAATTCTTTTTTTTTTTTTTTCATTTTCTTCAGCAAGTGCCACAATTTTTGTAGGTTTCTAAAGTTATGGTAAAAGTAACTTAAGTTACGAATAAGTTAGAGAAAGGGAAAATAATTCAATTGTCATTCCTCGGGGTAAAAGAGTCAGTTCAGGATGTAATTTATTTCATTTTATTCATTTGCATTATTATATTCTTTTATAAATTACGATAAAAATAAAATAATTTAATTTAAGTACCTCTACAATATCAGAATTTTCAAGTTTTTGGAGCATTTGGATTACCCTAACGAGATCTCTTTCGAATGACTTCATGTATTTTGTTGATTTATGCATTTTATCCGCATAATTTTATTTTGATTCTTTAATTGTACTATATAAAAAGGTATTTGTTTGTTGCCTCTTCGACTATAGTTTTTATGGCTCTCGATCACAATATCTTACTAGCAAGAGGGAATGAATAAAAGATTATCAGGAATCTAAGTCAATCACACCAATCTTTACCCGGTGGTTGATGTTCATCAAAATACTACTACTAATAAACTAAGATGAGCACGAGAAAATTATTATGATGATCTGAGGAGAATGAAATCATGTTCTTTGATGCAATAGGTTGAAACGGTTGATAAATTAATTATTATGTTAATTTAAGGTCTCATGTTTGATTTCTATTTATGGCAACATTTTAAAAAAGTTCTGAATTAGGCCTTCCATCGAATAAGAGTTAGACTAACTATATTGATACTATATTCGGATTAATGGTGTAAAGATACCAAATCTTAATAGAGGAGACAGAGAAAATGATTTTCTTTGGAGTTTCTAATTAATATCACAGCATATGAAATCATTCTTCGAACAACACTTTATCATCTATTTTATTTAAATATTTTCAATAATAACCTTATTTAAAATATTTAAAGCGATATTAAATATAATGTTAAATATATTGAAAAATGATTAAGTTTAACATTTCAAAGTATATACGTTCAATATTTTTAAGATTCTATGAATTATTTTGAAAAATTAAGTCCAAAGTTCATAAATAGTTCATTAAGAGTACTATTATATGTAGAACTCTATTGTAATCGTAAAATTATTATTATTATGAGATTTTTTATAATAGCATGTAAGTTGTACGGAGCCTTCAAAAATTCAATAATAGAAATGTAAGATCTTGTCCTCTTTACTATTTTCAAGTTGTTTTCTATTTTTAATTTTTAACTCACAATTAATAAGACAGAAAGTGGCAATACGATGCCTCATGTTTGGGTACAGAAGAGAGCAGAGCAAAAACGATGAAAACTGTTATTTTCTTATTCTCGAAATGTAATTTTCAGAACAGAATTTTTTTGGTACTAAAATAAAAACCATTAATGTATTATTTTAAGGCGTTTTCAAGCAAAAACACTACTACAATCAAAATGCAGAAAAATATTTTTCTGGTTTCATTTATCTTTTAGTCCTAAAACATTATTATAATTATTAGAATGAACTTAAATTTAATTCAAAAATATTTTGACATTGAGTATAGTACTTCAAATTAATTTTAAAATAAGATCATTAAAAATAATTAAAATATTTTCTTTCTCAAATTCGAAATTAAACGTATTTTTAAATTTTTAATTTAAAAATAACAAACCAAATGTATTTTTTAATAAATTTTTTAAATAATTCACTCAAAACTTTGAAAATAAAAACTTATAGTTTGAAATGTAAACAAAAGGCAGTCTAAAATTTTCCAAATAGATACAAAAAAAAAATACTCTGCAATAAATATAATATATCGAGTTTACCAATAACGTGCAAAAGTACAGTTTAGTAAGCCTAATAACTACTAATGTGGCGTGAATTTTTCTTTTCTTTCAAATTTCAATACTTTAAGCGGAGTGGAACCTGTTATATGAAAAAAAAAAAAAAAAAAGGATGGATCAAATTTGTTCAAACAAATAAAAAGTTATAAACCTCATATGATTAAAATGTATTAGTAAAAATTTTATCACTTAATATTTAATAAAAAGAATCAAAAACTACTTATTTTGAAAACATTTCAAATTAGTACCATCATTTCCAGTCTCAAATGATAAAATTTCTTTTTATTTTCCTTTTCCCACGCATCCAAACAAAGCCTCCACGTGCTGACGAACAACGGCAGAAAAAAGTCTTCTGTCTCTCCTTATTTTCGTCTCCCCTTTCTCATCTTGTCGGCCCTTTCCAGCCTCTTCRCCGCCGCGAGCACCGCCAAACACCACTAATTCTGATCGGGTTACCGCCGACAGCCATTATAACCTCCGTTTAGGGATACAATCTAGGTATTTCAGCTCTTATCCATTTATTTTTTCTGGATCACAGTCTTCCTATTATAATGTATAAGAATCGTTATTGATATCTATATAGAATGTATTTATTTGCACAAAAACACCTATGCTCCTCCTGCTGCTTCGGTGTAGTAACTGGTTCTGCATTGTTTCAAAACATATCCATTTTTTTTATTGTTGATAGTGTTGGCAAATACCAAGTTTCTTTTTCTCCTGAGCTTCTGTTAATGCCAAAAATTTATTTGATTTAGTGCAGCTCTGAGCATTATTTTCATTTCTTTGGGGAATTAGTTGGGTTCAATCTGTAATTGTAGCTCTGGTAAGATTCACTTGAGGAGCTGAAATAATGGGGTCAATCAATGTACAAAAGACTTGAAATATAATTTCCATAGGGATTTCGAAGCTGCTCCTGTGTCATTTTTAGTGTGCTCTCTTGAGGATCCTCATCCTTCTTCCTCCTTTTAATAATTAAATTTCTTATTTTATTTTTCAAAAAGTTAAAATATATAATAAAGTTGTTGCTTTCTRCCAATTACATTAAGTTTAAGAAATTGAAAAGGTTGATGCTTTTCCTTTCTTTTATTCAGAAAACTTGTTAGTTTTTATTTACAGGCGCACGGCTTCTTTGGCTAGCTTTATTTCAGTATTCTGAGAGTTCTGGTTTTTCATTTAAGGGCTACAGCGTTGTCTTACATAAGCTAAGTTTTCTCATTTAATTGGCTCTTGCAAGTTCCTAACTACGATGGGAACTGCTTTTTGTCGTTTGATCATTTCCTTGGCAGTGGAGCTATCATTTCCATAGACATCCAGCCTCCCTCCCTCTTCTCTTCCTCTTTTGAGGGTTTTTTTTGTCAATTTTGCATAACCTATGCCGCTTTCGAGCATTTTTTAGGAGTTCCTTGTTTTTTCTTCTTTTAAGTGAGAGATTTCTTATGCCTAGTCATGTCAAAGGATTAGATTTGGGTAAAATTGTGCATAGTTTCTATTATCTGCATAAAATGGTTGGGAATAAAGATAGAGCTGACTTTATCTATCAACAGGTTTGTGACTTTTCCGTAGATACTTATTATGCTGTTGAAACCAGTTAAGCAAAATGGGGAATGCAGGACTTTGTGAAAAGGGTTTAATAGTTAGATATCGGAGGACTAGGTCGTCGCACGTCTGACTTCCAGTTGGTGGGTATGGTTCTCTTTTTCTAATTCATTCCCAAATCTGACACACCATTAATCCAGATTTCTTTAAGAGTTTAGGAAAGAGAACATCAGTGGTTTGGCTCCTATGTAATCCTTGTTCTCTGATTCCCTTGGATGCACAAAAAGTTCTTACATGACATGGTTTTGGTTATGAGGTCATGTCTTTGCTATAGGAATCATAGACAGGTGGAGAATTTTCAGTGGAGATGTATGTATCCTGTTGGACCGCACGTATCACCTTTATACTTTTGAGAACATATTGATAGACCTCCAATTCGAATCACTTATAGTAGGCGTAAGAAGGTAAAAGGGGTGAAGTGCCAAAGTGAAGTGGCAAATTAGCTGGCAGTTAAGTCAAGGGACAAAAAGTGAYGGTTAGGGAGTCATAGGTTGGGAGTTACAATTTTAGGGTATAGAATAGGGAGAGAAAGTGGGGAAGGATCAGAAATGTATGTTGATGTGATTGAGCTTTTGCTCTTGGAGAGTTCACRTCTCTCGAATACTTGAGATTGTTTATAATTTCCCATTCACTAGCATTATCAACTATTCCTCATTTCTCTTATTGTACATGTGATTGTTTCCTTCAGCTTTGTGACTGCTAAAAACTGTGTTCAAGGTAACACATATGCAGGGGGAGAACGTAGCCATGTCTTTGGCCTTGGATTGGAATTTGTGTATATGTCAGTTTGACAGTGCTTTTGTAGTAGGTTTAATTTATTTTTTGCAAAGTTTATGTAAATGGTTGATATGCTTTCCCTTTATRATAGTGCACATTTGGGTTACTGCATTGCGGAAACATTGTAAACAATCTACCTTTTTTGTGCTCAGACATTCTCCTGGTCGAAGGTCTCTCTTTTGATCTACTCCGCCAAAAGAGAATTTTACAAATCCACGATACTTCTAATCTCTTGAATTAGAAGTTGTTGCCATCTCATTTGCCTGTCAGCCACGGAGATAAAAAATCTTGATTTGGCTAAGAGGAATTGGAGGGATGCAAGTTTCTGGAGTTGGAATAAACTGTCATAGATGTCAGCTATTTTACGGCGTCTCAGATGGGTAATAGCTGGTCTTAACAGAACAACTCCTAAGAGACTCAACAATACAGATGTGAGGCCCTCACCACTTTTACCATTATCACAACAGCCGCAATTGCAAGTGATTGACCATAGCTCCCCGAAAACTAAACTTAAAAGTCCTAGAAAACCAATGTTGGAGGCTGTCCATGAAATTGCCATTTATATTCATCGGTTTCATAATCTTGATTTATTTCAGCAAGGGTATGTATGACCGTTTGACCTTAATTGTCTTTCTTTTTATTTTGGGATATCCACCACAAGTAATTCTTACTGTTATGAGTCTTTTCTTCATTGTGATGTTTCATGGCATGTATTTAGGTGGTATCAAATCAAAATCACAATGAGGTGGGAGGATGGTGAGTATGGTTCATTGGGAACTCCGTCGAGGGTTGTTCAGTATGAAGGTAGTTTCCCTATTATGCAGATTCGATCAAATGATTAGATGCATTTGATAGAAGTTAAACTATTTACGTTGTATGGATTGGGTTCCTGACAACGCTATTTCCTTGGTAGTGGACGATKTGTGTTACGTGAATATGTTCTCTTACCAACCTGCAATATAGCTGAAATTTTTACATCTTTGAGAAGTCAAAAATGAAAAAGAAAGAAGATAAGCATTTCCATCACATGCTATTTGGTTTAACTAGAGCCTAGTTTAAATACAATATCCACAGCTTAATGAACAAGCATGTAGATCACAGATTAAGATCTTAATGCCATAACATCTTTTTGGTTGAATTGCAGCTCCTGATTTAGGTTCTGATGACATATATGGAGTATGGAGAATCAATGATGAAGATCACAGCTTTTCGACTCAGCCTTTCAGAATCAGATATGCAAGGCAGGATGTCTTTCTTTCTATGATGGTTGCTTTCAATTTCCCTCTCACTAATTATGAGGTAGTAGTCTCTTTCTTTTTATCCTTTTTTTTTTTGGGTGTTATGGTGACAAATTATGCAAAAAACATGGATATAAATGCTAGACAATATTGGACATTCCCTGCACAAGTAAGTGAACGCCTGCGCCTGGTTTAGGAAGATATGATACTGGCATTATGAGCTTCATGTGATAGCTATAGGAACCTGTATAGTAAATTGACATAGATATCTTCATGCCATAGCTATAAGGACCTGTACGACTAGGTGACATTGATAACTCAGCAAGAACGAAAAATATCTGTTGGATGGATTTCCAAAACTGAGGCTCCCACGATTAAGACTGCAAGGAAGACTGTACTGGTTCAGTTCCCTTCCCTCAATCCCCACTCAACCCAAAGGGGAAAATGGAAAAGATGAGAGAAAGCCCTGGTTTGGGAAGATATTTTTCATTTCTTTCTCAGTGCATAGGGTACCCCTACAGTACCCCTGGTAGCATGGTAATATTGTTAATATGTTCTTAAGCATGAGCAGAGAATGCATGGTCTAGGTTTCTAAGGAAAAAGGAGACAAGAATTGAGATTCCAAATGAGATCTATTTGTACCAGGTGTAGACATCAAATGAAAAAGGAAGGTTTCCTGGCTTAGGAAGATGTTATCCAGGCCTTTCTTAAGGTTTCCTGGCTTAGGAAGATGTTATCCAGGCCATTCTTCTCCAGCATAATAACTATGGAGATATCCTGTATCTTTCCAATAGTTGTATTGTTGTTTGCCTTCAGCTTTTCAATTGTCTCATATACTGGAAACTAACCATATCTCACAACTTCCAGGGTCCATCCACGTCAGCTGTTATATTGAAATTTGAGCTAATGTATGCTCCTGTTTTGGAGAATGGGTAAGTTTGGTAGTTTTTATTATTTTTTTCCCTTGTAGTTGCTTTTCTATTAAATCGCTTGATTTGTCCGTTTGCGTGTATCAATTGAGTGAAAAAATGGATAGGCATCTTCTTAGGTTTAGTTAACTGCATTACTGATAGTAAGCTATCATTCACAGGCCCAATGTGCAGGCCTCTTTGGAAGCATGCCCTGCTGCAGTACATGAATTCCGGGTTCCACCCAAAGCTCTTGTTGGGTTGCATTCTTATTGCCCTGTCCACTTTGATGTATTTCATTCAGTTCTTGTTGATTTAAGTGTGCACATCAGCCTACTAAAAGGCGGCCTTTATTCGGCCTCACTGCAGGTACCCAGGTTTGTCGCATTCCATTTTCTTAAAATGATAATTGGGGAAGAGTAGAAGTAGTTTTTATTGGGAGCCTACTCATATATAATTTGCTTTTCTCTCCCACTAATTGGTGTATATAACCGAGCAATTGAAGATTTTAAATTGATTGACCCTTTCAGTGATTTCGCTATTGATAAAGATGCAGCTGATGAGAACTGTGATGCACCAAAACCCGTAAGTTCTCTTCTTTGAATCCTAGTAATTTTTAGTTCATTTCTATTTCTCACATTAGTCCTTTCGTTGATAGACGTTATTTTCTATTTCCACTGCAGCTTGATCCTTTGTGTGTTTGCTCGTACATTACCCTTGTGTCCTTATTGTTACCGTATTAGTGTTGTTCTTTCTGTATGTGGATATGGGGTTAGGTGCGAATCACTTGCCCTCATACACAGTGCATGAGAGATACGATCTGGTAGGGCCAATTAGTTTTTCTGTTGGCAACTCTATATTTCAAATGTTGTTGCACATGTTTCATGGATCAAAGCATATTGGGATTGTTTTGGATTTCAAAAGTCGGGGAATGTTACAGCCTCAAATTCACCCTCTATTTTTTATTTTTTGTATTGCGCTACTACTGAGAATTTACAACTTTCTCTCATGTCCTACAGTAATGATGTTAGATGAGTTCACATACATGTACTGGGGTTACTCCATTGAAGTATCATCTGCTATAGGATTGAGCCACTGCTATTGTGTGAGCTTAACTATTATCTCTCTGTGGGTTTGATTGAAACTTTTGGTTTCCAGTCGAAACCTATCCCCAGTAGTTTTCCTGGAGCAACAAATATTGGTTGAATGAGGGGAAATGAATTTGGAATAATTAACTTACACCCTATGTGTGGTTGTGAAGAATTAACTACATTCTAGATGTTGTAGGAACTGTTAGGAGAGAGTCACAAAGAAGATACTCAGTTTCTGCAATGAAGTCAGTGACAGCATAACTAAGAAATCACTTGATAATATTAGTTTATAATGAAATAAGAAACAATTAAAGTCGATCATGACCAGAAAAGATAAGTGGTTCGAGCTCGAGTTAGATGCATGAAGAATCATGTTTAGTTCAACCATGCTCAAGATTGCAAGCCAGTGGTACATGTAGAATTCAAATATCTTTTAAACATTTTTGTAATGGCATAGTGATAGTTATCTTTGATTTGGTTTGAACTTGAAGTCCGGAGCTTGCAGAATGAAAATYTTGTCGAACTAAGAATACTATGTTTGCTTAAGGTTATCTAAATAGTGCTATTGTGTTCTCAATTCTTGTCCTGATGGACAAAGCACTATAATTCTTTTCTAGAGCCCCGTTCTTACTTGTCATTTATGAGGAATGCACACTAATCTCGCATAGAATTTTCGTTTATAGACATGTTTGGTGAGGCATATTAGCATTTATACATGGATTTCTGCCCTTGGTTGGTGCTATTTAATGAGCAGTTCCTATGTTACCAAAAGAAGACAAGCAGTTTTTCCAGTCATGTAGTGTTCATTCATGTTATTGTTAGATGTACTCCACAATGCACTCTTTATAAACTTACCTCTTGCTGATGCTTGATTTGCTCCTTGTACAGGCAATGCTTGTCAAAGCACTTTCAGCTGCCCGTGATGTACTTATTGAAGAGTTACATAATCTCAGCAAGGCTATTAATCAAACTATAGATTTACCTGATTTTACTTCTAAGCTTGATAAACATGAATTGGCTGTAACCACTACAAGCAAGGATCATAAAGAAGCTACTGCTGGAGTTCCAGAAAGAGTGTCAAGTGGAGACCATAATCCTTTGGAGGTCTATTCTTGGTTTGATACCTCAAAATACTTATCATCTTGTTAATCATCTTCTTGATTATTACAACTTTGGCTTTTGTATGTGCTTGAACAGAAACCAAATGGCACTTCCGATCATCGAAACGACAGATTTCTCCAGTCCTTGTCCAAGGATGAATTACTCCAATCGTTCCACTCTCTTGGCAATCAGACATTCTTCTTGTGGAGTATGTTTCTGAAGTTTCACAGGTTTGTTTCATATTTAATCTTGCATTCGACCATTCTTTACTTTGGAGTTTGGAGGTTATAAAGATGAAAATCTTGTTTATTTTATTTTTACATTGCAAAAGGTGTTTTAGATAATTATACGGGGATGACGTTGCTTAGTGACTGAGWATCCTTCTGGTAATATCTTTCTTTCTTTGTTTGGGAAACGAGATTTAAAAGCACAGGACGGAGAAAATTGAAAAGAAAGAAGAGGAAAAAACTATGGCAATATCAGTAAAATTGTTTCCCCTCTTTYGTTATGGCTGTATTCTGGTTTTTGCACYGAAGAATCTCAAAATGCAAATACTTATTTGTAACTGCTTCTTTTTCATGATTCAGCTCTGATATCTTACTTAACCATGTAATTTAACGTTCAACAGTCAATTTCTTCTTCTTAACTTCTACCAAGCACCATGAGTTACCGATTAAACAGCCATTATTGAGTTATATGTTTCCACATCATGAGTTATACTGCTATAGGACAACAGAACTTACAATAGGAAATTGTAGATTTGAGCAACCCTGCAAAGATTTTCCCATTCCAAACTATGATAAACCTGTCTGGAATATCCAGACAAAGGGAGAAAACATAAAATTGAGAATGCACCATACTTGATGATAGGAACATGAGCTAAGGAAATACAGTAATGTTTTTATTTAACGTACATAACGCTTTCTTTTGAAGTCCTTATACTATGAAAAAATGCTGTTTTACACTTAAAAGCTCGGTTTTGTCACCTGCTTCATTTTGCCTTAACAGACTACTTACTCCTTTTGTGATGATAAGAACCACATTGAAAAATGACATGTGTTTCCATTCTTTTCTTAGTGCTGGCAATGTTGTCTTATGGATTTTCACTATTCTGTCCTGAAGTCAATTAGGGGAAATAGAAGATAGCTACACAGAAGTCGCTGAAATTGCGTTTTCTCTATTTACAAGCATATAGGCTTGACTTTCTTTTACCTTATTTTCGTTCTTGTTTTAGTGTTGGGAATGTTGTCTAATGCTTGTTATTATACTGTTTGAGGTCAACTAGGGGTAATATAAGATAGGCACATAAAAGTGGCTGAAATTGCCCTTTCTCTATTTATAAGCACACAGCCAGTTTAGCCTGACTTTCTTTTACCTGATAAGATTTATGAAAGAGGTAGCTTTTTAAGTACTATGTTGCTAGAACAAATATAATGATGAAAGATGGTGGTGCAAGACTTTCTATACTATTACCTAGGGATAACAAATTAATACGAACTAGCATCTTTTCTGGCTCAGTGGCTTAGGTTGCACCTGTTTAACTCTTCCCATGCTTTGTCCTGTTACAAACCTTGTGGACAGGATTTGCATTTTTTTTTCATATATGTACTGCCATGGTTTGTACTTGCAAAATCATTGTCTTTGTATGAGACGATGAGGCTGAATACTTCTATGACTCCCAATCTCTGAGGTGGTGGTCAAGCCTCGTGCCGTAGATTTTGTCTTCTCTTATTCTTCTAAAAGAGTTGCTCCATTTCATTGTGGGACGTGGAAACTATTCTGATAGCCTGGTTTCAGTTAATTAGTATGAAACAAGTAAACTGCATGCCTATGTATTTTTTCCCTGTAATTCTTCCAAAAGTACTTTTTAGATTCTTTATTGATGATCTTCTCCATTTGTAGTATCCTTTCTTAAAAACAGAAGTTGTTCCGGAACTGGAGACRTAAGTTGCATTATCAAAGATGTATTGAAGTGAACTCATGTAGAATAATGGACAATGAATGACAGAACATGTTTGTTGCAGTATATATTTCATTATCCTGTGTCTTCAATTACCTATTCAAAAGAGCTTGGAGTCTCATATTTTCAAGCAATATATATACTGCTCATTGCTCTCTGCCTTGATCTCTGTTTTCTTTTTCTCTTTGTTTTATTTGTTTAAAAAGCAGGGCTAACAGAACAAAGATCCTTGAATTACTGCGAGAGCAATGGGCAATCGATCGGAGAGCTGAATGGTCAATATGGATGGTCTATTTGAAAGTTGAGATGCCCCATCAATACATAAGTAGTGCTGTTGATGACTCATCGGTACACAGTTTGCATGGGAGAGCACCTATTCTTCGAAAATTATCTGAGGAGGTAAACATTTCAAAAACCTTTAATGTTTTACTTCTAGTCATGAATGCCTGAATATTGTTTTAGCTGTCCTTAGTCAGAAGCTACCACCGTATTCTTTTTAGTGTTGATCACACTAGGTTCTTCATTGTTTAGTGGTTTATTTCAAAACCATTACTGTGGTTTGTGCAGCCTTCCCAGACTGCAGCTACTCGAGCTGAACTTCATAGACGAAGTATTGCCCAAATGAAGGTGCATCGCTCATAAATATTGCTGCGCCTATTTTGGTTATATCTTCACCTTTGAGTATCTGAAAAGGCTTTGCTTATCTGCAGATCAATAGTAGGTCAATTCAAGACATGCATATATTTGGAGATCCTTCACGAATCCCTATTATAATAGTTGAACGTGCTGTGAATGCACCATTTCGTTCAACTAGTGGAAATTCATTCTTCAGTAATTTGGACCAAAGAAGCAAAGAGAGCCCACTTCCTGTAGCTGGATTCAAATCCATGGACAAATTAACTGGTGCTAGTAATAAGCAAAATGGTCGTGTTTTGAAGATTGTTGTCTTTGTTCATGGGTTTCAGGCATGTTATATTATCTCTCTCATTTTTATAGTGGTTCTTTTACCCATATTTTGCTACTTTAGTTTAAAATATTTTAATGGGGTGTTTGACATATTTTCCTGCTTGAAAAATGCAAGTTTTGGTACTTGATCTACGATGGATCCGTTTATGTGCTTACTGCAGGARGAGTTTCTGTTTATATCGTGTGACACGCAGTGATCAAGCTTTTTGTCAGCTCATAACTAAGAAATAAGCTTTGTGTTTAAACACAAAATATTTGATAACAAAATTCGTTTGTTCTTTGTGTTGTTAAGTCATTGTAATGAAATTTGTGTCACAATAGATTTGCTCAATAAAGTCTCTAACCAACTCCTATGAAAGAGCGAAATGCCCTTAGGTGTCTGTACAAGCTACTTTAGATGTTTTGTGGTGGCTTTCCTTCCGTTTCTTCTGGAGTCCATCAAAGTGTAGRCATCTATTGTAGATTCTTGATCTTTTGGCTGTCGTACTTCATACTTAYTCTTTTCTATTGCCAAATCAACATACATGTAAAGGAGTTAATGATTTTCTGGGAGGAAGGAAGTTCGATGTATGGGTTTCATTAGTTTATCTTTGACAGTTTGTTTTCTTTACTCTTAAGTGATTACTTTTAATGAGACTGACATAACACATGCAGGGACATCATCTGGACTTGCGACTTGTCCGGAATCAGTGGCTTTTGATTGATCCTAAGGTAGAATTTTTGATGTCAGAGGTAAATGAAGAGAAGACATCTGGAGATTTTAGAGAAATGGGAGAAAGACTAGCTAAAGAGGTAGTCGCTTTTGTTAAAAAGAAGCTGGATAAAGCCTCAAGAGGTGGGAACCTAAGAAGTATCAAGCTAAGCTTTGTTGGACATTCCATTGGGAACATCATTCTGAGAACTGCATTAACAGGTTTCGGTCCTTTAGCTAAAGAAGTTTCTTTGGATCAACTTGATAATTTACTCATTTTGCGCTTTGTTTTTGTAGAGACCATTATGGAACCGTACCTTAGATACTTGCACACCTACGTTTCTGTTTCTGGTCCACATCTAGGTTATCTGTACAGTTCAAACTCTTTATTTAATTCTGGTTTGTGGCTATTGAAGAAGCTCAAGGGCACACAGAGCATTCATCAGCTTACTTTCACTGATGATCCGGATATCCAAAATACGTTCTTATACAAACTCTGTAAGGTAGTAATCTGATACTTGATTTCCCTTTCCCACTTTCGTCTCTCCTCATTCTCTTTCATGTTCACGGATTAGCTTGATATTTCATCCATTGGAGGGATGTGAAGAGATTAATCCATTGCTCTAGTTTTTGGCATTGGATGTCGGTCTGATACCCTTAATTTTCTCCTCTTTCAGCAAAAGACACTGGAGCATTTCAGGAACATTGTCCTGTTGTCTTCACCTCAGGTATTTCCATTCATCCTTTTGCAAGTTGTTCAGCTTCCTATTTCTAAGAATCTTGTTTGTGGTCTTATTCCCAAACTATTAGAGAGATTTTCGTTTAAATGTTGRCTTTGGAATTTGTGTTATCTATCAGATGTATGGAAATGAGAACCTCTGTAGAAAGTCAAAATCCCCACTTCTGGCAATCTCTGCTTCCTCATAGACAGCGTTAGATAAAATCATAGGGAACAACTTTTTCATTTTAACTTATTCAGAGAACGTCTATTTATGTGTTCTAAGATGATTTGACATCTAATTTGAGTCGTAATATACTTCCCCAGATGTCCATCTGGTTCGGTCATATTGATTTGTGTTAATGTATGTGGACTGAAACTGAAAAGAAATGCTAGCTAACTTAGAGCTAAAAGTAATCAACCATTGATTAAGAATCTAGTTTGTCACCTTTTCTTTTCCTCTGATTTCCTTTGGAGTTAAAGTCGGGTTGGAACTCCTAACCCCTTTTAAGGACATTTAGCGCAATGTATCTAAAGCATAAAGGGTCACTCAAATAATAGGTGCGAAAAGATGTATCCATATGATCTGATTACTCAATTGCTTGAAGCTTGTATAAGATAAAGGACTAGATATGCTTGTAATCCAGTTTACATGTTTAATCTTTAAATAATGATGCCATTGGGTGCTTGCCTATGTCTCAGGATGGTTATGTACCGTATCATTCTGCTCGAATTGAAATGTGCCAAGCATCTTCGGGAGACTCTTCAAAGAAGGCAAAAGTTTTTCTTGAGATGCTTAATGAGTGCTTGGACCAGATTCGTGCCCCATCCTCTGAGCACAGGGTATTTATGCGATGCGATGTTAACTTTGATACCTCATTGCAAGGCCGGAACTTGAATACCTTTATCGGAAGGGCTGCTCATATAGAGTTCCTGGAATCAGACTTGTTTGCCAGGTTCATCATGTGGTCGTTTCCAGAATTATTCCGCTGATCACCACAGACTCCTTCTGTTTTCTGTAACATCACATGTCAGAAGATCTAGAGTTCTGGTTACTGTCTCTCCAAATTTTCAATGAGAGGCAGGCTAACTGAGACTCCGGCCCAGATGCTGAGTTCCTGAACATCAAAGATGTCTGGCATTGTAATCTTCCATGATAAGCTGATTCAGTTGTGTGTGATTCCATTCTTAGGTGAGGATGGATGTATTTATGGTGTAATCAACATAGTTTTACCACGCTTAGATTAGAACATTTTCTGGGTTAGCAATTGTAGGGGCTAGAAGGTTTACATGTTGTACACTGGAAAGGATGATAAAGAAGGGAACTCTTTCTTGTGCAGAAAGAGAACCCATCACTGTATCATATTCAAAGCGTTTCATTATTGTTGAAAAGGTGGAAAAAAAATAAGTTTTTAATTTTTTAAAAATTTTATTTCGTATGTTTCAAAATTTCTGAAATTTTGACACTTTTCTAAGTATGGGAATTGGCCGATTATCTTATAGTTTTTAACGGAGAAAGAGTATAAAAGGTAAAAATGTTTGAAAAAGAAATTAAAGAAAGTGTTTTTTTTTTTTTTTTTTGTTACTCCAATGAAAGCAAAATTATACAATTATCGGCCTTAAAGAATTATACCACGTGCATGGTTAATTATATCTTATTAGGAGGCTTTGAATTTCTAATATATTTTGTAATATTATTAAAAGAGTTGATTAAGTTATATATGAATAATAATACGTTATTTATTTGAAAGTTATTAAATTCACATTCTTAATATCTTTTAACATTTCTTATATTAATTCTTATTATTATTTAATATATTAAAACATCTCATATCAAATTACTAAATATTTAATATTAGACATAAAAAAAAAATTTCGAATGTTCAATTGTAGAGGTTCCAACTTGATCAAAAGAAGAAAAGAATTTTCTGAAAAAGGAAAAATAGAAGCTATTACTTTTTTTAAAAGGTTAGTTTTATCCACAGCCATGAAACTCCACGTGTCCCTTCTTCTTCCTCCAACCCACGAAGCTTAAACCCACGGAAAGCTCTCTCTGAGCATCTCTTTTCTCCATTTCCAATTGTTTTATCTTCTTCTTCTCCTCSGTCTTCAATTCCCACCTGAACCCATGCTTCAATGACAAAAATGGCGGCCCTTTCCTTATCGCCAGTTCCCACTCATACCTCTACTCCTCATCCTCACCACTTCCCTTTTCCCGCCAAAGTCCCAAACGACCACTTCACCACCTTCCACCGTCGTCTTCTTCGTTTCACCACGGTTTCCGTCCGTGCAAAACCCAAAGAGCTTATTTTGGGTAATCCCTCTGTCACTGTTGAGAAAGGTAAGTATAGCTACGATGTAGAAACCCTAATTAACAAGCTTTCTAGTCTACCTCCCCGTGGCAGCATAGCTCGGTGCCTCGACGCCTTCAAGAACAAGCTCTCACTTTCCGACTTCTCGCTAGTTTTCAAAGAGTTTGCTGGTCGTGGGGACTGGCAACGATCTCTCCGCCTGTTCAAGTATATGCAGCGGCAGGTGTGGTGCAAGCCTAATGAACATATTTATAACTTGATGATTGGAATACTGGGTCGTGAAGGACTTTTGGAGAAAGCCTCTGAGATATTCGAAGAAATGCCGCAACAAAATGTTCAAAGAACGGTTTTATCTTATACTTCAATTATCAATGCCTTTGGCCGCAACGGTCAATATGAAACATCTTTGAAAGTACTTGAGCGTATGAAGAAAGAGAGAATTGTTCCGAGTATTTTAACTTATAATACCATTATCAATGCTTGTGCTCGTGGTGGCTATGAGTGGGAAGGGCTTTTGAGTTTATTTGCTGAAATGCGGCATGAAGGTATTCAACCTGACTTAGTTACTTATAATACTTTGCTAAGTGCCTGCGCACACAGGAAATTAGGGGATGAGGCAGAAATGGTGTTTAGAACGATGAATGAAGGTGGGGTTTTACCAGATATAACAACCTATAGTTACTTAGTTGAGACGTTTGGGAAGTTAGGGAGGTTAGAGAAGGTGTCGGAGTTGTTGAGGGAAATGGAGGAAGGTGGGAATTTGCCAGAGATTACAAGTTATAATGTGCTACTAGAGGCTTATGCAGATTCAGGGTCAATAAAAGAGGGAATGGATGTGTTTAGGCAAATGCAGGCAGCAGGGTGCATGCCCAATGCTGCAACATATAGTATTTTGTTGAATTTGTATGGAAGTCAAGGGAGGTACAATGAGGTTAGAAATCTGTTTCTTGAGATGAAGGTGAGCAATACAGAGCCTGATGCAGCTACATATAATATACTTATACAGGTATTCGGGGAAGGTGGATATTTCAAGGAGGTGGTGACTTTGTTTCATGATATGGTAGAGGAGAATGTGGAGCCAAACATGGAGACTTACGAAGGGTTGATATACGCTTGTGGGAAGGGAGGGCTTCATGAGGACGCAAAGCAGATTCTGCGTCATATGAATGAAAAAGGGATGGTACCAAGTTCCAAGGCCTATACTGGAGTTATTGAAGCTTATGGACGGGCTTCATTGTATGAGGAGGCTCTTGTATCCTTCAATACAATGAATGAGGTAGGAAGCATACCAACTGTGGAGACCTATAATTCTTTGATTCATGCTTTTGCTAAAGGAGGGCTCTACAAGGAGATTGAAGCAATAGTTGTTAGAATGGGTGAGCTGGGTGTCCCACGTAACAATGATTCGTTCAATGGTGTTATTGAAGGATACAGGCAAGGAGGCCAGTTTGAAGAAGCTATGAAGGCTTATGTTGAAATGGAAAAAGCAAGATGCGATCCTGATGAGCGTACCCTTGAGGCAGTTTTGAGTGTTTACTGCTTTGCAGGTCTCGTGGATGAGAGTGAGCAGCAATTTCAAGAAATTAAGGATTTGGGTATACTACCTAGCATCATGTGCTACTGTATGATGTTGGCTGTTTATGGGAAAAGTGACAGGTCAGATTTTGAATGGTCATCACTTGATTCCTCATTTTAATTTTGTTTTCTCTATAGGTGTATTGGTACTAGTATTTGTGAAATGGTCAGTGGTTCTCTAGTAATTGGCATTGGGAAAGTGCCTTTTCCAGCATGTTGCTTTTCACCATTTTCACACACTCAAAATGTTTTGCAATATGTTTGTGTGGTAGGTTGAAAACCATTGTACGTTGAAAGAATTTGCGGAATAGAATCTAGTTTAATGCTGCAGCGAAAGATGAAAGGATCTATAGTCTGTTTGATTGCCCAAAAATGGTTATATCATACTGCCATTATCTGAAATAGTCAGGTCTAGGTTGTTAAGTACCTAACTACCTAATCAGAAATGTGGAGACTCTTTGGGTAATTATCTTCCCTGAATGTTCGCTTTGAAAGATGCCTACACTGAGATATGTCCAGTTAGCGGATTAGATTTTAGGATCTTATAAGCTTCATCCTCTTTCCTGTTATCAACTTAGTCTAGCTGTTCCTCTTCTTCATTTTCTTCAGTGTTTGTTTTGTGTTACTATGATGTGATTTCTGTTTTACTATTAAAAGACTCATTCTGCAATTTAAGCTTACCTAATGGTAAACACTGCATTTCCAAGCTTTTGTTATAGGTTACATGTTTGTATGGGAACTAAATTTATTTTGTTTACCATTACCATACATATGTTTGCCACCTAGTTGTTGAACAAAGATTACTGGTTGTTATATTTGATTTTCTTGCAACCCGAAGACTTTGAACTATGTTTTGCATTTACATTTGGTGCTTAAACATGATCATATCTAACACTCCCTCTCTTGGAGGGAGGAAAAAGAATACTTTGTTTTGAGAGTATCTATCGACTAGAGTTATATGATGTGGTGTCGAACTGTGTGATGAAAGAATAGTGCCATGCTTAATTTCGTGACTCCTAGTACTGTATTTGGAAGTTCCAAAGCAGATCGCTATCTTGTTTACATTGACTTAAATACTCCTCGTTCTAGTCTTCTTGGAATATATGGCCGAATGCATTTATGTTTCCTGCATTCATGGATAGTAGTAACTTTTCTGCTATTCCTCCAATGTATGTCTAAATTGGCTGTCTGAAACTTATGCTTAGTTTCCATGTATGACCATCACTCTGTCCACACTTTCTTCGCTCTGTTGGAAGACCTAATCTTTAACATGTGTGCCTCTAGAGATATCAATGGGAGAAAAGGAAAAAGAAGCCTGCCCATTGATATGTGTATATATATATATATATATATATAGAGAGAGAGAGAGAGAGAGAGAGAGAGAGAGAGAGAGAGAGAGAGAGASAGAGACCTGTAGTGCATTTTTTAAGCTTCTTGAGGGTTAAAATGTATAGGTCAGCTKTTACCACATGCTTCCTAAGTTTTTTATGGTACACTATGTGATGTTGTGTCTTGGATTTCTTTTCTGCAGGTTGGACAAAAGCCATGACTTGCTGGATGAGATGTTGACAATCAGAACATCCAATATTCATCAAGTCATTGGCCAGATGATTAAAGGTGATTTTGATGATGAAAACAATTGGCAGATGGTAGAGTATGTCTTTGACAAACTTAACTCTGAAGGTTGTGGTCTGGGAATGAGGTTCTACAATTCACTTCTAGAAGCACTTTGGTGGTTGGGCCAGAGAGAGAGGGCTGCAAGAGTTCTGACTGAAGCAACAAAGAGGGGGCTGTTCCCTGAGCTATTTCGCGTAAACAAACTTGTATGGTCCGTGGATGTCCACAGGTATCTATGCCTTCACCTTTTTCTACCTCTAGTTCCCTTGAAGAAGATCAACTGTAAAAGGTCTCCAAGTTATGTTACTTACTAATGCTTGTTCAAACTTTGACCATTTTAGGATGTGGCCTGGTGGTGCATGTTCTGCAATATCAGTCTGGCTAAACAAAATGCAGGAGCTACTTGGTAGCGGGGAGGATCTTCCTCAATTGGCAACTGTTGTGGTGGTGTAGGTTCTTTTTTCTCCTATTTGGTGATAGAGATACACTAGATTTCCCTTTTATGCAATTCCTACTACCTCTCTAGGAATGCAAACTAGCCAAAGCCATTCCAAGTTCAGACTTGCTAAATCGAGCTTGCTTGAATTCTGTCTTAACTCGGATGAGCTTAAAGTCAAGCTTATAAACCAGGAAGCTCAAATCAATTTGATTAGGTCATTTATTGCTCGAGCTTAATCAGTGACAAGCTTCAACTTGAACTTGAACACAATTTAATATCTAGATTTGTTTGTTTTTTTGAAAAAAAAAAAAAAAGTAGAAAAAAGGAAACCACTGAGCTTGATCAAGCTTGGCGAGCTCTGAAGGTGAGTCCACTGAAGCTTGATTTCAGCTTGAGCCTGGTTTGGTTAGCTTACACGCACAATCCCCCCAGAAGATAACAGCTGGATTCTCTTTTTCTAGTCTAATATTGTTATGGTTGATGATACTATATTTTCATTTCTGTTCATCAGACGAGGCCAGATGGAGAAGAGCTCCACAACACGGGATTTCCCTGTTGCAAAGGCTGTTTATTCTTTGCTGAAGAATAATGTGTCATCATCCTTTGGTTTCCCTGGATGGAACAAGGGAAGAATTATATGCCAAAAGTCTCAGCTTAAGCGCATTCTCTCGAGTACTGACTCATCATCTGAAGACTCTAAAAGTGAGGATTTATTTAATTTAAGCAACACTGAATTCCCCCTCAAGGATACCACAACTTCCAGGAGTGATGTGAAGAGACAACATAGCGGTGCTGACTCTCAGACAAGCACCAAAACTATAACGGAACTGATGACAACCACAGTTTGAGTTGGACAGGTATTTCTCTCCTGCTCAATTTTTTGGTAGCTGTTTGTCCGTGCAGTGTTGCCCAGTTGGAGAAAAGAAACTGAAGAAACCGGGGTTGTGCTGAGATGTCTATCCAAAACCCTGTTGGCAGAGAATTATTTTGCCATAATCCATATACAAGCTAAACTATGACCTGAATTTTGACTGACATGGAGCTTAGTTAGGTGAATGCTTGATACATCTAATTGCAGCCAATATGTCCCTGGCTTTACCAGCAGGAGACCATACAGGTATATGAAGCATTCTGGTTCATTCTTGGGCCTGTGCAGCTCACGAATACATTGTATATTTTTTCATGTACACTTTTGATTCTTTTCAGCCAATAAAAATTCTGAAGTGAATGACTTGAACATCTCCAAATGAAAACAGTTACAAGGAATATGATGTTGCACAAGAGGTGGATGTACATCCAAATGAATGGTCACTTGCACCATCAAAAATAGGTAACAAGTTTAAAAATTCCCAGTTCTCCTGTGATGGCATTAGGGATTCCCCATAGAAATGAAGTGTTTGCGCTGTAAGATGCTTTTTGCACTGAAGCTCATCTCTGGCTAGCTTGGCTATCATCTAAGTGTATATCTTCAAGTCATCTCTTGCACACAAGTCACAACTAGAAGTCAAAGATAATGTAATCTTATTATTTCTACATTCTTGCCAAGCATAGTTTCACTTTAGAGCCTTTTACATGCCCTCTTTCTCTTCCATTTTTGGTTTATATTTGTCCAAATACATGTCAATTGGAGCTAGTTTCATAAATAGCCTTAAATTTGGTTTGTAAAATCTGAATCCTTCACTTCATTTACCATTTTGTGATGCAAAATAGCATTTTAAGGTTTCACCATGAATGGTCTGATGTGCAAAAATGAAAAAGATGTATCAGAAGAGCTCACATCTTTGTGGCTCATTATACTTGATTTTCTGTAGGAAAAAAATACATTGACAAGTGGTGACTCTGCATCTGGCAATATATGTTGTGGAGTTTAAAGGGGGAATATATTTGGTCAACTGAAGTGCAATCAAACAATGCAAGTTGTAGATAATGGTGATGATTATGGCAGGCAAAACCTTGATGAAACAGATAATAAGATAAACTAAAGAACTAGAGTTGCATCTTCATGATAAGCTATTTCCTCCTGATTACCAATACTTTGTGATTTCTTCACAAGCTTTACAGGTTTTCAGGTTCTACTTTAACCCAAAAGTAGGGCAAAACTCCAAAATATCTGAAACGGATCAACAGGGAATGTTATCAGTACTTTTGATTTGGAACCTAAAGTCAAAAATGGAATCTATAACAATAATGCGTCAAAAGAAAATAGAAAAATAAGGACAGTAATATTATGTGGGAATCTACACCAAGATGGGTCTCATCTGATTCTTTAGAATTTATTGAATGGTAAGCAATATTAATTGCCAATAGGCAAATAGTATATTAGAGATGTAAACAAAGTAATCAAAAGGGGTTTGATGGTGTTTGACCATTGCTTGTTATATGTCATGTTAAAAGAGTTTTAAATCATGTCTTTTTCCGAGTAAAATTCAGATTCGACGAATACAATTCGAATCGAGATTAAATTAGCCTTATCAAGGAGATACAGATGGTCTAAGGGGAAAGAGAGAAAAACCAAAAGGAGTGTTCAATTGGTGGTACCATTGAAGCTAGTTTCACTTTCTGCATCTATACCTAATTTTCAGAAGAATACATTTTGCATATGCATGAGTCTCTCCACTTTATATTATTCCTTTTCTGGCTTCAACTTGCAGAAGGATTCCACTTTGAAGCACCTTTATATGCCTAATATGGAAAAGTAAAATATCAAAATGCTTATTGCKGCATAGAATATGATCTGAGACAGCACTTACTAGGGTAAACATCCATTGAAAGGTCATTATCACCCACCAAAACATCCATCTTTTTTATRCTATCATTTCGTTCTCTTTTATTTATAAGTAACTGTTTTTAATTTTTTTAAGTTAAAAATTATTTTGAATTTTTCTTGATTGTTTTTCGAAACACCTTATAATTTTAAAAAAATTGAAAAATTACTTTTAAGAAAGCAACTTGGAGATGTTTTTCAAAACAGCTTGTTCTGATATTAAAACAATAAAATTAAATTATTTATTTTTTTAGAAGTATTTTTTTAGCACTTAAAAAAATTATAAACTTCGATGAAAAGACCTTATGCTTGTTTAGATTTGAAGGTTTATATTTGATTTATTAGAAGAGCATTTAATCATATATGAATAATCACATTATCTTATTAGTTGAGATTAATAAGGTCAATGAATATATAACTTCCCTGGTAAGAAGATGAAAAATATGACATACATTTATTAATTGGATGACTAATCAGGCTGATGATGATTATTAACCAGATAAGAAGGGATTATTAAATTAATTATGTGGTGATCGAGTATTTAACTCATAATTCAACACAACAGGTTTAAACTAAAAGGAAAAAATTTATAGTAATATAGAAAATTATAAAAAAAAGTGGGCCAATTAGTTAGCTATTCATCACACTCATAATCTCAAGAAAAAACATGAAAAACTAGAGGAAATAAAATGTTAATTGCACCAAGAGACCCTAAGTGCCAAAAGATTCCATTTTAGCCATCCATTTAAATTATCTTAGCCTATCAAGCATAAAAGGATTTCTTCATATTATCTACTAGCTTCTTTTCCAAATCCAAGAAATTTTATCTGCTTAGGCATCGATTGATAGCAAGTAACCATATGATAGATACAATTCTCATTTCTTTTCGTTCAAACGAGATACTGAATATACGAGAATGATCGAACGGTCACAAATGAAAAGATGGAAAGTTTGGAGTCTAATTTGACCAAAAAAAAAAAAAAAATGTCTTCTTTAGGTACACCCCATCTAGTGTTCAAAAGTGAACCATATCCCTTAACCAAAAAATAATAGGTGATATTGATGTGTGGGATAACACTTTACCGTTCTTTTTGAACTCCAGATTTGATAATGACTCATTAAATGATACACCAAACTCTCTCTCTTCGGATTTACACTAAATGTCTCATCAAAAAGCATTAAAAAATTGTCAACAATGGTTGCACTAGCTAGCTTGCCTRAAGAAGAAGGAATGCAAAATCCCATTATATGTCTTTCTCGAGTGTGCCTTTTTTTGGCTATACATGAACTAGCCTTTCATAAATTCATCACCATCTCATTTGGAACCTTTTTTTTTTTTTTTTTTCACTTGTTGCATTTGATAAATTTATCTATTTTTATAAGAAATTAACGAATTATTTATTGAGTCTTTTATCATTTTACATTTTACTTTATTTCTTGTAACTTTCGATTAGACAAATTTTTTCATATTTTCAGTAACAAAAAGAGAGAGAAAATTATTTTAATTACTTTGATTTAATGTTTTATAAACTTCAAGCTCTGTTTGGATAATCCAATTATAACGAGTAAAAATATGAAGGTCGTATAAGTTATGTCTAAATTATGATAAATTTAAAAATAAGAATTTTTTAATTTTATAAAATAACATATATAAGAGAATAAAGAAAGTGTAGTAATCTTTAGTTCAAACAAAAACTTGAACCAAATTCTTTAAAAAAAAAAAAAAATCGATTATAGCTAAACATAGTTTACATAGAAATTCTAGGATTGAGAGAATCAAGTTTTCTCGTGTTCCATCCTAGGTGAAGTCCACGATGAAAAAGTTAATAGAATATTTAACATGTATAAAATGGTACAAATATTTTATTCCATCTGACGTGGATAAACAAAACCTATGCACGAAGTTTGATAATCCTTTTAGTATCTGAATTTAATTATAAATAAAAATGATGGGAGTTTTTCTTAGATCTTCGATTTGAATTCAAAATAATTAGAAATAAAAATTTAAAATATTAGATGATAAAAAAGGAAAAAAAAAAAAGACAAAGACCAAAAAGGGGTTTACTAGAGATCATCTCAAGTTTTTTGTTTTAGTAATTTGAAAATTTTCTTGATTCCTGGCTGTCCTAGTTTAGTTTGGTACGACATTGACCAAGCGAATGGATAAACTTTGAGATCCCAAAGGTTCGATCTTGTGCAAATTCTTATGGTCATAATCCGAGGTTTTGTAAAATGGTGGATTTGTGTATTTTTTGGATCAAGCAATTCAAGATTCTTAGCAAGATTTAAGGTTCGATTCATATAGGTTTGTCTTTGCAAGTTTCTTTAGAAAATTACAAAATGGAACATGTAATGATAAATACCTCATCATAGTTGATCGGTTATAAATTAGTTCGAGTATAATATTTTCCTACTTCTCGATGAGTGAAGCGAAAAATAAATAATCTAATAATAAAATGATGCAAGTTAAGAGGAACGGAGTAAAAAAGGCGCCAACGTTATCAAAGAGGTTTTTTTTAAAGATAATATATATTATATTGAGATTAAATCGTCGCTCAATTAGGTATGTTGTATGAGTAATGTGTGCATGCAGTTGCATATGAAGATGTTGATGAAGAATAGGAGTAAAAGTGTATGGGAAAATGGATATAATTTTTTGAAATTGATTAATAATAAATAAATTATAAGTTTGCCATACTTATTAAAATTATAAATATCAATAAAGTTTCGATAAATGAGGAAAGAGAAAAAATTCTTCGAAGGGAGTGCGAATGAGAAAGTAGTAATGGACATTGCAAATTGAAATGGACGATGATGAAAAAGACTAATAGAAAAGATGGAAGAACGTGGTGGTGGATGGTGGTGAATGGTGGCGGTGAATGGTGGTGGTGGCAGAGTCCAGACAACATCTTATCTCGACTTATCCATTTACCAGATGCAACGGATAGCACAAGTGGCAGTAAGAAATTTATTGTCGGCAACAAATGTAACTCTTGACTAGAAAATGATAAGATTGTCATATTGAAAATTAAATTAAATAATATCTTTATATAATACTCGTGACCTAATTATCATAAATGGACTTTTCATTGGAAGACTTGTTGGCTTCTTCTATTTGACGTCGCCCGTAGAACTAGAACTAGAATTGTGAATATTTATGCTATTGGTAGATATTTTTGGTTAGAAATTGTCGCTTAATAAATGGAAAGACTTAAAAAATAAGAGATATTTTCTATACTTTATTGAGGAAATGACATCATACTCGCGCATGAAACTAATTTAGATTTAATTCGAATTAATCTGTAAGTTTTAACTTTTATTTAGATAAAAATTTTATCAAAAAATTATTTTAATATTATACAATTAGARATCGAACATGATATATCATTTTCACTTACTGATCCGTTTAAATCAACTATTATCGATACAATTATATTGAGTTCGATACTTTTTCAGAGTATCTTCGAGTGTTATGTTGCTAAGTTGTTAATAGTATGCAAAATCATTATGTCTTGAGTCATATTGTATTACTATGGAAATGATATTGACATAATTTTTTAATTTCAAAATTTTCTTTTATTAAATATTCATCTAACGTAGATTGACATTCGATATACATATTAATTGTTATATTTAATATTAAAGACTAAATAAATAATATTTTTAAATTCGAATCTTATAAATGAAGTAATGAAAGTTAAAATAAAGGGGGAAAGAAGCCTTTAACATATAAACTACTACTAGATGGCCTTATTAATAGAAGCAAGAGAGAGTGAAAGTAAAATCTAAACCCAAAAGGTCAAAGAGTTAGGCAACTTTTTCACGTTCCAATGTCCAAAGAAAAGCAGTAAATTGAGTACTTAAATTAAGGAATCATTAACATTAAAATAATCGAAAAAAATCAAATAATTTGAGAGACAAAGTCCTCCGTAATAGTGTTGTAAAGGTTAAAGATAATATATTTAATTAATAGTTATCTTGTACAATTTTGAATAAAATATAAAATATTTACAGACAAGACACCTAACCCATTTCGTTTTCATGTGATCGTAATATTTTATTTCCTATCCACTTGCACCCACAAAATGTTTCTTTGATTATTATATAAAAAAGGCTTTATCGTAGATTACATTGGTTGATGTGCATATGTGGGACCAATTCATTTTATTGATGATTCATTTTGTCCCATAATAGATTCTTGGATTTCTTGCATCACATATACAAAGTATCATTTTGGGGTTCATCTAACCCATCTTAAGAAATAGACTCTCAATTTATTAAGTGTTTTGTTTTTATTTTTTTAAAAAAGAAAAAAATATGTTAAAGATGAAGGTTAATAGATTGGCTTATACTTCATTACGATTGAATACTCGACTCTTGAGTAGAAAATCAAGTGCTTTTTATACTTTTCTTATTCAATAAGAGTTTCATAGTATAATAGTCGATAAAAATGCTTGATTTGCGGACAACTTTTGAATCCTAAAATAAGGAAAAAGGAAAGCATAAAGAATGAAGGGTGAAGGCTCGCTTGCTTACTTGAAGTCTCATTTGTTATGTTATTGAAATAGATAGTGTTTCGTTATTAATTTTAATGCATATTTTTTTTATATTCAATACGTAACTAAATCGTTGAAGATAATAATGTGATCGTGTCAAGCTCAATGTTTAGTTTACTGATTATATGTAAAAGAAAGGAGCATCAAACACAATTATATCTCTAACGTATTTTAATAACGTTTAAATAAAAAATTTTATATTTTTAACTCAAAAAGTTAATTTTTTTTTAATCTCAAACGTCAATCTCTGCTATGCTTAATAAGTTATGCAAATCAAAATCTACAAAAGATCGGTAGATTTGATCAATATGTGAAGTGAAGATAGAGAAAAATATCTAAAAAGATTAAATCTATCAAAAAATGATAASCGCATTATTTTTTCTAAAACAAGTGTTGCSTAAAAAAAATTAAGCATTTAATTTAATTTTAAATTTGATCTGTATCTCCWTTTTTTCCTGCATTGAAGATATATCTCCCTTACGTATATCATGACAAGCAACAGAAAAATTAATAAATAATAAAAAATAAAAATCTTATAGGAATCACTCATTTGCTTTTGTAGGATCATGACGTGTAACGTGTGTACATTAATGASCGAAATAAGAAGTCAAATGACTCTTCGACCCCTCTTAGGGTTTAGATTCATTATCTATTTCCGTATTAATCTAAAAGTGCAAAAAGACCTATCCAATTCTTCTTACCCCTCSCTACGAAGATTATCCCACTTTTCTCTTATCTCTATGAGTAACTACCGATCTCCTCCATATATAATTAGTATCTATTCATATTTATAAGAATTGATAATTGTTTACTTATTTTAAATAGACAATATATACATTTATTATTATTATTATTATCAAATTTCAAGAGTGTAATCTCTCTTGCGTCATTTTTAAATAATAAAAAATAAAAAATAATAGGAACCATAAATAATTTTCGCTTTCCTAAAACATGCATTTTGATATGATACAAAAATATTTTTTTAAGAAATAATTTAGAATTTATCAAATTTTAAAAAATTAAGATCATGATAAATAAATAGGATAAGACTSAAAAATACTCAAGATTAACTTATTTAGCAGCTGTCAAATCCGAAACTCTAGATTTAGTAATTTCTTAAATTCAACATCTCTTTATCTTTCTAAATACTAGTACTTTCTATTTACAATTAATTTTCCAAATAAAATTGAACAGCTTCATATCCTAATTAGATTTTGATTTCATTTCTATTATGGAAATAATTAAATTAATTTAGGACACTGCATTCATTATCTTCTTGGGCCATCATATCCAAAACGGCCCACTAAGAATCGATTAGGACTTGCCAAACAACGAGACAAAACCCCTCACATCACAGCAAAAGATTCGGATCATCCGTCACCTGTCAGCCACGTGGCTTCTCGAACCTCTATTATCACTGAAGAATCGTTTCGACACGTGGGCTATTAACTCACCGTTAGGTGAGTTTAGTATTCTCTCTTCTTCCTCGCCTCATTCTACGGCTCTCACGACAGAGTATATATAGGGTGCGTCGCTCTGCGATGAATCGTTCGCTCTATTAAATTCTGAGAATTTTGAGAAATTCAGAGTAAAAAGGGAATTGAAGGTAAAAATGTCACGCTGCTGTTCGCAGTGTGGTAGCAACGGCCATAACTCACGCACCTGTGGAGAGTCGTCTTCGGCTGCTTCCGTTGCTGTTGACGGTGGAGGAGGTGGCGGAAGCGGTGAGATTATGTTGTTTGGGGTCAGGGTGAAGGTTGACCCAATGAGGAAGAGTGTTAGTATGAATAATCTATCACAGTATGAGCAACCTCCGAATGTTAATCAGCATGGTACGAATAATAATTTGAAGAATTCTAATGAGTCAGAGAAGCCTGCCGATGATGCTGCTGGTGGTGGTTACGTGTCTGCCGATGATGCTGTGCAGCATCAGTCTACCGGCGGTAGGGAGCGTAAGCGAGGTCAGATCTCTGATCACCGCTTTGTTGACTTTACTTCTTTTTTTGATTTTTTAATCTTGATAGAGAATGAAGTTTTGTTAACTTGAAATCCTTTGTTTGGATTTTCTTTTTCTGATCGGAAATTGTGCCAATTGTATCTGAAAGTGCTTTTTTTTCAATTCGTTTTGATTGTAAAAATTATTTATTTGGCTAAAATCTTTTTTTATTTTCACACTAAAAATCTTCATGGATTTGGAAAAAGAGCTATTAGAGTCATGGCTTGTTGGTAAGTCTGTAAAATGGATTCCTACGTGCTTATTGATTTATTTTGGGATACCAAGTTTGCTGAATAAAGTCCTCTTTCTTGAGTATTTACACCTAAACGAATTGCTTGGCTCATATATCTGGGCATTATTTGATTTTAGGAATTCCATGGACGGAAGAGGAGCATAAACTGTTCCTTCTAGGACTGCAGAAGGTAGGCAAAGGAGATTGGAGGGGAATTTCAAGGAATTTTGTCAAGACTCGCACACCAACCCAAGTCGCCAGCCATGCTCAGAAGTATTACCTCCGCAAAAACAACCTTAATCGCCGTCGACGCCGATCTAGCCTCTTTGACATCACTACTGACTCGGTAATTTTATCTAATCATAAACATGGAATAATTTCAATCATTTCCAGATCCTCTTTTTCATTACCACAGGCTTGGTAATTGATATAAAACATAAAAATGATTTCACTTTTAAACCACTTATGTGTCTATTTTGAGGAAATTAAAGTAGGATTATTCTAGAAGTTGTTGTTCTTAAAGAAAAGGTAGATGTTTTTGTTATAAAAGTCTGAGGATGGTGCCGCCTGCCTGAGCACTGGAAAAGAGGTGAAGTTTGGCTTCTCTAGCGGTATGAGAGTTGTGAACAAAGTCAAAAGCAAAGATAATGCTTTCCGTGTCTGAAGCAATTAGAGTTTTTAAGCATGTAATGCTTCTGCCTTCTTAGTTAATGACAGTAACTAAGATTTACAAAGTGAAGACGAGCAACAATGTGAATATAATTATGATGAAGGGAAAGAGATGAATCTAAATGGCTTAAAGTCAACCAGACATCAGTGGTTTATTCAGTGTGTAATTGAAGAAATCTGAGATGTTGDAATGGGGTTGATGTAAATGACTAAAAGCAACTTAAATTTCAGTTATGGAGTCTTGCTTRTTAATATCTCTGTTTGTTGATGATTAGGTCCCTGGTTTGCCAATGGGAGATGGGAAGAATCATCAAGATAACACTGTCCCGACAGTCCGGCCACCCACCTCAATGGGTCCTGCTGACACTTCAAACATGAACGGATATGCCGTAGCACCATTCCCTATGACAGTTGGTCCTCTTTTGTTGCCTGTGCAAGTTCAGAATCCACTGGAACATAAGACAATCCATTGGGGTGATCAAGTACAAAACGGAGCAACAATGCTTCTCCGTCCAGTTCCTGTGCCTGTGATTGCAGCGGCGACTTCATCAGCAACAACAGATCTTAATTTGAAACAGAGAGTGGAACCATCACCACTGTCTTTGAGGTTGTCATTGTCATCATCAGATCATAATCAGTCATCTACAGGGCACTCAGGCTTCCAGGCTATGGCAAGTTTCAGCAATGGAGATAGCATCATTAGTGTTGCTTAAGAAAACAAAGCAGTTGGAGAAGGAAAAGTGTAATGAGAAACAAGTTTCTTCATTATTAGTGGGGGTTAAATTAWGAAAAAAGTTAGGTAATCATTTTGACTAGCATTGGATCTTTTGTTCTGTACAGACCATAAACATGTGATGCCATGCTGTGGGACTTGGTTTTGTGCTAATATTTTAGATTTTTTGTTCATTTGTCTGTTCTTGTTTGTAGTTTAGAGGAGTACTTATGGTCCTTTTTAGATTTTAGGTTAATKTTCCAGAAGAAATGGTAGGCCGGTAGAAGAGGATTGATATGTGAYGTATGGTGGTTTTGGTTTCCAATGGGACTCGYCATATTCCTGAATAGCCCATTGTATAGAATGGCGGTCTACCTCCKTATAGTAGGGACGGCCCAACACTCACACCCTTTCTAGATCAGTTGAGATGCCTCCGGCCTWGRGTTGGATGTTTGCATACCTGACTTCCATAGATATTTCGTGTGCACGATGTGGTGCTATTAGAGGAGACAAAAGATGTTGGCACAACAAATCGTCGCCTCCTTGCAGCTTTATACTGGAGWGTTGATCTCCCATTCGTTACTACCCGTTGAACCTTTCATTAATATTGATTTCATGGGATGGATCGTCTTTACATTTAAAAAGGTAATGTCCTTTCCCCTGAACCAATTTGTGGCAACTAGCCTTTCTTGTCCCGTTGCAAGTAATCTTTTGAAAGACGTAATGGAGCCCCGTCTCTATGAAGTACCATGATACTAGTGTTCCAAATTCTACCTTATAGAAATGCATCCTATTTTCAGAAACTTCCCTTTCTCTTTTGGAGGTAATTGTTTGATAACGAGTCTTTCATTAATGGGAAAAGGGATGCATCTATGACCCCAAAAAGAGTGTTGGTAACGTCTACAGTGAAATCATAGTGTTCCAGGATAATAGGCAAATTTTATATTAGATTAGAATGACAAGTGGCTACTAAATCCTAGCAGCCATGTCTTTAGGAGTTTCAGATAAAAGCAGACCCAAGATTAGCCTTGCTCATGTAATTTGCTTCTGCCAAATCCAGTATTTGTTTTCAGGGATAAACTTTATAATTTATTTGCCTTTTCCCCATCTGATGTTCATCTTGCTTTTTGGTTGGAAGTTAACTTGCGAGCAGCTATTGATTTGATGCTTTCCCATTTGCAGTTAATACATGGTCTAGTAGACAGAATCATGGAAGTGACTGGAACTCCTAAGGATAACTCGGGTTACCATATAGAAACTCAGATGTAAGTGTTTACTTAGGTTCATCCTTAAAGTACCATAAATGATAATTGTATTTATTGTTATCTGGCTATGTGAAGGATTCTGAATTTCTTCCCGGGTAAACAAGCAGGCATCATATACAAAGGAATACAACGGGAGAGAACCCCTCCAAATGTTTCCCAAAATAACGAATTACCGCCTGTAATATCCCTGGTTGCCTGAGCTTCATGAGGCAAGGTCTTTCATGCTTTCACTATTAATGCACTGGATGCTCGAATCACTGCCCTTTTTTTTTTTTTTTTTTTTCCCTCTCTCCCTATGCATTATCACTTACAATAGAAATTCTTGCACCTGGTGAGCAACGCATAGATTGATATTAGTTAATCAGAGGAATCATGCACAGTTTTTTCTTTCTTGATTCATCGTCAGTGTAATTTCTAGTTGGTACTGGAAAGGGTGCTTCAAGTCTAATCTCTTGCTGTTCTCGATCAGGTGTTAGGATAACTTCAATATTGAATATCCATGCTCCTTTGTGGAGCCTAACTTGGAGAGTTTCTTATAGTTTAAGCCCTTCTATCATAGTATCCTTTATGCATTCTCCTATTCTTGGCTGAGAATTTCTCTTTGAAATGCCTGTAGATAATTTCACCACCTTTTATCTATTTGACAGTTTTTCGACCCAGGTCAGACCCTTCGATGAAGTGGACAGTTTACTTTTTGATTTACAGGTCAGACCCTTCGATGAAGTGGACAGTTTACTTTTTGCTTTTCCTGTAAATCTCTAAGTTTTTTAGGATTCTTTAAGGAGTACCTTAGCTACAAACTCAATATCCTAAACCATTTAAGTTTTGGTTTCACTTTAGGGTTCGTTGTTTACAATCTTGATGAGTAGAAAATGAGTAAATCCTTTGCTGCTCCTTTATCCACCATACTGACTAAGATTTTGCTAATAGGGTTCTTGATTATAAATAAAGTCAATTTATTAAACGATTAAAATTAAGTTAAATTTGAAAAAAAAATGATGTATTTGAGTTTAAGTTTGACTTAAAAAATAATTATTTGGAAGTAATTAGAATTTATTTACAAATTTTAATCGTTTTTATTCACGCTTCCTAATAACGCTATATTATCATAAATGTACGAAAACTCAAAAATAAAACTAAACTTTTCTTTTCAATTACACAAAGAATAATGGATTAACTCATAGTCATCGTTTCAATGTAAGTGACACTGGCCATCAATTACGGTTGGTAAGCTATACAAAATCAGCTTCCCATGAACAAAAAAAGAGTAAATAAATAAAAAGGAAAAGAACCGGGAATCAAAGAGGGCCAGAGAGGAGAAACCAGGCAAATAGAGGAAACCTAAATCAATTATTTTGAAATTTAGTATCCCATTATGTTTAGGTATAKGTATAGGTGTTTTGATACCTTCTAACTAAAGGAGCTGTGCGATCAATCTTTATCAACCTTACCACGGCACTCACTGATTGTTTGTAAACTAACTTTACATTTTTTGAGAGGGAAAAAAAAAAAAAAAGATTCGAGACAATTGGATAATTCATTATATGTAATTAGTATTTCTTTATATCTTGTTTCGTATATCTTTTATTTGTTTAAAATTTAATCCTAAATAGATGATATATATAGTTATAAGTGTCCAACCCGTAGCATCTATTATTTTGTTTGTTTACAAGTTTGAAATACAAAAATAGAAAATATTATTTATGTCTAGTCATCAATCAAAACACGACGTGTATTTATATTGCATCCCTCGAATATTATTCTCAATATATTCTCAACATTTGTTTATTGAAAGTAAATTAAATGGTTATCTAGATCCCTTTCCCATCACCTTGTCCAGATCATTTTATAAACTTTGTAAGCAATAGTGGAGCATATGAGATGATTATCAAAATGATTATATGATCCTGATATTTGAACTACTTCGGTGGCTTAACTCTAAGACACACAGAAAGGATAGATTCTTCCAATACCTTTACGTCAAGAAAGAAAGAAGGGAGAACTAGCATATTCTTGTAACGAATTTTCCTCCAGTTTTATTGGATAAACTTTTACGTGTATATTTTACAAGAATCTAAACAAGGCTCAAAGAGGGCACTTGGAAAGGAGGTTCTCTTGAGAAGAAGCAGTATAAAATCAGCCCATTTCTAACCAAGCATCCTACATGCTTTATAAGCAAGTTTCTTGAGCTTTATTATTGCAAATTTCTTTACATGCCATGACCAACACTAGCAGAAGCAATGAGTCCCTCTGTGAGAAATCAATGCAGGTGGTGATAAACATCATGAAACTATCATCGTTTTCTCTTGTCAAGATGAGCCCCCAAACTCCTGGAGCCTCGTTATCCAGCAAAAGCATAAGGCCAACATCCACCAAGGCTGCTAAATGCCCACCACCGGCGCTTCGTTCTCGGGGGAGCCTCAAGTCACAAAAGCTGCAGAAGCCAGTCTCGTACCTACTTGAGCCAGTTGGAGGAAATAAATCCATGTACGTAATTTGTGATAAGGAGAAGAGTGTAGATGAGATGGCTGCAGATTATATCACAAATGTGTATGAGAAGATCAATTTTGAATCAAGTGAGAAGCCAAATTTTTCTGCACATATGCCGTCTTCCTTCCTCCTGCAGTAACATAATACTCCTCTTCACCTATGTACCTTCGGCTGCAACTGCATACTGTTTCATAGTGAATAAATAAGTTGAATGTAAAAGTACTGTTCTGGTTGCGAAACCTCGTGATCGGTGCTAATGACTGTTTGCATATACAGTGAGTTTGAAGACCGACATCTCCCCTAAGAAAAGATGCATTATATGAATCAAACTTTAAACCTGCTGAATCGAGAAGAACATTGTTTCATCTCTTGATCTAGATAGCTGCTGAAAGACGGTTAACATTTTAGGAAGCCTACTGGATCTTCTTTTTTATGTTAAACTAGTTAAATCACTATACTGTAGTGCTGCTCTCCTCAAATCTCATCCTCAGAATTTCATGCTGATTATTTGTCGATGAAGGTTGATCTTTTTCCCCTATTCTTGGAACTCAAACTGTGGAAACCGTTTTCCTTGCGAAGAAAATTATGATAAGAATTTCGAAATATCATGGCATAAAGAGGTCTGTCCTAATTATATTCAAAAAGAGTGCATCAAAGAAGATAAACTACAGAAAGTTATAGAGCAGAATAGAAATATTCCTGTGGAAAATACCCATGTAAATGCTGAAGAAAGGAGGAAAAATGGAATCCGGACTTAGATGGAATCCCCCACTTCTTCGCAATCATATAAAACTAACCACTCTGGATCCAAGTACCTGAACTTAGATGCCCACTAGTTAAAGTGTCTTGACTTTTAGAGTGAAGGAATCTTAAGACACTGTCTTTTGTCGTGAATTCGGGCAGCATGAAGTTTCAAGTCCAAAATAGATATATTTCTCAAAAGGAAAAGTTTTGCACAAGAAGACACAGCGGGGGAAGATGTACATAGACTATTTTTAAGAGTTCTCATATATATCCCAATGTGACAATTTTAACTAAAATCTGGACAAATCAATGGATATTGCTCTCGATCATAGGTTTACTAAGGGCTTGAATTTTCCAAGCAACAAGCAAATAGAATTGGACCATCGAAGTCTAGTGTWCTGCAACCATGATAAGAACACTTTCTGTCAGGARCAACATTTACAACTTGCCTTCTTTTCTCTATTACCGTAAGGCCCCATGATGAACACTCCTTTTCCTTTTCCCAGTAAGTGTTTCAATGTTTATAAAGAAGGTCATTTGTGGCATGTTCAAACCTATCAAGTTCAATAGACAGGTTTGATCGAGCAGAATATCTTCGATTTCCATTTCATACCAAGCAGTTACGTTAATCACCCTAAATATTTCCTGTTTTTCTTCTTTTTCCTTCTGGTCTTTCCTCAACATAAAGCTTACACTGAACAAGAAAGATTTAAAGCAAACACCAGAACCAAAATAGAAATGTAAACTAGAATTTACTAGATAAAGCCAGTYCAATTAGTTTCTTGGTTAAAAGAAGAGCTAAGCTTACAAGTCTAAGGATTTTGAAGGGTTACTTCAGTTGCTTTAGACTTTTCATTCAGAAGTAGAAAGCCACGCTTTAGGTGCTACATAAGTGTACCCTTGGAAAAACTCTCCTCCGGTTGGTGTTGGTGCTGGTGAGTCATCTGCAGACATTGCAGTCCAACACCTGTCAAAATTTGCAGTGCAGTCTCTGCCAATCACATCTGGTTTGAACTTTGGTTGAAGCTCTCTGGCCTCTATTTTCTTCCAGTTGACTGAACGGAACCATTTGTGAGACTTGATTTCATCTCCTCCTCTAGGCCCACTGCCCAGTCTTTTTGATGGGTCTTTTTCTAGCAACTGATAAAACAAATACTTTCATATTTCTTGCAGTTTGTAACAACATGAATCAGATAAATGCTGTCTAGAATAAAGTTTCAACATACTCCTTTGAGTAAAGAGTGAGCTTCACTGGTTAGACGAGGTGGAAGCTTCACTTTCTCTTTGATGATTTTCTCCTGAAGCTTCTTTCTGCTGGAATGAACAAATGGTGGCTGAACAAAATTTTCAAACTAATGAAGTTAGTGTTGGTGTCAACCTGGTAATCCAACATAAATGAAACTTTCATGTCCAGAACAACCTATTAGTGCACATAGCTCACTACAAACAAAAGAACTAGAACCCCCTTTTAAGGAGGTGGTGTTCATTATATGTCATCGTAGCTCGATACGCTCATCTTATATCATAAAGATTAATGAAAAGCCATATTTCTATGTATCCCATAACACCAATTAGCTGAGCAATACTGAGGCTAGGTCACTCAATAACACAATAATCTTCTTAATGAGATCAGCATAAAGCTGTCTGTCACTTAATATAATCCATAATGCTACCTAAATTGTTACATAGCAGGTATCAACGATATAGACTTTCTTTCGTAAAAATTCTTCTCTTAGAATTTAAAATCTCTACTCCCATCCATCTATGTACTCATGTTCCTTCTGTATTTTCTCAACTTTTTTGCATGGATAGAAGTTTCTCGGAAGGTGTTTATCCAGTTCAGATTCAACTAATTATTTGCTTTGCCACTGGTCCCCCTGGTATTTTGAAAATCTTAGCATGGATTGGATACAGCTTGTTGCATAATTGTTTAGTTTTCTCCTGGCATGCAAAGTTCTAATTTTCATGAAAAGCTTGAGAAGATATATCCAAAATGTAATCAGCTCACTATAACATCATTACTGCAAGTAACGGGGTAATTCCATTAGGATAAAAATCATTGAGATTGGAAAAAGAATAATAACAGAAGATTGGATGCAATATAATAGTTAAGTATGTTCTCAATTCAAAAGCCTTTGAATAGGATTAAATATAGCCTTCATAGGTACTTCCAGTAACCAAACACTTGAGATAACTGTATTCTTACATCCATGGCATTCGAGTTAAATAAGTTGCTCATAGAACACTTCTAAACGTCAGAGACCATAAGAACTTTTAGCACCATCAACTTGGTTTCAAAAAAATGGAAGTTCAATTGGTACCTGTCCAGTAAGCATTTCATACAAAAGTATCCCAACACTCCACCAATCTGCATTTTTATCATGGCCTTTAGACAGCAAGATCTCTGGAGCCATATATTCTGTGGTCCCACACAAGGAATTTGATCTACCCGATTCAGCAATCTCCTTGGCAAGTCCGAAATCGGTAAGCATCACCTGGTTGGAAAGAAGAAAACTCAGAAAGAAGCTAAGAAGAGTGAGTACCAAACACAGACATATTTATATGCATGTCTGCCTGTAGCCATAGTAATTGCACAGGCATGAATATTACATGCCCATCAGCATCCATGAGAATGTTTTCGGGTTTAAGGTCTCGATGCACAATCCCATTTTTGTGAAGATGTGAAACAGCAGAAACTATCTCAGCTGTATAAACCATTGCCTGATCCTCACTATCAAAGATGTAACCAGGAACTGGTATTAAAATCAATTAAAATACCACAGTTTTTGGTTGAAAAATAAATGAAAATAGTACCTGAAGATGCCTTGTCTGTAGAGATGATAGAAAAGATGTCCACCATTGATGAAATCCAGGATTAAGTACAACTTAGATTTTGTCTGCAGAGACATAAAATGTCAAAACATGGGACAATAATATACTATATTAATATATTAAATGCATTATACCAGTGAATACACACAAGATAAAACGTATTCTTGCTAACTTTTGTGTTGACGAAATTAGAACTGGAGGACCTATAATATGGGAAATGCAGTGTTAAAGAGAATAACCTCTCTAACTGAAAATATGCCATTATTACAATCCTAAGGTATTGAGAAAATATATTTAAATGGACAAGAAAGGCAATGTCATATCAAGTATGGTAGCAAAAGGTTGCAAACAAATGATAACAAATGCATTAGCTGTACTCTAGACATTCTCAATTTTCCATTCCTTTCGGGTCAAACCCAGTATAACTCACTAATTGATAAATTCAGAAAAGCGATAAGAATTTTACATCATTCACTACTACAAAACATTGAAAGATGATTTCAGGTTGGTTCATAACATCAGAGCAGATTTGAAAGCCTACGGATTAGATTACCATCCTTTATGTCAATGTGTCACCCTACTCTACCAAGTAACTAAAGAAAAAAAGTGAACCGTAAAAGAAATGGTTTCTGGGGGCAAAAACACTCGTTCTCTGATAATACTATCACTATCCACTGAACAGCCTAATCTAAACCAAAAACAACAAAAAAGGAAAATTAATCATTGTTCCGGACTCCCATCATTCACAAACCCAAGAAGTAATAAAGAGCATGAAAATAATTTTCATTAGTCAACAATTGTGTCATGCCTTTGACAGACGGTTAAGTCTTCTGACAACTTTGCAAGTCATGATTCCAGAACTATTTTATCTCCTATTAAGACTGTATCATTATCCTTAAACAATTGGTTCTGAGATTGGGCCTTAATAATTGCTCCTGCTTTACTCACGAAAATCCATGATATTATAGTTTATCTTGATGGTTTAAGACTGATTTCCTAGCATTTACATCCATCATGGCTCAAAATATAGATTTTTTATATGTTTCCTTTTTCCTATAGGCTACTGACTTAAGTTCTTCTCGAATTTGTATGCTCTTGACTCCAACCAAAGTCCAAGATGGTTTTTGAAACTCCAAACAAAGTAAGCCTTTCTCAATGAAAACTAGAAGTAATCAATGATGGAAAGTCATCCATCAGTCAATTGTTTAAAAGTGAAACAGAAGCAGATACAAAATTAGATAAGCAAGGAAAGCAAGCTATAGAGTGAGTAAATTCCCAGTGAAGTACCTGAAAAGAATATCTAAGCTGAACAATAAAAGGATGCACAACTTTAGTAAGAATATCCCTCTCAGCCCTCATGTAATCCACATGATTATTCTTTATTATAGTGTCTTTTCTCATCACCTTCATTGCAAAAATCCCATCTCCATCACCACTATCAGAGATCCCACTGCTACCCTTCTTCCTCACCTGAAAAACCTTCCCAAATGCACCCTTTCCAATTACCCTCAATATCTCAAAGTCCCCGGGCCCAATCCTTCTCACTTCCTCAGTATCTTCAATCTTCAAACCGTCATTATTAGTGACAGTATCTCTATTCCCATCACTTTTGTCATCATTATCTTCTTCCACTTCATTCTTATCATCATTTTCACTTCCAGAATCAAGTTCTTGATGAAAAGGCAGGGACTTTGAGAGAGTGAATCTCGGAGATGGGCCCACAAAGGAATGAGAACGGTTGTGAATGATTTCAGGGTCCCCAAAAAAAAATCCAGTGGGAGTTGAGGAAGCCGGAACAGGACCAAAGAGTTCTGAGAAATCAAGGTCGGGATCAGCATGGGAAGAAGACGTACAAGATGGGATTTTTAAGCTGCTAAGCCTGCTAGCTAGCATAGAGTGGAGAGTCTTCTTACGCTCAGTTGCAGGCAGCATATTGATGGTGAAATTCTTGCTGCAATTGGATTAATATCTGTGTCTCTGTCTGTGATTTGGTTTATCAGAAGCCAGCCCGGAATCAACTTGGCCAGGCTATGAGATCAAAGGGTTACATTTTTTACTCTCTAAACAAGAAAAGAGAGGAGAGAGAGAAAGAGAGGAGTGAGAGAGAGGGAGAGAGAGAGAGAGAGAGCGAAATCTGAGGTTAGAACTACAATAATTGAATGCTGCTAATGCTTGAAATCTTGCAACGAGGAAATGAATGAAGGTTAAGATCCTCAGCATTCCACTTTGTTAGGCAATTTATGTTTATGGCCCCTATTATTTCTCCCTTTTCTACTTAAAAAAGAAAAGCATATTCCAACAATAAATATTTGTGTCTTCCATTCTTTTTCCTAGACAAAGAAACTCTCTTTAGTAAACCTACACTGAATAAGAAAAGCATTAAATAATAAGATGAATTATCTCATTATAATACCTGAAAATATTTTTTCTTACATAAATTTAATTTTGTTTTGACAAAAATGGATGTCAAACTTTAATGCAAAAACCAAAGGAAAAAAGAGAAAGAAAAGAACTTGCACATTTAGTGCATCTTATCCCAATTCTCACATCAAGAAACTTGAAAAACAAAATTAATTCTCTMCACTTAAATTTAAAATAATTTTACARGATAAAGTAAATATTTAATCGTTTTGTTCAAAGAATTAATTAATTAGAATGTTAAATAACTTATATTATGATAAATAAAACATAATTAATAGTAACTAATGGTTATTGGTGAGGGACATAAAAAAGGTTATGTTGTTTAGTACATGCAGAAAAMGTCTCAATTACGAAAAATGAAGCATCAATATTGCTTCTTTTGAGTTTTCATTTGATTTCTTATATTGAGTTTCCCTTTTAACAAATTTTCTAATTACAATTTTGACTTCTGAAATTCTACATGTTGTCTTTGTCTAAATATAGCTAAGGATTTGATATTTTCTCTTAAAATTTATATTCCCAGAGATTATTAATCCAAATTGAAAATAATTATATTATAAAGTCTAACTCTTACGCATAAAAAAATCAAACTTAAACATTTTTAAACTAATATAAAAAAATGAAGACGTAAATGCTAATTAAATATTAATATGATCGTTGATACTGTACTATTACAATAGATCACTAAGAGTACGTCAAACACTTATCCTAAGATGAAGTGTGAAAAAGCTAAATAAAGCTGCAGATAGTAAAATGAAATCTCCCATTAAAAACTTGGATTAATCACAAATTTACTCCTCCAAAATATCAACTTGCGTCATTTAGAACGAGTCGGTTTGGTCCATCTAGAATGAAAAAAACAGTAATTCTATGATCCGCAACATCCAAGGAAGAGGAAGAGGAAAATACACAGAAGAACATTTGGAGATTGTTCCCTGCCATGAACAAAAACACGGGTAAAATTTGGATTTATATGGAAACAATGACATAGCCTTTTATCAGAATTTGTTCTTTACATTGTAAACCTGAGAAAAGTCACAGTAATACACAACATTCCCAAGATTACAACGCCAAAACTGTTTGAATCTTCCCTGTAAAATTGGTCACACCATGATTATAACTGTGCCCTTTCAGAATCCCTACCATCTCTCTCTCTCTCTTTCTCTCTCTCTCTCTCTCTCACATATGGAAGGAAAGAAATAAATCAAAAGATTTCTCAAGGAAAATGAAAATCCAATACCTTCACCGGTCATGAACAATATTAACCAGCAAATGATGACCGCCCCACAAATWTTGAGAATTGGCAGAAATGCAATTTAAATACACTACTCCGGCTACCAACAAAGGGCGGAGAAAAAAATTGGCCCTTATGTTTGCTCTCCCCTATGATACACTGACTATGTGCAGTTCATGCGGCCGTAAAGCTCCTTGCACAATCTCTTGAACTGTTCTATTACGGCGGCAAACCTCTGATAGCTCTTCAATTGGAAGCCTGAGGGCATTTACATGTACTCCTGATGCTGCTTCAGACAAAGCTTGCAAGAACTTGGACCTTTCCAACTCTGTAACAGCAGTTGATGGAATAAGAGAAACACTCTCCTTCGCCCACTCAAGAGCTTTCATCCCATACGCTCGACTAAGTGCTAGTAGTGCATATATAACCTATCAATCACAAGGCTTGAGTAAATTTCAAGATGATGAAAAAGGCACATAGACCAAATGCCATGAAATTATGTAAAAGCATGAAATAGTATGAGGTGGTGTTACCGATTCCAGACGTGAGTTCGGGAGTGCTCCAGTTAGAGAAGCAACCAAAATTCTGGTAATACTTGCCCCACGAGGAATTATGACACTATCCCTTATAGGTACATAAACTTCCCCTTGATGAGTGTTTCCAAGATCAAATATATCAGACAAGAAGTTCAATATAGAATTGGAAGCCTCCCTGAAAAGAAGTTATAGAATAAGTCAATGTTAAAATTCAATTGTTAAACTTCTTAATGTTATAGAAGAAAAATGACAATAACAATGCATCAAGCGCAAAAGAAAAACTTGGCTGTCTTAATTGGTTTGAGGTAAAATGTTCTCATGTTCAAATTCATTTAAAGCAAAACACAAGCAAATCCACRCTAAGAAAAAAGCTACGCTATTTGTTACAGTCAATCTAGCACACAATTTAAACAAGTCGAAACTTAGTTATAGTCATAGCAGATCTTGTCACACAAAATAATTAAGAAAAGAAATTTGTCATTGGTCAGCATTGCCTTCAAATTCTTCTAATGGAGGATACGAGATAACAAACTCAAAATGTCCATAATCACAAAGGACAGGGGAAGTGCAATAATCCATGCAAAGAATTAAGGTTCAAGCTCGAAATAATATGTGCATGTTTGTGTTCAGTACTATGCGCGGGCATGTGTGTGAGAGAGAGAGAGAGAGAGAGAGAGAGACTGGACCTGTGCTGCACAGTCACACCGACCATAGCACAATCAACTAATGGTGGAAATACAGGCGACGGGAAAAACAGCTGAGGACAATAACGGATACACCTTGATCCCAATAAAAAACAATCATCTGCTATGTCTGGCCGGGAAGTGAAATCCTGAATTTGAGTAAGCAGACATGTTGTTCGGCTAAAGAGACTCTCGATCAAGATTTTTAGGTAATTTGCACAAGAAGGATCAGATCCAAAAATCTGAAAGAAGTACCAAAAGTTAATAAAAAATAAATAAGCAAAGGCAATCCCAGAAATAGCAAGCATACCTTGATAACCTCACTAGAGAGATATAGGAAACATGGTTGGTGGTGTTGTTGGTATAATGTTTGTATCTCCTCCAGAATTGCTCCAACTGTCACTCCCATGAGCCTTTTAGACGTTCTCACCTATGTAAACAATTATTAGAAAATCACTAGTCAGGACGTCTCTTAACAATCAGTTAAATTGGGAAATCATGTTCTCCTTCCCCTGAAGAGGTTGCCWACAGAAAAGTTAAGGTAAGAAGTAATCTGATTTGTGTGACAGAATATGTTTAATGAATATTGCTAAGTTCAAATAGATAAGATATGTAAATTAATGCAAGAATATTTCAAGCAGAAGAAGAATTGTAAGACTAAATTTAGTATTGCAACAAAGGAAAAGGAACAAAATAAGAAATATAAGACATTCTCTACAGATCCAAAGAATCTGAAGCAATCCAATAAATTGGTAGATCAGATAGTGTTATAGCTCTTCACATGATTCCATATAATTTATTAAAAAGATTATGTCTCCATATGTCTCATGGAGGCAATAGACTGAACTAAGCTAAACTTACAGCATTTTTGCAAGCTCGACAAATGGATTCCATTGTCCGCATGTCCCAAGCACGACTGAACCACAAAAAGAGGGCCTCAGATAACATAATGATATTGGATTACCCAAGCATAGGACAATGAATATCAATAGCAGAAGAAGCTTAATGATATTTACAGATCAAAGATGGCTTTAAACATTGGCCACAGCCTATGAATTGCATCCGCCACAGCTTCTGGGTGATTTACATGTCTACAATTTCAAAATCACTCCTCATTCAGAAACAATAAGATAGCCTATACCAGAAATAAAGGTATCACCCAAAACTAAAATAAAAATAATGACCTTACCTAAATATATTTGCTAGTCGATCAATATGAACTGTCAGCTCCCGAGCAGTTTTCTGCCCCAGTATCAAGGGGCCTTGATTGATGATCTCCTGGTTGTTGGCCGCATATGTTATTGCAGTATCCTTAAAAGTATCAAAGATTTCCAGAAGGAAGCTAACCTGTAAAGGACCCACAGCGGGAAAGCACAATGCCTCAAGGGCTTTCTTTGCATTCTCTGAAGGAAGTTCTGTAACAACCTTGCTGCAAAAGAAATTCCACATAAAATAAAACAGAGTCCCTTATTTTCTGCAGAAGTAAGTCTATGAAATCAGTAGTACCTTAGAGCTTCAACCAGATGCAATGAATCTTCAGCAGAAACCTTGAAGGCACTTTCCCCAGTCACTGCCCTTTGATATATTTGAAATAGACCCTCTAAGGATCCACAGAGTTTTTTMCCACAGTCTAAAGGGCAAAATTAAACATGTAAACTGAACTTAAAACACATAAAAATAAATAAATACAAATTCGGCTAAGTGAGATGCAAGTCACCACAGTAGCAAATATTAAACCAAAACAAAAAAAAAAAAAAAAAAAGAGAGAAGGAAACACAAAGAATAAGAGAATGCCATAGTATCAAGCTAAGTCATTACCAGAAGGGAAATGCATGGTAATGTTTGGCGCACAAAACAGTACAACCAGCACTACTAGGTTCAAGTCGGGTCCAACTAAGAAAACTTAGTAGAGCAAGAAAGACTTTTTTACCCTTGCAAGTTGAAACTATATGGGGTAAATATATTCAAATTCAAACCAAGGAGCAGAGTGTTTGTGGTTCATTCAGTTTTCTAATCAAGAAACAGTATACTAGAAAGAGGATAATGTGATTACTTATTTAAACTGCCATACCATCATCGATGTGTTATATTTAGTTTTCAAACAAACAAAAAGGTATTTTGAGTTATAAATGATATCAAACTAAATTCTCAACAAAATAAGTTCTCCTAGAAATGCTTGATACATAAACTGTACTAAAATTATTGTTGGGACCAGAATAAACATGTTTTCAAGGTTCTTAAAGCTTGAAATCTTCATTAGGAAGTAGAATGTTACACTGCAAAAATTCAGAATCTTCATAAACAAGTGAGCACAACAGCTCCTCAAAGGAAAGAATTCCTATCATACAACAAATAGAATTCACAACCATCTCTGGCATCCTTGATTTTAATATTATTCTAAACAGACAGCAAAGATAATGTACAAGGAACTGCTCTGTTCAATGGTACTTCTTGCACATTATAATTTTGCCTCTCAAGAAAGCACAAAATGTCCTCTCAACTGGCCAGAATATCAGTTGTCAATGACCGGAGAAAAGAAAACAAAAAACTCATGACATGTCATATTATAGTGCCATAAGCTTTTGGAGAATTGCATAAACATATTTCGAAATGGAAGGACCGGACCTCTTATTTGGTTTTCACTTTGCTTTTTCTCATCCTCATTCTTTTGTTTCTTTTCCAATAAAATTTCTACTTTTGTCAAACAGAAAATGGAAGAAAATCACCAAACTCCATTTCCACTTTGCCCAATATTACTAATAGCAATAATAGAAACTCCGGATATCTCCGTTGACCCTACTGCCTTAATATATCCAGTAAGTGATGAAACACAAACAGAGGTAGAAAGAAGCAGATTGACACTCAATATCATGTCATTTGACTATGGTGATAATGATCTGAAGATTATTTAACTGATGTTTTACGAGATAATGGTCTATGCTCACATCGAACTTTTAATACCTAAGGTGCAACGTTTATGCTTCTCCTACTTCTCTCCTTAATGTAGAATGCCACAAGCTAAGATACACTTCTGAAGTAACAAAATCTAGGACTAGGTATATTCCACTCAGTTTACTATACTTTCGCTGATATAGAAACTATAAATATGAATCCTAGTTTTGAATAGAAAGAAAAACAAAATTCAATAGCAAACTAAATAAAATAACCAAGGAGATCCACTTTATGCTTCTAATAGAATTGACTGAGCAATAACTCTCAAGGAGACAATCAATACGACAGATCAAGAAAGTGGACCACAGAGGCAAACATGACATGCTAATAGATTTGATCTATCAAGAACTTGAAGAATGATCCAGGATCAAAACCGCTCTTCCAGAGACAAAGAAGTGAAGTGCCAATGCGGAGTTGCAAATATTCTGTGTTCTAATACTCTCTGGAAATTTTGTGATTCCCTTGCATCCATGCAAACAAAGAGTCTGTTCCCATTATGTTGCTATTTTACATTCAACAACATTTGAAATCAACAAATATCTTATTCACAAATTTTCCACACTCGCTTCATTGAGATAAGATTGAAAAAAGAAGTCAGACATAGTCTGTTCCCTCCGATGAATGTTGGATACAAACAACAGAGTGATATCTTATAAGGACTATTCAACATGAGATTTGTGAATAACTTCTCTGTTCAACAAAGTCGAATCCTGAGGCAGAAATACATCGTGCAAAACATACTAGAGAAAAGAGCCTTTACCATCGCATATGTGTCTAAATGCCAATGATGCTGCTGCTGCTGAATCTTCAGATATACTCATACCACTGACCAGAATATCTATGACTGATGGCAAGAAACGAACTCCGCTTGATGAAGCATCAAGCCATTTTGAATACGCTCCAATGGTTAAGCATACTAGGGAAACATAGATCAGAGAAGCAACAAAGTCTCAGTAGAATTGAAAGCTCGATTACGAGTGAATATGGTCAATAATAGGTACCATTGAAATCCAGAACCGTAATTCTTCTACAACACACAGAGAGACAGAGAGAAAGAGTACTACCTGTTTGAAGTAGTTGAGGCTGATGAGGAAGCTTTGGGAACAGAGACATAATCTGCATAAAACAAACATACGCTATCTCAAAGAAGAAAGGAATAGCTAATGGAACAAATAAATGTCGAGACAAGTCCCAGGCAAAGTTGCATCTCGTACTTCATTACATGATTTATTATATTGCAGGAAGCTAGCAAACAAGAAGGAAATAAAATGTATGCAGTAGAAATTGTAGAAATTCAAACCTGGGGCATTATCTCAGCTTCACCAACCGAAACATAATCCGATATTGCACGTATACAGTACAAAGCAGCTTCTGGAGGACGCCAATCTACAGTTGTATCCTTTCCACAGCAACTTAAAGCCTGTCAGACAACACAATCCAAAACTTGGAATTAGAGAATACTAAATATACAAGGCTATTTCTTCAACAAGGAAACCAGGACAGGAAAAGAGAATGAACAGAACACCATCATTTCTAAACTCGAACAAATTAATCTTTTCTGACACGAGCATTTGAGATCTAAGAGTGAGCCAAAACCACATGCAAATATGAAATCTTAGCAAAGAGTCAAATAATAAGCAGTTGCAGAAATGACCAGAGGAGTTTTCATATATATACTTATTGTTAAAACTACTAGAATAACTCCTGCACTCTATCCTGTAGTATAAAACCATCCTTCTAATGTCCATGGCAATCAAATTTAACACCAGCTAGAACTTTCATAAATTGACTTGGCAGTGAGCCCACATCACCCTTCCAGGTTTACTAAGAGGCCTCATTGACTTGGCAGTGGATCCAAAACATTCTCTCCACATTGGATTTGCAGCTAATACTAGGCTAGTTTCAACAAGGACTGTTCATTTTACTCTTTATATTACTCTTCGCTTTTGTCAATAAAGCTCGAACTCTTGTCATCATCACCCTATCAAAAAAATGTAACCACCAAAGAGACGAAAACCAAAATCATAAGACCGGTAATGCATCAAAGAAATCATCATCCATCACCATTAGAAAATTCAATGAGTCCAAGTTTGATCTTCTGCAGTAAATAATAACAATTTTATAAAAAATATCCACATCAGCTTAGAATACAAGTACTTCTGGAAGACGGTGCATACCTCACCAAGCTTCATGTAAAGAATTTTCAATGTAGCTTCTCCACCTAAAACTAGCGCTGCGTCAATCAAAACATCTGCAACAGCTGGTGACATGAAAGACTGGGTCAGCATTTCATTCATATACAGAATGACAAGTTGCAGTCTACATTCCCGAAGCATATTCAAAACCATCCACCACCAAATGTCTAACCCAACACACTAAAAATTGCACACTGTTATATATATAATGTCATCATGAGACTCAAAAGAAAAAGTTGAGAACAATCATTCTCAAATGCAAAGAACTGATATCCAAATCAATCAGCGTAGCATTCTTATACTTTCACCTCCGCTGTTTCATCTCCTGATTTTTCCCTCAAGACAATTTCAACTATCAGCAAATTTTTCAACTACAGCTACTAAAGATATTTGTAACCAAACAAAAACAAAGAACAAAAGAAAATGAAATTTTGGTCCATTGAATGATGATACATGTATCAACACCATGCACTACAGTTTTAAACTGTTCCTTCCATGAAAGAAAGTATATTCTAGTGCCTCTTTGTAGGTTATTCCGCACCAGATACCACCTTAAGCACGTACGAATTAGATTGTCAACAACCAGAATCTCAATCAACACTAGTGTAGCATCCAACTTCAATAGATCCCCTAAATTAAGGATTAAATGGGAGAAAGTAACCAGTCTAATCAAAATATATGAGAAATTGAAATAGAAGACTCTAGAAACCAAGGGATGCAACTTAATCCAATATGATCCTATGTGTCGGGTGTGCATCTGTGCATTCTTTTTTTTTTTTTTTTTTTTTCCCCCCTTCCTTCTATTTTTTGGCTTTTCTTAGGTAGCTGGCCCAAGGTCATGGAGAAACTTTGTAAAACTCATGACAACTAGCTCAGAGTGCAGCATACGATCTCCTTCCACAATGTGACAATCGCATTTTGTTCTACAAAATATCGACTTCTTTCATTTTCACCAGTGACAGAACATAAATAYGTATGACACTGAAGAAGTAGAATGCAAATCCAAAGTAATCAATGAGTAAACTTTCAATAAGTGGCATGATTTCATAGTTGATCAGAAAAAGATAAAATGTATACGATCATATCTGCCTACATCTGAAATAGCATGAAATATAGTTATTAACACACTGAAGAAAGCAAAAATATTTCAATCAGAAACAGCAAATCATTACCATATCTATTTTGCTTAAAATCCTTCTGGTCCTCCTTTGAAAGCTCTGAATAATCAGCGGGGTATTGAACTTTATAGCTAACCTGTCCATTAAGCATAAACCAGTAAATCGCCGATAACCCTCTGTTGCTACTGAAATTGCATTTAAAAAATTGCAAGAGAGAGAGAGAGAATATTCCGAAGAGATTCCCTCTTCCATAAAGAAACATTTTTAATCTGCTTTAACTTCAATGTATTTGAAACTTCAAACTAGTGGTACGGATAGTCTCGATTTCTACATATATGCAGGAACTCCTAGATTCACAATCAAAAAGCTTAGCTTTATCATCAGAATATATATGGAACCAACATCCTYTCCTAATTAAGGATGGTAACAGTCTTGAGCAAAAACKTTCCTTATATAATTGAACAGCCAAAAGATAATTCGCAATAAATGAAGCCAAGCAAAATAACAGTACTCTGTACTGCATGTAAAAGTATACTTGACTACAAACGGCGTATTCCCCAAATAGGGAAAGAAAGCTCACCAAGGAGACTAGGGATTCATATGATGAACGAAAAACCTGCAATCTTYGAGTTTTCTCTGCTTCAATAGATGCTTCATCTCCAAGTAATACATAAGAATCCCTGAAAATTTGGAATGTCAAGCGGGGGAACATTTTTACAACTACAATGTCCTACACAGAGAACTCTGATAATTTTCACCTTTCAGTTAATATCATCTGAAGGCTATGCCAGAAATTAAATGTCATGGAAGCTATGTCAAATTCTGGATGCGAAGCAACTTCAAGTAATGCATGTACAATCATCATTGATTCATCAGAACCTGAAAATCAGTGTCTTGTTTAACTATATACGTACACAAACAAAAATACACCATACACTGAGAAATCAGAAGGATCCTCCAGCAACAATAGAACTATAAGCAACAGAGAACAAGAAGTATCCCAATGAGATGATAAAAATGCCAACAACTGGATAGAAGATATGTACCAGTTGCAATCAATTCAACATATGAATCACCCATATCAGCAAATAAACGAGCAATGGCCTTTGCATCCTCCTCATCCTGAAACACAATGAGACGAAAGCCATAACAAACAGGTCAACAACTCAAACAGCTCGCTAAAGCGATTAACAGAAGAACTTTGACTGCTTTAGCCAAAGAACCAATCCATCTAATCCTGTGTCCATAGATGAAAACAAAACCTAGATATTTGGAAGAAGCATRTTAACACTTTTATAATGCAGTTGGATTAGATAATTTCAACACAATAACCAATAATAAAAAATTCATGGAAAGTGCTCAACAACTAAAGAACTTTAGAATTCAATGAACCCATACCTTTGAAGGATCTCTAAGTTGCCCTTTGAGATTCATTACCCGGGGAACAATTACTTGAATTAAGGGTAATTGTGAAGAAACATCATCCGAATATCTAGCTGCTGTGTAGTGTATCAATTCAGAAACGACTGCAAAAGGAACATCAAAATGCACTAAATTCAATCAAATTCAACCAAAACCAGAAGAGATTGACATCAATTGCAGAAGAAAATGAAACCTTTTAGAGAAAGAGGGAGCATCAAAGAAAACAATCAGAATGATTTACAAATGGCTTTTGTGGGTAGATTATTTTCCCAGGCTGCTATGATCAAAGTTTAGTAACCTTCTTTGGTTGTTACAGTTGTTGACAGTACATCTGAACGTACAAATAATATGGCTAACAGATGGATTACAGGGATTCATGTTGATAGAGAAGCTTCAATTAAGTTCAGCAGTCTTCTCAACAGGATTATTTTAAATTGTCCTATAAGTTTCAGGGTCTATGTGTGTCTTCCTCTCTTTAGTGAAGTAGTGGTAGATGTCCAGAGATCCTGAATATCACTCTGATTAGTCATGTTACCCTGGTATCTGGGATTTGTTGTATATACTGGTTGAGTCTAAGATGTCTATAATGGCATTTCAGTATTCAATATACTGAGGAAGGGTACCAGACCATAAATTTCATAGAAAAGCGTAGCCTTTTGGAATGTCCATTAGTTAAAATGATGCTTCAAATATATTGTTTCCTTTCTCTCATTCTCTAGAGATATACATTTTCTAGGTATCTTACTGAGGACATAGCGAATTGCCCAGAACTGCACATTTAATAGATTCCCCTTGCTTTATTTCTCATCATTGAAGATCCACAATTCATGAGGGAAGAAAGAAGAGTTTGATAATAAGATAGAGATCCATCATTGGRAAGAGCCATGCATTAACTGATATGAGAAAGTAACCTTTTGCAAAAGATTCAACTCACTAACACATACGGATAGAAAATGAGAAATATTCAGCTTGGCGCCACCATGGAATGGTTTTGTCATAGACTTCATTTCAGTTCACGCTTTCCAATTACATCCCAGACATTTTGTTTCTTTTACAATAAGGTAAACCAATGCACGACAAAATATATAGAGCTGGTGGGTTATTGCAAGCTTCCAAATGTATCAACTTAACTAGAAAATTGGATGTTCAAATTTGATGCAAACTCATCAAGCTTCAACTTCACTCTACTTCCAATAAGATCTCCTCCATCAATATATTGCTTAAAATGATCAAAGAGTGGAAATTGGGACTAAATCAAATAACAGCAAATTTTGTGTGACAGATGATATCCTACCATTTCTAGAGATAGATGCTGCCTAGTTTATAGAGGTAAAAGTAAACCAGAATTAAGCGGTTGAAATTTACATAATCATAACTCTCAAGCACAGACTTCCCTTGTTACCTCACACTTCTCTCGTTATTTAAGTGACACACCCTAGCACATCAACTTCATCTTTTATAGAGGTTAAACAGTATAGTCGATGTTTTCTTTTCTTAGATGAAAGAAAAAATACAAGAATGAGGACAGGACATCCCCCAGAAAGTATAATAAAAACCACATCAATGCAGCCTTCCAATCTCAATGGAACTACTGTAACAAAATATTGAAGAACTGAATGAGTTTTAAGTTGTACCATTCACCGACGCCTCCGAGAGCACATCAGAAGTCAAAGTTGAGAGAGCTGTAAGCACCAGGGGGTGTGAAGCAAGTGTAGATGCAGGGATCCTGAAACAACAAGACAAAGGTTGCAGCATTTACTCATTCGCAGCAGTGGAGTAAGTAATAAACAAAAGTAAACTAGGATAGCCACAAAAGATTAAACCCACGTGCACACTCACCTACATGGAGAGAAAGAGAATGGAACACTTGAGAAGTTATGACTTCAAGATCCATTCAAGTTTTTTTGCTCATATGAACAAAGGAGTTATAAGGCTAATCTAATACCGTTGACAAGAACATATAGAAAATGCATTAACATAGTGGAATTTAAGTAGATGTCTGGCATAGCATAAAATGTGAGAATTAAATCTAGTATGGAAATTCAGCACCAGCAGACATGAGAGCAAGATATGTGCAAGAACACACACTCGGGATAAGCACGAACGCACACACTCATTATTTCTTTACCAGCAGAACAACCAAAACCATTATAGAAATATGATTAGAAATAAAGCCATTCACAACGTCCACAAATTACTTAAGCAGGAAAAAGAATACTGACTACCAATTTTTGCTTCATTGCATTTCTGATAAAAGAGTAGATTCATGAAAAGCATCCAAGGGTGTTGGAAGTTGCAAATATATTGAACTCAGTATATCAGTTGCTACAAACAAAAAATAGTACCTATGTCTTAGCCGGAGCCAAGAAGCAAATGCCTCAAGAACCTGCCCATTAAAAATAAAGTCATCAAGTAGAATAAACAACACAATTTACAAATGCAATAAAAAGATTTCATGAAGCTCCAACTACTCATACAGAAATCACATGACAACAGTGCAGAAACATTTATGTCAGAAAAATTGAATAGGTGCAAGAAGAATTGGGCAAAGAAGGGAATGGCTAGTAGCAAGCCTCCTCAAATGCATATGAAATTGTTTATTTCCATCCACAATAAGAATTAAACTTCTCAAGCAGGTCCTCAAAATTAGTTGTGCCCCTCGAACCTTTAGCCAAAATTATAGATAGAGAAATCCTCTTAAATCTTTGTTTTTCATAGTTTTCCTTATAATGGTTACTGCTTATGTGAAATAGTTGTTGTAATCCAATTGCTCAACTGAATCACAATTGGTAGCCTAAGAAGAAGAAAATTTAGAGGATATTATATTGCCTGTGTTTCCTCCATCACACACATTTTTCTAGGATTTGGAAGGCAATGAAATAATTAGCTAAAGTGCTTTGTGCATATGTCATAGCATGACATATAATTTTCAGAATTGTGAGCATTGTAAAAACTACTTTGACAAGTACCCCACTACTTAGAAGAATCAGTATCTAATTTGAAGCTCCTCAAAAGATAAAACAATCCACAAATCATCCCCCGCATGAAATACTACAGATATTATTCCCCATTTTTAGATATAATAGTAGGTTAAATAGTCACAGACAATGAAGAAAAGCCCATGCAATTTTGATGCTTTTAAGTCCACAACTAGCTACGAATGGTTGGATACAACCCAAAATATTGGTTGTCTTTCCTATTTTCTTTTCTGATACCTTCATCACAGCCAATGACTCTTTTGATAAGGGGAAAGATAAACAATCTAAGTAAAAATCACTTTGCCATATTATAAATAGTCCCAGAAATGTGAACTTTATGAAATTTTAGCAAGTCGTGTAAAAATGAACAAACATTATGAACCAACTAAAATAGTTCAAATACAATGAAAATAAGAGACTGGTCTTTAAGAAACAACTGCAGAAAGAAGGAACAGATGGAAAGCCCTTACCTGCTCCTTAAATTCATTTATATTCAAACAGGCGGTCAAGATTCCAAGAGCAATCTCTATAGCAGAAGCAAGTTCTTGTTCAAATTGGCGCCGTCTATCAGGCCTTGCGGCTATCTTGTAGTTGAATACTTCCTGATTGGGAGATAACAACAGTAAATTTCAATATGCAGGCAGAAAATAGGCAAGTCAAGGAGCCATATTTGAAAATTTCAATTGAAGACCAAAACAAAGAATGCAGATAAATATTTGGATGAAAGGAGGAACCAGTGAATGACCAAGGTTGTGAAAAATGAAAGCCTTGTCTGTAACAAGGAAAACCAGTTTGTTCTCTGTGATGACTTCATTATACTAGAGGTCCCTAATCAAATTACAGGTAAGAGAGAAATAACAAAAATAAAACTAAGGAACTATCCAGTTATACAGGCATCAGAACAGTTCCCTGGTTCAGCTCTGTTTAGTTTTATATACTCTACATTGCACAAGGTGACGAAAAGGAAACAAGCAGAGCTATCCAGGGAGAGAAGAATAGAGAAAATTTAGAGGTCTTCAAAGAATTCAAATTTTATAAGTGCTAGAAAATGCCAGACAAATAGTCATGTCAAACCATTGTTTATTTAGAAATTCACCAAAAAACATTACCAGGGGTTTAAGGGATTGTTTGACTTGTTCTAGCCACTAAGAGGAGCAATCAGAGGGGGGACTCATGCCTTCATTTTTCAGAATCAAACAAGCACTTGAAATTATAGCTACTTTCACTCGAAACAAGTCACTAACAGTGACACATGCTGAATTTGTCAATCAACAGAAACTGGGTAACCAGAAACATTACTGTATTTAAGATTTCAAGTATCATATAGGGTTCTTCTATTTGGACTATAAGTCAAGCATTCTTTTCCAGGGGAAAAAAGAAGAATTTAGCATACCTCAGGCAATACTCTGAGAAGCTCCAGAAAACTTGGTATATATTCAGGATGCGAGTTCATCTCATCCGTTATCCAATTTACAATACCACCATCCCCCCAATCTTCTGCAGGTACATGAACAGCCAATGCTGCCACTGCAAGGCTAATCTGAAGGTACAGATAATTTAGCCAAAGATCCACTTTATAAATGACTAGTTGTTGAAAGGGAACCAGTATGATATTACTAGAAAGGAACTTGAAATACTACCTGAGTTCTAACTTTAGGAGGGCCTTTGTGAAATGTCTTCAGTAAGGTCTGCATTTAAACGTGATGCGTTATTATAATTCAGATGGAAATACAAGCACAAATCACCTTTTATAGCATCACAAAGCATCCTTATGCTAAACAACACATAGAAGATCAATTGAATCATTCTATATCGAAAGAAGAGATGCTAGAGATTCTGCTACTAAAACTTTTTCCCCTAGAGTAAGTTGTGTCCCCACAAATCAGTGAATGGTTTGCAAGAAGAAACCTAAACAAAATATGCTTCTTTTTTGACATTGAAACCACCAAAAGACATCAAATAGAGAAACAGACACCATCTACTTGGTATTCTATCTAATCCCTGGTAAAAGCGCTGTAATGCAGGTTACAGTTAACCACCTCTAGTACCATCAGATTCTACCAATCTCCAAACCAAGGTCAAGATTACTAATCAGAGCTAGTTATATGTCTTCTTTTACCCAGAAAATGGATAACAAAGAAGGAAAAAACAAAAGCATATGTCCTTGGGCAATCAATCTGGGTAAGCAACAATTTTTCGTTTTCTGTACATTCACTTGGCAAAAGTCAAGCAGTTGACTTGCTTCATGAACATATTTCGGACAACATACTGACCATAACACAAACTTTTCCAGATCTGAGGGTACAATAAAGCCACTTGATGCATTTGGAAGATATATCCATTACACACCAAATTAGAAGTAGTCAAACACTATCAAGGAGAATAACAAGTTACTAACTCACAGACTTATGGAATTTAGAACAGTTTAGGACAAGAGCAGATACAGGGTTCACTACAAATGGAACTTTTAGCTCAGATCACATGTATGAAGAATGACATCTTTAGGTTAAGGAAGACTTGCAAGCAAATACCATATACCAGATAATAGCAGCATGAACAGCAATGGCTGGGCCAGTACTTAAACATGCTAATTGAAAAAATTATTGTATAATAGTGTTCTTTAAGSTGATGCATGGGGATCCAATTCTCAGGGTTTATTTGCACAAACTGCTAGTTAAGAGATTTAGACCACAATTTTCTTTCTCAATGAATCAAACAGTTTACAACTGCTCCAGAAAATGGAGATAATACAAAAATAAAAGCATAGAAGAACCCAAGAAAAAGAAATAGTTTCATAATTTTTCTCACTTACATTTAAAGAATCCCGTAAAGGACGAAAAGCTTCAGAAGGTAATTCTTCAAAATCCCGTTGTACCTATCAACAGAAATAAATTTCACTTAAACAGAAATATAAACAGGAAGAAAGCACGCAGTTAGAACTTGCAATAACATTTAGATGTAGTCTTTCGTACAAGCTCCATTTGATGAATCTGATGCATAGAAACATCCAATTTGTTTGCAAGAGTAAGACCACGTACACCTCACCGTCTGAAAGCCCTGAAAGGGCAGGAGCCYCAGGCATTGTGCTTAGTCTTTACTAATATGCACTAATGGAACTCAGCACATGCTTTGATAGAAGAAAAAACTCTATTAATGAAATGAAGCCAAGAAAGAGGATGAGGAGTCCTCGAGAAAGCAAACTAGAAAAGCTAAATGAGAGCAGCCTCCAGTTCATCACACACACGAGCATGTAAATTGAGACAAGTTAAGTTTATCTAAACTTGAGAAGATATTGAAATATCCAATTACCTTGCTTCTGAGAGTCTGTGAACAGAAGATCAGAGTTTCCTGATTACTGGTAGCGTCATGAAGTAAATTATCAGCCACCTAAGCAAGGGTTGAGCATGAAGAAATCTTAAGTCAACCTAAGAAGTTAATATAATGGTAGGGAAACAGAAAAACAAAATATAATGAAAGGAATAATAATAATAATAATGAGAAAGGCCCCCATATCTAATGATTGATGTGAAAATAGAACATGAACACCAATGTCAATCAGCAAAGGATATCATGTCAACCATAATCATTATTTCTATCTTTCAAACCACAAAAGCAAGGGAAGGGAGAGAAGCTAGCACGTCTGTATAAAGATAGACATATGGTAAAGAAATACATTGCACAATTATATTATCCCAGTGTCTATACATGTGTAGCTATGGTATATAGACATGCTTGTTGAGATATGTATTTTCTATTCACATAGTTTGCATAGGTGATTATAGAAAAAGAAAGAACCAAAAGTTTCACCAAGAGAAGTTTTCCAACTTTAGATAAGAAGAGCAATAGAAATCAGATCAATTATCAGTTTCTAGATTCTCAATCTAGATAACAAATAAACAAAAGAAAATAAAAAATATTACTCCATTGATATCCTCTCCTTGCACTCACACTAGAGTCCAACCCACCACCTTACTCTCCAAAAAACAAAAACTAATGCATTAACAGTTACAATTTCTACCATGATCATAGTTCCTCTGGTTTTAGGTTGTTCATCCACCATTCCTCATACTATATATAAGGTCAGAACTACATAAAAGTTCCAAATTCTCTTTCTTGCCAGACCCCAAAATGCAGCAAAAGCAGCATATTTTTTAAATAAACAACATAGTAGAAAACCTAGAAGTACCTGAAATTGAAACTAGAAAATCCCTGTTAAAGGAAAATGATACTAGGTTTTGACAGATCCATACAGTTGAAAAAAGAATGTATCAAGCAAAAACGTTACTAGTTTCAGCTACTGATAAGCTTTCAAACAGCATCAAAGTATGTTCTAGCACCTAAGAGTCAGCAGTTTGATCCAGTCGGATCAATTAATTAGCACAAAAGAAAAAATATGATTCCCCTTCAGTCTCTCTACAAAGAAATATATCAACTCCGATGCCATTAGCCAAATTGGCTCAATTGATTGCCATAATTTTCTGCAATCTGCTCGTGAATAATGTTTTAAAATGACTGTTACAAATTTTCTTTTCCATATCAATGTACACCAGGAATACAGATCTGCAAGTGAATATGAACACTCCAGAAGGCAGAAATATATTACTTTCAACTTAAGAAAGCCTTCAATTTCATATCTGGACAATTCCCTCCAGCCTCCCTAGATTCCCCTTTGTTAACTCTTCATATTTCAAGTTYGCAACATCAACTTCTCAGGCATTTTAAGACCAAATAGGCTTTCCCGAGATATTAAAAGCAGACTTCAAAGAAACAGAAATATACAACTTGAAATTCTTAGAACTATATGACACCCTATCTTAAGCTAGATTCCGGAACAACAAAGCAATCATTTGAAGTTCGCTGATGAGAATCAGCAAATTCCTTCAATCAAAATTATTTTGCGGTCTTGGGTTAGATTCAGAAAGAAGATAACCATTTCAAGTCCCCAAACCAGCAAATCCTCTTAACCAAATTATGTTCTGGTAAAGACGGTTAATCGCAAAGGCTGATCTGCAATGACTGAAAGAACCACTTCCTAAGTGCAGAATTACCTAATTGGGTCGATCAGATCATAACCTGCCCATAGTTTTTCTGCACAACTTGGGCAGTTACAGAACCTTCCTTGGCTTGAATTGCCAAAATTCCGAACTGCCTGCTCAGCTCACTTGGCCAAAACATACTGAATCAACTTAAAATCAGCAAGAGCGTATAACTGACCTTCTTGAGCATAAAGCCCAAAATAACAAACAATTGTTTAAAGTAGCCTGAAGACAAGAGGGGTGGATCGACGCGATTGCAGCAAAGAATTGACCTTGCAAAGCAAGGAAACAAGACATTACTCATCCTGCCATCTATTAAAGACAGCTTATTGTGTACCTCTATGGTGCATTGACTGGAAAACTACTTTCTAATGGCATAATTGCTTAATTCGGTAAGTCAGGTCATTCATCAAAGTCCGAAACGTAAATGTAATTCCAGTTTTCTTGGACAAGCCAGGCAGTTATAGAGTCTTGCTTGGCTCATAGCGCCAAAGGCCATCTTAGTCCACTTGGCCAAGAAAGAAAATGTGTCGAGAAGGCTTTCATCCAAAGAGCCATAGGTAATAACTGTCAAAAGAGAACAACAAACATCACACGAAAAGATGGGCTATCACGTGTTGCAAAAATAGAGAGACACCACAAAAGTCCACCGAAAGGCACTAAGTGGCAGAAAGCAAACAACAAAATGCATGATAACGTTGAGGCAAGAATTCATGCCATATGTGTCGCCCAATGTGGAAAAATTCTTAATTTGTAAGACAAAGAATTGCATATACAGTTGCAGATAAAGACTGAAATTGTCCCTTAGTTGTCACAACTAAATATTGAAAAGTTACYCAACGGCAAAGGCATTTCATATTTGTTCTATAACTACAAATGCCATCTGTACTGTRCCTCCAACCACCAAGCATTTTATTYGGTTGCATGAAATCTAAATACGAAATTTCTAGCAAGCAACACTAGAAATTCTTTAAAACAATAAAAACAATCTTCAGTTGCATTGTATAGTGTCTGAAAGACCAAATTAACCGTATAAATTACTAGAAATGTAGACCTCGAAAATGAGACTGAAATTCAGAATCCAGAACTTTGAAGTTCCTGTCCTTTTCTTCAGCACATTACTCAATCATAATCAGAATAAGAAGCGAACAAATTCTCCGACAAATTTAAACCAATTTTACATTTTCCCMCCAGAATACACTCTAATTCCTAAAAATTAGATTTAATGAACTACAGCGGAAAAAAGTTATTCCAAAAATCAAAACTTTCTCCAAAGCTGATCAATCTATTCTTCTAAACAACATGCAGCATTCACTATGCACAACATTCACATCAACCAATAACCAGAAAATTAATAAATAAAACAAAAAATCGAAAAAAAGGAAACTTTATTCGGGAACCCAACAAAAACAACTAAAAAATCAAACCTGCCAAGCATCGATGGTGCGTTGAAATTCCTGTAACCATCGATCGGCTTGCATGCGAACGGCGTCATCTGGGTGATGGTACAGTGCGTTTAGGGCTCCTTTTACAGTATTCTGAAGGTCCATTAGCTCTACTTTCCAATTGCAAAAAATCCGAACTTCAATCTACGACTCCAACAATCAGATTCTGATACATAAATACTCTGTATATATATAACTATAGATTAAAATCGCTTCGAATGAGATTGAATTGCTTTGAGGTGAATTTAGAACTGGGTTTTAACCTACAGTAGCATATATAAAAAGACTTTTGGACTTTTTTCGCGCTTCAGGTGAGGTCTTATTTATGGTTTTTTTATCATGATCTGATGGCAGACAACTATGAACTACCACCGTCAGATCGAAGTTGGTCGGTTATGATTGGCTTCAATTTTTCTTGATTGAATACTTAAATGGCATTCTTATTTCTTTTTCGAACACGGTTGTAGACAATCTTTAAACTGCCGAAATTTGTTTATTTTAATATCCTTCTTCCAAAGGAAAAAAGAAAATACAAAAAATTTGGTTTTGTATTTGGATCTTAAGTTTGGTTAAATTCATAAACATATATTTGTAGTCATTATATTCCTAATAATACACGTTAATATAAATAAATTGGAACATATATGGCAATCGTGATCCTTTTAGATCTCAAATATAAATATAATTAATGGCGAATTTTATAATCTAATTCAACACCTATCATTTTATTATTTTAAAAACATAATATGATACGGAATGCCTTAATATGAGTTTTGTTATTTRTTTCTTAATTACTTTTATACTACATATATTTTTAGGTGATAGAATCTTAATTTAGCACCACACCCATCAGTTATGCATATTTGATTGCTAAGAAATTAAATTTACATTAAGAAAAGAAATCTTATTTTTGAATATTAAATTCTGAAGTTGGGAAAAAATTTTCGATATTGGGTAAAGAATATAATTTTTTAAAATAAGAAACATAGTTGCACCGTCGGGAGAAAAAGAAAACTTATATTAGCAATGTTAAAACAAAAACACGAATAAGAATTTATGAATACTTTAATAAACTTTTTTTTCTCCATTTTCTTCTTCGCTCCTTTTTTTTCCTTACAAAAAATAAGAATAATCTATTACTCTAACAATTAAAAATAACATATATAGTTTTGTATGCGAAATAAAATGAGAAACAAATATAAATCAATATATATATGTAAATATAATTACAATTATGTTTAACCGTGTCAATAGTACCCTAATATGGGTAGTAAAAAAATTTAAAACCTAAAAACTACTTATATAACTTTTTAGTTCATGAATTTCATTCTTTTTTTATATTAAGAAATTGATCATATAAAAGAAGATTTTGTATTTTTTTCTATTTAAAGTAATTTTATTACTCTGAAATGACAATATTTTGAATTAATAATTTATATCTTTATTGTTTTTAGAAAAATAATATTCTTTGAATTTTTTGTCCTGGGTAAAAGAACCATGAAGTTTGATATGTTGTAAATTAATTTATTTGATTTATTACTTCATAGAATAAAGTTAGGTTTATTTCAACATAATATAATAATGATATAACAAAATTAACTCAATGTTTCTCTTCTCACGTTTCACTGATTAATATCTTATTATATCTATTCATAAATTAATTTGTTAATTTAGATAATTTGATACAAACTTTCTAGTTATATCGTTCGTATCAAAACACTCATGAGGAAATATTTATTATTTTCTTTGTTGTGATTCATATATCTTCCAAATAAAACCAAGAAATTATTTAATTGTTTACTTTTCAAAATTTTTAATTCCAAATAATCAAATCTCGGATATAATTTTCCTTGTTCGTCAATTAAACGCAATCTGAATGCATTCCGATGAGTTTAACAACTCTAATCCATGAGACAAAATTGATCATATTCCCTTCTATTCTCCCCCCAAGGTTTTTTTTTTTTTTTTTTTTCCTTTTCCCTTCACCATTGATCAATATAGATTATCTCATATCAAATCTAAAGGAATTAAAAAAAAGGATAAAGTGCAAAAAGGTATAAATTTATAATTTTTCTAAATTGGTAATCAAATGCTCTAATCAAAATTAACAAATTTCAATGTTCCAATCTTATCAATCTGAGATTCTTTTTGTAATGATCTTTCTATTTTTTGAACTTCCAATTTTATCCTCTAAATATTATATTGTATGAATTATAAACCAAGTCAAATAATGTTTTATACTCTAATTAAGAAACTGGATCTGATAAGAAGTCTTAATCGTATTTGAAGTTAAATTGGATAGACTTCTATATGAGGATATTCAGTCTAATTCTTTGATATAAGAAATCATATAGATATGTTTTTGTTTTAGAATTGTAAGAAACTCGTCAAGTTTGTTGAGTTTTTAATAAAGATATTTTGCCTCCATAAGAATCTTTTGTTAGATTTAATTTATTTGTTTGAGTTCTACAAAGTGGTATCAGAGCTAACAACATGGAGGGTGGCTCCTCCTAATTGTCCATTTTTCATTTTTTATGTCAAAGATAATTTTAATTAGTGGTACAAGCAGATACARACATATTTCGAGTTGATTAGTCTGTGAAATATTATTCAAACTGGTTTTCAAGAACCTTCCGCCAAGACTGAGTTAATTACACAACAGCAGAAATTGTAAATATCAAAATACGACAGCTAGACATATCCTATAGAGGAAGGTAGCATTACATGTATAATAAATTTATGTCTGCAGGTACAACGGAAGAGATGTGAAAATTTTTTATGACTACATACATAGGGAAGCCTAAGGTGAAGAAAGTCAAATTGCAACAATTAAGAGGTGACCATGAATTGATTGGAATAAAACTCACGAAGTCAAGTAAAGATTAGTTCAAGAGCTTGTAGGGTCCATGAGATTTAACGGTGACACTCTCTCTATTCTCAAGTTTCTAGTAAAATTCTAAGATATCTAAATAACAAAATTTATACCAAGAAGACTATTTTTGAATCTATCAAAGATTTGAATACATTAATTGTTGATGAATTATAAGGTGAATTATTATTGTATGAGTTATCTTTGAATCAAGAACTAGATAATACTTTTGAGGAGAAAGTATTACATGCTCAAGTGGATGTACAAAAGGAATATGACACATCCTTTAACTCATGTTGAATTAGATCACCATGGCGATCAGAATTTTAGAGAAAGAAGATGTGGCATAGATGGATATCGAGGCAGAGGAAGAGGCTCAGACCGTGGTAGAAGTAATTTTAATTACCAACCGAATAATTTTGGTAATGCTTATCAAAGATGCAGTAAAATCAACAATACAATATCTTTATTCAAAAAGTATGGCCTTATTGAGAAAGATTGCAGATTTAAAAATGAACACGTAGCACAATTACATGCACAACTTGGTGAGAGTGAAGTTGATGAATCTCTTGAGTCTTTATTATTGTTATAGCTGGATTTTATGAGAATAATAAGAATGAATGAATGTTAGATTTGGGATGCAATAATTATATGTGTTGGAAGAAATATATATTTTCTAAGTTGGATTCATTTGTTGAGACTACTATTAGACTTGAAGATAAGATTCATGCGTCCATTCTTAGAAAGGATAACATTGCTATTATTTTTTAGGATGGTTCTTCGAATTTTATTTATGACGTGTATTRTATTTCAAGACTTCGTCACAATTTATTGAGTGTTGGACAACTATCTGCAAAATGTTACAATATTAATTTCATTGGAGGAGTTTGAACTATTAATGACTCGAATAAAAGACTAATTGCAAAGGTAAATATCAATCATAACGCTTATTCCCYCTACATATGGCATYTGGTGACTTACCTTGCTTTAGTTCTGTGACTTCGACAATCATTGCTTGTGGCATATTAGATTTTGGCACTTGAATTTTAGTAGTTTGAATTTACTTGCAAAGAGAAATCTTGTTTTGGATTATCTTCTATTGAATTTGATGATAAAAAAGTATGACTCTGGCACTATTGGAAAAAATCACAAGGATACTTAGAAGGGAAAATCATTGAGAGGAAACTCACAATTAGAATTAATTCATTATGCTTTGTGTTCAGTTGAGGCTTCTTCTTTTGGTGGTAAAAAGTATTTCATTACTTTTATTGATGATTTTAGGTAAAAAAAACTTGGTTATATTTTTTGTAACATAAATCCGAGGCATGTGATGTATTTAGAAGTTCCAAGGCGTATATGGAGAAGCAAAGTGGATAATTTATTAATACTTTGAGAACTGAATATATGGTCTGTAGTGATTTTTAAAAAGTTATGGTGTCATACTTCAATACAGTTAGATATACTCCCTAATAGAATGAAGTGGCAGTAGGGAAGAATATGACAATTATGGATATGGTGAGATATCTATGTTACATTTTAAAATTTTGCCTAAAGATGTTTTGGGCCGAGCTGTTGATTGATGCAGTTTACATTTTAAATAGGTGTCCAATAATAACTTATGGAGGAAAGACACCTCAAGAACTTTGGAATGGTCAAAAACCCAATGTTAGCCATATTAAAATTTTTGGATGCCTTGCATAAGCTTATACTTCGGATGCTCTCAGAAAGAAAATTGGACGATAAAGAAGAAAGATATATATTTCTTGACTACAGCAGCTATAAGACTAAAGGATTCAAGCTGTATAATCCTAAYACTAGGAMGGTGATTATAAGTAGAGATGTTACTTTTGATGAGTAAGGAGTTTGAGACTAATCTTTTGAAGTGTCTAAATAGTCAGAATCATCACCTTTTATTCCATTGAAGTTTCAAACTTTAGTGGACAATGATTTTACTAAAAAAGGAGGAGAGCAAGTGAAACATTCTAGTGGTTCTCAGTGAGATCGTCGTCTACCAGCTCGTTTACAATATTATGTTATTAATAACGATAATGATTTATTTGATAAGAATTTTGTAAATTATGTGTTACTTGAAGATTATGATCCAGTTACTTATAAGGATGATGCTAATAATGACCGTCGGATTCATGCTATGATGAGGAAATTCGTACTATTGAGAAAAATAAAACTTGGGAATTGATAATGCTTCTAACTGATAAAAAGTCCATTGTTCTTAAGTGGGTAAAGAAGACCAAGCTTTTGCTTTGGAGAAATTCAAGTGCAAATCTTGAATAGCCAAATTTCTCCAAAGCAAAAGCTTGGTCTTCTTTACCCACTTAAGAACAATGGACTTTTTATCAGTTAGAAGCATTATCAATTCYCAAGTTTTATTTTTCTCAATAGTACGAATTTCCTCATCATAGCATGAATCCGACGGTCATTATTAGCATCATCCTTATAAGTAACTGGATCATAATCTTCAAGTAACACATAATTTACAAAATTCTTATCAAATAAATCATTATCGTTATTAATAACATAATATTGTAAACGAGCTGGTAGACGACGATCTCACTGAGAACCACTAGAATGTTTCACTTGCTCTCCTCCTTGTTTAGTAAATTTGGGATCTTTGGCTATGGTTAGTAAATTTGGGATTTTTAAAGAGAATGCTTGATTTTCTACTACATCAACAAAAAGATCCAACTCTAAAATATTTTGTGATCACAAGTCAACTATTGATTTGGTCATTTATCTAATTGGGAAATATACCCTTGATGAAAAAATTTGAAGATCTTGGTATAAGAAAGGCAATATAAAAATTATAAACCAAGTCAAATTGTGTCTTACACCAGAATTAAGTAACTAAATTTGATAAAAAGKCATAATCGTATTTGAAGTCAGATTGGCTAGATGATGTGAGTGGGAAACCATTGATTTTACTAGAGATTATGTACATGTTTGCATCATTTTTAGTATGATGAAATACGACTTCATACTATTTTGCCTCGAATATTGCTTAGAATCGATCAAGTGACTTTAATTGTACAATAGTGTGAAATTATAGTATTCATGTGCATTTGCTAAGATAAAATACTCTATTTGCAGTAAAAATAATTCTATAAGCAAAACAGAAGGTCACTTGATGAATAAATAAAGATTTATTCAATGCTGCGATAAAATGCTACAGCAYTGAATATTACGAGTAAAAAAGATTATTTTATTCGATGAAGGAAAGTCAAGGAAGAAAAGGAAAGTCGTCATTAGATAAATGAGATAATAATTTTTGGAGCTAAAAAGCTAAAAAGTAAAAAGGTGAAAAGCAAGAAGTAAAAAAGTAAAAAGTGCTTATAACACCTTTTTATCAAGCTTCTAAGACAAGCTTTCATGGGACAAAAGGAAGTAAGGCTGAAACGACCAAGGGCATTCGAGATTGAAATTCTAGAATAGTGAAACCAGGAGCAAAAATGCAGGAGATAGAAAAAGAGAGAAAAGAGGAGAGAGAAAGAGAGCAAAAAGAAGGAAACTTGAGAGAAGAAGAAGAAGACTTCAAGGAAGCCTTCACCATTAGACTTCATCAAAATCTTGTGCTTAGATAATTTTAAATTATTTTACTTTATTTTCAGGACAACAAACAACTATTGATTTTATTAGAAATTTGAACCATCATTTTTGAACTAGCAATCCTTGTAGGATTATGCTCTTATTTACTCTATATTAYTTGTGGACCGTRTATACTTGAATGAGTGAAGCTTTATTACGTATGCAATTTTATCTATCACTAGACTTCTATATAAGGAGGTTTAGTCTAATATTTGATATAAGAAATCAGATAGATGTTTGGATTTCGAGTAAAAAACTTATCGAATTTGTTGAGATTTCAATAAAGATATTTTGTTTGAATAAAATTCCTTTTCGATTTACTTTCTTTGTCTGATTTCTACATATATTTTTTTGCAATTATGTATTTTTTTATTAAAACAATTTTACCGCATGAGGTATCCTAGTAGGTCCCAACTATGTCAGACTTCTTTCAGTACATCCCACACCYAGATTAATTGCCACTCACATAAGGTTGGCCTTTTGCAGGAGTAAAGTCTAACCGAACTGGTTTTTTTCATAATGTCGGCCTTTTGTAATTGTGTATTTTCTTCTTAACAATGGATCAATTTTACTTTTCAAATGTCAAAATAGGTCAATGAGATGATCAATGGTCTATCTTATAACACAATTCATAACTTAGATTTTTATTGACTAGGAGCTTGCTAGATTAAACACACTTTAGAATATTTTAATATAAATTATTTCATAAATTTTAAGTTAGGAGATCTTGAACTAATAACTTTTTAGTCATCGGACAAAATTGATCCTGTTATATTATGTTCTCTTATCTATCTTTTTGGGTTTTTGATCAATTTGGATGTGATTTGAGGATCAATGTTGTCAATGGACATGTTTTTTAAATGCTGACAATAATGGACGGAGTTGGTCTTTTGAGTTYTGTTACTGCCAAACAATTGTGAGACATAGAGGACTGTACGAATCACCCATAGCACAAAGAAACAGATTCTAAAGATTAGTCGAAAATCAGAAGTCATTTGACAAAAGAGTGAATTAATCCATACGTCAGTGTGTTTACAAAGAAACTATGAATCAATCACCTCAACCACAAAATCTGAGTTGCTTTCGTCTTGCAGTGGCTATTATCAAGAAATCCCTTCAAGAATTAGAAAATCAAAATCAATCAGAGAAAACTTTCAATCCAAAAAAAAATCAAGAACAAAGTAAAACACCACTCGATCAAGCCAAGAACAAGGCTAACTTCTCAGTAAATTGAATTTGTGTAAATCTTTTTCTACAACTCACCCGACACCGTCAGATACATGGTATTAACCTTTTGGATGGGAAACGTCACCCAACCCTGTTTGACACATGGTGTTGAACATCACCCAACAGTGTCATATACATGTTAATAAATTTCTTGAATTCAACGAAGGATTTGTCCTCTATTCTTCTCCATCCTCTGTCTCGGCTAATTATCTTTTTGACAGCAAATAATGGTAAGAACCCAACGCATTCATCCACATATGAGTAATATCCAATGTTTAGAAATTTGGTCACATTCTTAAACTTTAGTATTATTGGACAGAGTCTATGCAAAAGATTTAATTGATTTTATCTTTATTATAAGGTCCTGAAGGAATAGTACAATTGTGAAAATGGAACATTTGATGGCTAAAATTAACAAACAGACCTGCCATTGTTTTAGACAAAGCTATTTCTTCTTTCTTTACCAAATTTAAACTGATCAACGGCTCGCGTTTCCTTCCCTAAACAGCGTGGGAAATGCCGCTCCGCCCCCAAAGTTTTCTGCTCTCAAAGACTACTGGAGGGAGGAACTGAGGGTTCTCGCCCCGACCCCACATATTCAAGAATTAGCTCTACAAACCAAATAGCTTAGTCAAATACTGCAAAGTGTCGGACTGAGAGGGTCAAAGGGATGGCTTCAGGACTTGCAGAAGGTGAAAATCTATCGCCTAACATTATAATTCCTGAAGAATGGTCTGATGCGGCAGACACCATTGCCTATGATTCAGTCACTTGTCCCCCTCCAATTACATTTGTTTGTGGGCCTAAAAACAGTGGCAAGACTACTTTCTCTCGCCACCTTCTCAATGTTCTCCTCCAAAGGTGTACAATTGCTTTGATCATCTTTCTGCGTTATTGCTATATATTAAATGCAGTATATGCTCAGTTTTATCTGTGGGTTTGCGAGTTCTGCTATGTAAAGGGTGTAAATTTGATTGCTTTTGAGTCAATCTGGTTTGGGTTTTTACTTGAATTTGAGGATTCTTTTGGGTTTCATCAATATGTAAGGATGTTGGGATGGCTTTAGTTGTTGAATTTATTTCCAAGACTGCAACTTTGGGATCACTAATATGTATATTAGTTACAGTAAGTTCTGTTTTTTTGTTTTCCTTATTATATACTTCTCTAAAGCTTTGAGGTTGCATAGAACTTGACTGGGTTTCAGTTCTTATGAGAGATACATGTTCTTCTCACCAAACTAATGAAAAGGAAAGACGAAATAATCAATAGCATGCATAGTGTGAATGCTGAAGTTAAGACCTTTTGGTTCCATTTTAGATGTTGAGATTTCTGTTTTCTATTGCAGATACAAGACAGTGGCTTACTTAGATACTGATGTTGGGCAGACCGAATTTACTCCTCCCGGTCTAGTATCCTTGACCGTGATAGACAAGATAACCCCAGGTTCATTTTACTMTAGGTTTTAGATGCTTTTGTAAGCACTTACTCAATGTATAATCTGTGAACACTGCTTCATACTGATCTTAATAATTTCTTCTCTTCTATGATGACCAGATTTGACGATTCCTTGCCTAAAGACACCAGAGAGGTATAAGCTCTTAGATGCTATGTAGTTTAGTACATTATTTATTTTGGTTTATTTCAGTAGCAAGGGTCTTTCTTTGTTGGATATTAGCGACTAATAAAAATGCTTATCAAGAACCAGTATGCTTCTTTTTTAGATGTCCAGAATTTTATAGGGATAGTCATGACCTAACAATGCAAAAGATAAGTCTAGTCACAGATCTTTCTTTTCCACTATTTTGAGGAATTGATTACTTTCAAGCATTTGTAAATGTAGCATTCAATTGTTGATTCATGGATCCCACTTTCTAGTGGCCCAAAGTGATTATTTACATATAGTCTGTGTATAACATGAAATTGATCTGTTGGGAAAGAATGGGAGGTTTTGCAGAGGTTCTTTTTTTTTTTTTTTTTTTTTCCCCTTCTGCTGATGGTTGATTCATTGTGATTTACAATTGTTAGCAACACTGTGTTGTACTTCCTTACTGCTTTTGAATGAAGATAGAACCTTCCATGGAATACTTGGTAAACATCTCTAGTGTTAATTATGTTGGAGCTGCCAGTCTCTTCCTTCTCATTTAGCTTTGTGCTTTGTTAGATACTTAAAATCTGTTTCCTGGAATCGACAAAGGAGTAGGAAATAATTCAACTTATATAGTTCCTGAAGAGTGAGAGAGGTCATTAGAATTTAACTTGGTTGACAGGGGTGCTTTACAGGAAGTGACTTTGTTTCTTTTATTGGTTTGGTCTCTAACACATACTAGTTAGAAAACCCTAGCATCTTTCACTGCCGTTTGGATTGGGCCTCTCCACCGGATGCCGTGAGGTTTTATTAGAACAGAATGCCGATTTGTTACAATCACAAAAACGGATTTTTTGTCAAAAAGGCAATGCATGTCCTTGGAAGTGAAACTAAAAATCTGTCTAGCAATTCTATGCATGTAACATTTGTTCCTGAAATTTCCATTGAAAGATGGGTTTTCTATACATCTGTCCTATTCTATTAATGTATGTATTTGCTGATTTATATAGTTCAGTAMGAAGTTTGACTCTTTCTAACTTTTGTCTGCTAAATTTTCCTTGCAGATGTTTCTTCTTTGGTGATATATCTTCAAAAAGGGATCCAACTACCTACTTGTCATATATACATGCATTATATGACCACTATCGCACGGAGCACTACATGCTAAATCATAGGGAAGGTCCTAGCAATGCTCGACTGCCACTGGTCATTAACACCCCTGGGTGGGTTAAAGGTGTGATTATATTATTACCTTTTTTTTTCCATGTCTATTGCATTACTTGTATGTGTAGTGTAGTGCTTTCACTTCGATCATTATTCCCTCCTTTATATTCCTCATATTACTTAGATGCTCATGAGATATTGCTGATTTCTTGCAGGTATTGGTTACGATATTCTGGTGGATATGCTGAAGTATATTTCTCCAACCTATGTAGTGAACATTCGCATTTCTGCTGAGAGGAAGAACCTACCATCTGGGGCATTTTGGTTAGACGAGGAGGATCATTGTACAACTACCATAATTGAGATAAATTCAGCTCGCCAGGACTCTTTCAAKAGATCGTATGTTCCATTCTGCTTTATTTTTTATACAGGCACTCCTGTTACAGTATTTGTTATTTTATCTCAAAATTGGAGCAGTCATTTTTTCTTGCACCCGAAAATGCATAAATCAATGTTAATCTGGCAGCAGTATGGACTACATTCTTCAAGAACTAGCACACTTTCTGGTTACTTGTGTCTTCTCCTTAGATTTTGTCCTTAATCTGCTTTTCAGGCTGCTGATGCAAAAAGATGCACGTCTCTTGCGAGATGTACGTATGATGGCATACTTCAGACAATGTTTGCCAAGTGACATGAGTATAACTACAATCAAGGAACTTGCCGCTGCATTAGCTGCCCACCCTCCTTTTGAAATCTCTATAACAAGTATCAATATTAAACATCTTCATTGCCAGGTTGGTTAAGTGGCTCAATATAGTTTTCTAAGTTTCTATGGTGGAACACAATTGATGAATGCTGCAGATATTTATAGTTCATTGATTTTTTTTTCCTTGGTGAACCACATTGCCAGAGACATCCTAGCAGTTGCCTTCTATAAAAAACAATTTGAAGTTGTTGTATATTTATTGTGCACCTAGGCATGACCCTTTATTATGGTATCTTAATGCTAGGTCCCAAAAACTGAAATTTTCTACAGCTTGAATGCAACTGTGGTTGGGTTGGCTGTTACTTCTGAAGGTTCTGAAAGTTTTCCTCATTGCGTCGGCATTGGTAGGTGACTCTTTCAACTTTTTAATATTTATCAGCATAGACTTCACTTGATACAATTTCTCTGTATGGATAAAAAATGTATTTCTTGTTATAAGAGAACATTTCTTACTCAGAGAAACAGAAGGCTTATTTTGTGCTTAGAAATAACTCTAGCTAGACTTCATGTTTTCAGATGCCTATTTCTGTTGCATTGCTTGTTAGGTTAGCAAGTTCATATGAAATAGATTTTGTCTGGACCTAATAATCCACGTTAGTTTCCATCCAATTTGAAACCAAAACTTTCTTGCCTGTGTTTGTACTATAAGTTCCATTAGAGTTGGCTTGTGAAGCCTGTAGCCTGGCGTCAGGGCATCAATATCCTTTAAAAGGCAACTGTGAGATGTGTCATGATGAGGTTGTCATTCAGTTGAGGTGCAATTTGGAGTCCATGTTGTTCCTCGTTTATATAAGAAGTTTTTACTTTAATATATGAAGTACTTGACTGCGGGGATGGCTTTACAGGCAGTGAGTAGAAAAGCTAAAATTTTGTTTCAAGTGTGAATCAACCCGCTCGTTCAGCCATGCAACATATTTTTAATCATTGCTTTGCAGTTGCATTGAGTTACGGGGTTCATGGTATCGCGAAATGTATTGCTTCCGAAATGCATCATCTTACATGTTTACTGATAAACTTTGCATTAGCAACCTTATCTTACAAATGAGATCCCTGGCGGACCTCTCTCCAATTTGTATGTGTTATGGTATACAACATGGAAAACTCACTGATTAGATAGTTCATTGTGTTTCTACTTTGTGTTGATGTCTTTCCTTCTTACCTGAGACTGAGGACTTTGATATGTATCATTTTGCTTTATATAAATCCTTACTATCTCAACTATTTATGATCCAGGGATTGTGAGAGGAATTGATACTCTCAAAGGCGTTCTATATGTAATCACACCTGTTCCACAGAACTTGTTGGAGATGGTTGATCTTTTACTGCAAGGATATATCCAAATTCCTTGTTGTTTACTGCAGGTATATATGCTCTCCCTGAAATTATGTTCAATCCCCTAGAAGTTCGCTCTTTCCATTTCGTTGTGAAAATCACGTGTCCTGGGGTTTCCTCAAATTCCTTCCCCCCTTTTTCAAACTCCTCATGCTGTTCCTTCTTGTGTGCATATTTGAGAGCGCAGTGGACTTAACTTGACTATTTGAGACATCTGAACAAAGTGGTATAAGTTCTAACAATGAGCTCCCTGGGTTTTGGACTCCCTGAAATGTAAATTTGTGGGGACTACAAAGTTAACGTGCTACTACTATGTACCTTGGGTATGAGGTTTGCAAACATTTGAAACAAAATTGGTCGGAGTCAAAGTTGTTTGAGTGCAATTTAAGGGGTTGTGCTAGAAAGAAGAATATGTCACTCTTGCTTTCTATTTTGGTTCGGTTTGACCAAACTTGTGCTTGCAGTTGATAATTAAAATATCACTTGGGTCAAATGCAATTAAATGTTATCCCGAAGGATCTTCTGCCTTGTTTCCTGAAACAAAACAAAACAAAAGCTCCAATGAAGTTCTGAAAATTAGCACGAAAGCTGCTTTAGCTATTACTGTACTAAGGATAAGTCAACTCCCCGCCTTCAAATGAAGAAACTGAGCTTGTATTTCYTGGGTTGGTCTGATGCATGTCCAGCAGAGCACAATAAAGGGAGTCATGATCTTCTTGCAGCGCTCGTTTCCTTACGTTTATTGTTCCCATTCTCCCTTCCGTGTCCATGGAAAAGCATGTCATTGCGTCATCCTTTTTTTGGATAATTTTGATATACCACCATTGAAGTAGTAAATAATTTGCATTCTTTTTGGACATCCTTGTATTCTGTCAAAATTCAACGTCTGCAAATACCAACATCTAAGTCTTGTTTTCTTCAGGTACAAGGATGCATTTCGCCTTACATGTCTGCAAATGTATATGGAAACTGATTAGGAGATGAAGTTTGAATAGTCAAGAGAAGTTATGTACAGTCTCTTTTCTTTTCTAGCCATGTCTTTACCCAGCTTACATCACTATGTTATTCTGATTAACTGGRGAGAACATATCTAGCTAGAAGCAGATTGAACCCTAATGATCTGCCTCACTGTTATAGGCTTTAGATGTTCAGAGATGCTTCTTTATACAGGGGCTGCGCCATAGTTTATGTTCTGGAGATGTTTACTTGAAAGTAGAACTTTATGCTTTAAAATCTTTTAATATATTTCTGTCAGTTGAGTCACATATTAAGGTTTGCACGATTATTATTTATATAGGAAGTCGCTATTGACATTTTCTTTGGGTTAATGGCGCTCCGCTTTTCCTTGTTTCTCTATTAATGACAACAATGCCCCTCCTTTTATTTGTACACACRCGCATTATACAATTCTCAAATATTTAGAAAATGGAAACAAAAATTAATTAAAGAAGAAAGTATTAGTTCAATGCTATTGGTTTATACTAATGATTTGTAAAAAAAAAATAAACAATTAATTGAGAAAAGAAACAACTAATAACATGATAAACAAAACAAATTAATAACTAATGATGGAGAGAGGGCGTTGTTGTCCACAGAAAGACAAATATAGAAAAGTGGAGTGCCAATAACAAAAAGAGGTGGGCTAGTAGCTGTTCCCTTTATTTTATTTGCCTTTTATAATATTATTTATTATTTGTTAACGATCATATAATATATTTTTGGAAGAGCGATTTATATGCCTGTAGGAATTAATAAGAATATTTTAAAAAAAAGGAGTTTATAAGAATGTTCAAAACTACCAAATAGTGAATATAGTAACTCCTACTTAGTTATCAATAATTGCAAAATTTTCTAATTCAAAAAAATAATAGCATGAAATATAAAAATAAATCTTGTAGCCTTCATAAAAGTAGTTAATTTGATTAACTAAAATAAATATGTTATTAAAATATGATCAACAATCTTCCACTTATTAGGATAAAAATTGAATACAAAGTTTAATAAGTACTTGAATTTCCTAACATTAAAAATTTAATGGACAAATTCAACCTTTTAGTAAGCTTGATTAAATAAAAGGATAAACAAGATCATTTATTTGATTTGCTTTTAACAATTAAATGATCCAATACAACAATAAATAAATAAAATTAAGAAAAAAATAATAATTCGATAAAAGTTAACCTTTCTCTTATTAGTCATCACCTCAAAAGTTGGAAAAGTATAGATATGAACGAGCCTTTCAATCTCTATAAAAAAAATTGATATAATTAATGAAGACATTAAAATATTCTTCACTTATTTTGATAAAATAAAGGAGAAAAGAAAAAAAGAAAAAGATATTGTTATCTTATAAAATATTAGAAAAAATTAATTATATTAATGAAACATTTTAAATAATAATATAATTTATCAAAATTGCGACGTAAGCGACCATCCATGGATGAGGTTAGTACCAAAAAGATTAACACGTTTATTTATTTTTTATTGTAGAAAAATAAAATGAATCGGGACTAACGTGATTACGAAATTTTATATATTTAAATACTTTTCTTGCTAAATGAATAATAATAAATATGATTGAAGGAATTAAATATATTCATATGTATTATGATATAAAAACTAAAAAATATATTAAAAATTCTCTAGCTGATTATACGAGATGATTAATTGTCATTGTCTATGGAGGGAGGAGAGAGAGTAATTTCTCTTTTTCTAATGCATTGTAGGATGGTTTCTTAGAAGGTATGAAGAGTGATAGACCGTTAATTCAGGTAAATGGACCGTTGCCCAGCTTATCTTGAACCAGAACGTGAGAACCTTAGCTACATATAGATGAAAGAAACACAGCTGTCCGAATTTTTGCAACTTCAGAATTATACCTCTTCTTCCTCCTAGAGAAATTGGGAGAAACAATAGTAGAGTAGAAAAAGTAAAAAAGGAGAGAAAGATAGAGATCATGATCTGGAGCTTGAATTGAATGTTTCGCCAAGCTCATGATCCTCTGATCTCAATTTCGATGAATCAGTCACCATTTTTTAGTTTCAGAAGATAATATTTCGTGAAATATATAGTTTTTAATTATCCATTGTTCAGAAAGAGATCAAATATGTCGAGATCATTCAAGAATTTTGTGGAGCAAAAGATGGGAAAGTTCCCACAGTTTTTGATATATGCTGTCCTTGAATGGGTGATGATATTTTTGCTTTTCATTGATGGGTTTCTTGCATTTATAGCAAATGAATTTGCCAGGTTTTTTGAATTGAAAATCCCATGTTTGCTGTGTACGAGGATTGATCATGTTCTCGTTCACAGACATTCAAGTTTCTATTACAATGAATCCATATGTGAAGTTCACAAGAAAGATATTTCTTCCCTTGCTTATTGTCATGTGCATAAGAAGTTGTCTGATATCCGAAACATGTGTGAGGGATGTCTCCTTTCGTTTGCAACAGGAAAAGATACTGATTGTGATAGGTATAAATCTCTAGTTGGGATTTTGCACAAGGATATTGATTGCTTTGTTGATGATGGTAGAAACTTCATGAGATCTGGAAGGAATGATCTAATTCAGGTTGAGAAGAATGGCGATCCTCGGTGTTCTTGTTGTGGAGAACCTTTGAAGATAAGACCCGCCGCTAGATTTTCTCGAAATTCATCGATGAATGCCAGTCTTGCTCCTACTCCATCACCTAGAGCACCTTTGCTATCATCATGGAGAAATGAGGAAGTACGAAACCTAGACTTGCCTCACATTCGGTACACAGAGCTCAAACTTGTTTCAGACAATGAATCAGAGCTTCCAGAGGATGAGTTTTCTTCAGCTGCAGACAACCAACGTGAGTTCATATTACTCCCTSGTCTRAATGTTAGAACTTTTCTCTTCTTCCCTATGTACRGYCTTTMTGATTATCTGGAAWCACATTGAACATGATGGTTTTCGTTTCTTTGTTTTTTTCTTTCTGTGGTTGATGATATACTCACTGATATATTATGTATTCGTGTTTGATGTGATCGGTAATTAATCAAAATCTACAAATAAAGGGCAAAAAGGCAGAAGCGTAGTTTTGTATTTCAAGAACTCTTTTCATTCTTTCCTCAATGAGTTCCCTTTAGCAGGTAGGGAAGATATCAGAGCTGCCACTGTGCCATTAATACCAGATTCTGAAGAAATAAGTGAAGACGCTGGAAAAACTCCTATATTTGGGAGGAACAGGTTTTTTGGAATACCACTGTTAGATTCTGCTCAAGCCAGTCCTAGGTACAGGACTAATGCTAGAAAAATGTCAGTTGAAAGGCCAGAATTCCTTTTGGAGCCTAATGATCCAAGTGTTCCAACTGAAGGAGATGGCGACTCCATTTTGCATCACTTGAAGAGACAAGTTCGTGTGGACCGCAAATCCCTCATAGCGCTGTATATGGAATTGGATGAAGAGAGAAGTGCTTCTGCTGTTGCAGCAAACAATGCAATGGCAATGATCACCCGATTGCAAGCAGAGAAGGCAGCTGTTCAGATGGAAGCCTTGCAGTACCAGAGACTGATGGAAGAACAAGCAGAGTATGATCAAGAAGCATTGCAGGTTATGAAAGACCTGATTCTGAAGAGAGAGGAAGAGATAAAAGTTTTAGAATCTGAACTTGAGGTTTACAGGGAAAAATATGGGACAATCAAGAAAATAGGCAGTGACGTTTGTGAAGTGGATGCTGATGAAGATTATCAAGGGCTGAGATCTCAGTCTATTTCAGAGAATAGTAGTACCTCTGCAGAAGATCAAAATGTTGTAAACGAACGTTCTGGAGAATTGGGAGTTCCACAACTGGATGAGTCATTAGTAGACTTCGAGAATGAGAGATCTTACCTTCTAGGCATCTTGACAGATCTTGAGATACAGATTAACATGCCCTCAAGAGAAGCKTTTCATTTCTCAGAATCTGACATAGTTAAGCATGATGAACATGACAATGGTAATTGGTTCAATTTTCTTCTTGTGTTTTAGATTCTTGACTTCATGCTTTCTTTTGGAACTTAAATTCTGGTTTATTTTGAGTTTCATTCTCTTTATAGGTAATTCTTTAAGTTCTTTAATCCAATATGATTTAGATAAACTGTTCATTGCTTGCAGGTAACGAAAAAAACCATATTCTTGAAAGAGAAGTGTGTTCACTTAGRGAGAGAGTGAAAGCAATTGAAGCAGATAGTAGCTTCTTGAAGCATGCTGCCGTGACTTTACAGAAGGGCGGTGAGGGAACCAAACTCTTGACAGAGATAGCTCAACATCTACGGAAGCTTAGGAACTTGGAGAAAAGGCTCCCAGAGTACAGAGATGCAAGACCTTCTGCCTGATAAGTAAGTCTCATCTCAGGCTCATTCCATCTTAGTTATTAGCTGATTCTCTATCTTTCTCAAGATGGTGAAATTTGGCTAAGTTTGAACATCAGACGATACATTCCATCATTTTACCTAGTGAAATGCTATATTTCCTGTTAATCAGTTATCCATACCATAACCTTAAGCTGTATTTACATCCGATCCTGCATCAAAATTCTTGTTATGTTGAAGCACTAGTAGAAATAAGATCGACATATTACATCTCCAGGATGAGGTTTTGCAAAAATCTTGCTTTGTTTAATTGAATTCTTCTCCAGAATCAGATTTCATTGCCGTCCATAACTTGGTCTAATCCACCCATTATCCCCTGTTGCCTCCTAAGCAGTTGATTGAGCAAATATGCTTATTCGAGTAAGCTTTCTATCAAATTCCTCCTTTCTTTTTCCATGTTAGGATGTATATAGGTATCATTCAACACGAAGCATCAAAGTCCAATCCCTGAAATCCTGGCTCTCAACTATATTAACTTTCTTCTTGTAAATTTGCTACCAATACACAGTAACATAAATAGGGTTTAAAGTTCACTCAATTTATCAATCAAACTGCTGCATGAATAAAACATCCCAGCTAGAGGTGGTGGGGGCAAGGATCAGGTGGTTTGAAGCATCTGTTATGATTGAATAAATCGAACAAACAGCAACCTTCCTTGTTGCTTCTGTTTATCCCCCGGCCCCCCCCCGCCCCCCCCTCAAGGGAAAGAGAAAAGGAAAAAGAAAAATGCAGGCAAAGTTGAGATGCTTAAGCTTCACCAGGAACTTATTCACTGATTTAGGTTCTGGTATTCAATTGAGAGACAGTTAACTGATACAGAAAACCAGTATCCAATTGCCTGATGCACAATCACCTTTCATGTGCATATGCAATATCTTTTCATTTCTTTAGGTTTATCAGTAAAAGCAAGGTGATTCTCGAGAACTTTTCATGCTCTTTTGTCTGTCTGTATATATGATTGAATGAATCAGGCACCTTTAATTCTAATCATCTTCAATTTCCCTATATGTGAAAATCCCACACTTTCTGAAAGATCTGATTTCTAGCTGTGATTCTCCAGATTAAGAGTGCAAATTTCTTGGTACACAACAACGGTAGTGCTAAATCTGGAAACTCTTTGCAGGTTGGGATGGCAGTCGTGACGTATCCAGAGAGCTATTCACATGTAACAGGAAGTAATAGTGAAAAATTTACATGGGCTCATATGATAGAGAACTTCATTCTCATTGTAGCTCATACGAATCTACCAAGTAGCAGTTCTCAGTTTTGTTTCATTCCCCAACTTTTTGCTCAGCCAAAAAGGTTTTATGGGGTTATAGTTGAAACTTGAAGCTTCAGTTTATGAATACAAGCTTTGTTTATATCCTTCTACTGGTACAGCCACAACAAAGTATGGTTGACGCCCTAATCTGAAGCTCAAATATTGTGCTTTATCATAAGGGAGTCTTACAATCTCAAACACAGCAAAAGATGGAAACAACTGAATACGCAAATGCCCATAAAAATATTGCAATATCGGAATTAGGCAAAGGCAAATGAAGGATAAAAATATCATTTCATAGCACTTTCAGACAAATTTATTATTTTTTTATGTATTTTAACCTTGGGTGAAAAATCTTTAACAATACTGAAAGTGTCAGATAACTCGTAGATTGCGGACAAATATCTAAAAAGGCCTTCACTTAATCCTAATATGTAGAATGTCAAGAACTTCTAACTACGAAATGTGACGGCAAATGAGTCAAAATGGGCTGAAGAAAGTAACCAGGCTCCTACAAGCAGTGCCCATGACCCATTCTCGTACGCTACTCAACCCGCTACCAGCACCGCACGCTCGAATCGTCTCGACCTGCTCTTCTCTAAGCTTGCAACAGCAAGTTCACCGACCACCACCACCATCTCCGGYGCTTCGTACCACCTTAACCGCCATGAGCACCACCACCTCAGAGTCTAACCACCTGGACACAATTGTCAAGCAAAAAAAGGCCATACGAACGAAGGTCAGAAAGGACCTCAAGTCCATGGATTCCAACCGTAGATTCGAAGAAGGTAATATATGTGTCTGCATAAAATTGATGGTTGGAATCTGTTGTTAGTGGATTTCTATAGCAGTTATTGATGTCCTTTTATTTGTTTCAATTTCAGATGATGCTATACAAAATATTGTGTTGGAAGCTCCGTGGTTCAAGTCTTGTAAGAGATTGTGTGCTTACATAAGTTGCAGTGCACTAAGAGAAGTTGATACATCTAGATTATTGTCAGAAATTCTGAAGAATTCATCCAAGGGTTCGTTTCTCTTTGTGCTTGGCTCCTTTTTTTGGATCATTCTTTTTTTTTTTTTTTTTGTTTAATCTTCTGCATCTGTTTCTATCATTCAAATTCTTTCAGAAAGGATATCTCAAAGCAAATTTTGCATTTTACAATATGAAAATTTGTAAAAGGGGTCCTTTTTAGCCAAGGGCATTAACCAGGATGGAGCATAACAGCATTCATGCAGATGATCTTAGGGAGTAACGTGTTAAGCTGGATTGAGTTGAATCTGGGACCAAATATCAGGTTGCGCAAAATTCTAGGATCATATGCTGATTCGGTCAAAGCATCATTTTCATGTCGAGCAGTACTTTTAGAAACTTAGATTTAGCTAATAGTCTTAAAGTTAGATTTAGATGGAGACCTTTTTTTAGGTCAAAGCATCAGTTTCATGTTGAGCAGTATTCTTGGAAACTTAGGTTTAGATAGGACTTCAAAGTTAGATTTAGATGGAGAATTTTATTTAAATTTCTTTTTTAAAAATTGTGTTCTAGATTGATTTTGAGGTGTTTAATTATTCATTTCTTCACTTTGCTTAATTAGAAGACAATCTTTTTACCAGGAAACTTTAGAGCTCAGTGGATAATCACTTTGGGGATGATCTTTTGGGAATCCAAAAGTTGTCTCAATTTCACTATCATCATTACATCATGCTCTTTAGTATTGACTTCATGTGTAGCTTTGTTCTGAAACACGAGTTTTATTTGCCATTTTCAATTCAAATAAGATGGTAATCCACAGATGGGGAAGAAGCTGTATGTTCCACGAGTGGAAGATAAGAATAGCTACATGCGAATGCTGAATATATCAAGTATGGATGATTTGATTGCAAATTCAATGAACATTTTGGAGCCAGCTCCAACTGATGTTGAAGGGAATGAACGTGAAGATGGTAATCATTATCTTTCTCAATGTCTTTAATATTTTCTTTTCTTTTTGGGCGTTGTATAACACTGATAAGTTATGCTAGAACTCTTTCCGGTAATAATTATTTCTACCCAGTTTGTCCTGGAAATATTTGTATCATTTACTACTTTTGTAACTGTCAAGAATACATCAATAGGCCAGTTTCCACATGACATAATATTAAGATTTACTTGGACTAGACTAGAAAAAAATAGATAAGCCAAAATCCATGGCCTTTTTTAGCGTAGATCAGATGGTTCCCAAATACATGATTTTGGACTTTTTGGTGTAGATAARCTTCACATAATTGACCAAATGCTGTAATAGCTAGTTGCTCATTTGTGCAGGATGTCAAGCATAATTTCCTTTACGCTATTTAGAATTGGAATTTACTAATCTGGTGAACTTTTTGGAGAAATATTTACCTGCTGAATTTATCCAGAGTTTGTGGTTGGAATTTATTCTTTCATTAAGTATCTAAAACACCAAAAGAAATGATGTTGTAGTTGTATTCCTCCCCTTTCATATCCGAAACTCCTTCAGCATCTTTTTCGTTCTCTAGTTATATTTGTGTATTTTCCATCAGCAGTCATTTTCTYGGGGTTGCAGATCTGCTTCTATTTTTGTTTTCTTTTGATTGGTGAGAAAAGAGGGAGCGGCGGTGCAATAGAGGTTAAATTTTTCTGCATATTTTTCTTGGGCATATCTTGCTAGATTATCCTTTATTTGTTTGGTTCCAATAGTATATTTTTTAATTGAATTATTGCTTAGAAGAATCTAATGTTTACTTYTCTTCATGCAGTCATGTCGGCTGATGATCCTGTTGACCTGTTACTGTTACCTGGTGAGAGATTTACTCTTGTTTCTATGAATTTATATGTGGTGAGAGTGTAAAGTCTGGAAATGACAGTGAGATGGTATTTTTTTTATTTTTTTATTTTTTATATTTTTGGCTCGTGAAACTTATTCCTAAAGTTATTACTATTCTTTGTTCAACTCAGGACTTGCATTTGACAGATCTGGAAGGCGTTTGGGTCGTGGTGGAGGGTAGGTCTATGAGTTTCTTGATTTTTCCGTTTGTTTCTTAAAAGATAAATTGGAAGTTAGGCAGTCATCTATGATGCTAATAATATTTTTGAATGGAGCTTTTGAGAATTTCTACACGTCTAAAAATCGGTTTGTACTTTTGATCTCACTATATGTACGAAGTTACAAATGCAGCCCTGCAATAGTGATGCGTAATATCCTTCTTGTGAACCTACAAAATCTTCCCAACTTATAAAAAACAGAGGAGTCCTGCGGAGACGTAACACTCTTTGCTAGCTAATTTAAACTGTTTTTCTTACGTTTGTCTTATTTCCTACTGTTTTTATTAATTTATCCTTTTACTTTTTCTGGAATTTTATGTACTTCTAGAAATTCTCTGACTTTTCTGTGCCCTATTCCTTTGAACCTGCTGTTTGAATAACTGAAAGATATTATGATGCATTCTTGAGCAAATATTTGGWACGTGCAAAGGAGCAGAACTGGAAGCAACCTTTGCTCGGTAAGTCATTTTATTGCTTTTGTGTGGGAGATAAATGTTCAAGGGSTTCACTTTGTTAGTATCCTCATTCTAGCGGTTTGCTGATTATGGTCCTTTGTTTGTGCAGTTGCTCTGTCTTATTCTTTGCAAATACTGGATGAGGGCGTTATACCAGTGACTCCAAATGATGTCTTTGTGGATGCCCTCATTTCACCCTTTGGTGTGATCCCCATCAGTCAAGTTGGAAGGGAGTATTGTTGCTCATGAAAACACTATTGTTTCCCGTTGGCTGTTGCTTTTAGGGGGGAGCTTTGCGCTAAAACTTGCTTTAGAATTTCTGAAATGTTCCTTTCCTCTGGTCAGTGAAGAACTATGGATCTGTGTTGMGTATTCTTGATTGAAGACTCCTCAGTGTTGGTGTGCTGTTATGAAAAAACACAGTTTTTCGTTTATTTAGAAAWGCCTTGATCAAAAGTTCATGAATGTTGCTGTTTCGAAAGATAAAATGAGATGGTGGAACTAGTGATGTTTTCTGTATTGTAAAGAGAATATGAGCTGCYATCTAGCTCAGTATCACAATTTGAAGGGGTTGATGAGCTGAAATGGATGGAAATGTATGTGTATGATTTAGTCTGGATATTGACGATGACTACCTGACAGGAGAAGTTTCAAATAACTGAAAAGTTGGATAAATAAGGTTAGTTGTCTTTAAATTTTGGTTTTTTTTGAGCTTTTATCCTTAAAACTTTATTTGGTTCTTGCCACCGGACTCCTTAAAGGGTAATAAAAGTTGCCCGTCCAAAAGAAATGTTAAGTGTTAGTCAAATGCCCTTACGTGGTTGTCGCGTGGCTTCTTTTAAGGGTTTTTTTGTAATTCTATTTTTTCCATCCTTTCTTCTTCTCTCTTCATCTTCTTCCTCCAACGGGCCGCCTCCTCCTCCTCCTCCTCCATCACCATGGATCTGCATTTGCAGATATGCCATCTTCACTCCGTGTCTCCCTCTATCATTTTCTCCCCTCCTCTCCTTCCTCTCTCTACTCCGTTCTTCCTCTTCTTCTTCTGCCCCGATCCTACCCGCATGCATGTACAAGAGATATGCTGCTTTGAYAGACAAAAACTCGGCGTGAGCTACGAGATCCTGTATCTTGTGTTGACTAACACGTGATGCTGCAAAGGGAATGACAATTTTCAAAAATTGTAGCTTATTTCCCAGGGGTTCGATTCCATCAAGTGTAAGTTCTTGATATTCTTTGACAKGGACTGAATGAATTCCAGCAGTTCCTTTATGGTGCAATGCTTGGAGATAGAGGCGTCCTTGTACTTGACTAACGCTTTCGGGATGAAAGGCTCGAGAGCGTCCATCAATGCCATTAAACTTGAGACGGAATCATCGATTCCACTATACTCCAATTGCAATCCCTCATATACTTCTTGACAAAGAGAGTGAAGTTGCTCTGATATTTCATAGATAGCAACTTCAATGCTATCTAAGAGAGACCCCAAACTGTCATCCTCGTTTTCTTCAGATTCCAAAGGCAAATCTTGGCATCCCAAAAGATTTTCTACAGATATGTATTTTTAATATATTTGCAGATCTGGAAATTGGCTGTGATGGGGTTGGGGAAGAAGAAGAGGATGGCAGATCTGTAAATGCAGACCGATGGTGATGGATGAGGACGAGGAGGAGGAGCGAGGCATTGGAGGAAGAGGATGAAGAGAGACGAAGAAGAAAGGAGAAAAAAAAATTAAATAAAAAATTGACAAACAAGTCCTTGAAAAAAGTAATAGGAAAATTCCCTGAGAGAGTTTAAGTAACACTTAACGTCCTTTTAGGCGGAAGGATAATTTTTTATTAACTTTTAAAAGTCCAATGGCAAGAATCACGTAATTTTAAGATTAATAGAAAAAATTCAAAAAAAAATTAAAGTTTAAGAATAATTAACGATATTTATCCTTTTTAAATTGTAGAATCTCGTTTGCAGCTAATTTTCTGATCATTACGATAAAGGATTTTTAGTCAAAAAGACCACATCTCAAGGTGAAAGCTGGGTTTGATGATATGATCCGAGACAAATACCTAACATTGATTGAACTTCCACCAGCATTGTTTATTTTATTTGAAAGAAACGAATCGAGAAGCTCAGAGTAGAGAAACCCCACGGCTTTTCTGACGGCTATGGAAGAAAGATCCAATTTCATGGCGGCCGGGACCCCAAGTCAGCCACGGCCGCCACCAATTTCATGCGGGGAAGAGTGGACGTTAGTTAAAAGTCTATTTTTGCACTGCTTTTTTTGGTTTCTAATTTGCTCAAACTCAGTCTGATAAGCAGTTGTATCCTATATCACTGAGAATTTATTGGCCTTTGATAATCAACTTAGACAAACAGACTTTTTATAATTTTATCCATTTGGTTTATTGGTTTTTAATTTTAAATTCCTTAGAAATATATAAGTAGTGCAATTACTTGAATTTAAATAATCAAATAAATAAGATTTAATATTCATATATGATGTATTATCTTTGTTAATATTTATAAATTTATTCATTGACTATTCTTTAAAAAAAAAAAGTATTTCTATAGACGATTATATCCTGAATCAATATTTGAACACCAAATCATAATTGGGAAAGAAAGAAGATGGGACAAGAAAAAATAAGGTTTTTCCCTGACTGACTCGTACACTGACTTTCAGTAGAGGATTACCTTACCCTGCGTATCAATAAATACATAAAATTAATTTTACTTTGTAAGTATTGAATTATGATACCAAACATCATGAGTTTAAGCTTAGGCCCAAGTGCTAATATTTGAAAATTGGGCTTAACTCAAGTTTTGTCACACCAAAATCACCAAACTCAGATTCACTTAAAAGTGTGGAGCTTGAAAAAATACATTAATTTAGAAAAGAATTAAACTGACTACTATACTACTCGTTATATTCTCAAACTCTCATGTGGTATGTAAAAAACCTTTCTRGATTAAAAAAATAAAATAAAGAGCCATTTCAATTTGTGAAAAATAAAGAATAATGAATAATATCGGTAGATTAGGAAAAAAGAATAAGTTACCAGATGAAGGGTATAATTGTAATTTTTCTTAATTTTGGTATTGGAATGTATAAAATGATACTTATTTAAAACAAAAAAAAAATGAAAATACGTTTTATAGCCTACTGCCTGTTGCTCATTTTCAATTCAATTCACTTCACCCAATCTTTTTTTTTCTTTTTTATTTTGTTTCCACGAAAAGGGATCTTATAATAATTAGGAAAACAATATCAAACACAGTCTGGCCCCTAAATTAACCGCATCCAAAATACACTCTATATGGACTTTAAATGTCAAATTAATTAACTTTTAGTTCCTCATAAAAAAATCCACAGTGTAGAGAGGCAGAACAACCGAGTAGGACAAATAGCTTAAAAAGAATCTTTTGGGACCTATAAATTTATTTTATTAATTTGAATTATTTTGAATTTGAATCGAAAAATATATATAAATAATATAAAATTCTTTTAATATTATTTATTTCGTTTATAAAATTTAAATTAAAAATTTTATTTAAAAAATATTGAACTTCTTAGTGCCTGAATCAATCAATCATTTATAAGGACATAAATYTAAAACTCTTGGTATGCTTATTATAATGGCATCAACCTCTTTTCCTTTTTCTTTTTGATGTCAGAATCGTATCAAATCTCAAGGTTAAGTATTGGACAAAATTATAGTCAAGAATTAGCAACTCAAATAATTATGCTAAATTTACTATTTTSGGTTTAGTAATCATAAAATAAGAAGGCGGGACTGTGGACGCCTTTGAAGATGAAAAGACATCTCTTACCATGAGGAATGCAAAAGCTAATTGATCATCTTCCCCGCACTAATCATCTGTGAGTCTGTAACTTAGCCAAAAACAAACCAAGATGGATGACAATTGGGAAGAGGAACCAGAGATTTCCCAGACGATTCTGCAGACAAATTATATAAGGACACACATTATAGATATTTTTAGGCTAAACGTAATATTCATAATTGAGTTTTTTTTAACAAAATCGTATAATCTTTTACTACAAATGACATATGATTTAGAATATTTAAAGGGACGATCACCGTGCGCTTTCTAAGGAAAAGGTTAATTATGTTGTGAATCGAACATTTTATCCGATAAACTTATTATTCCTTACTTGATAATATGTACATAATSAGAAACACGTGGCATACTTAACAAAATCCATTTCGATGTAAGGAGATGTTTTCTTGTTTCATCCTTCGTTAGCTTGGGCAATACTGAATAGTATAGTCAAAGGTCCTAATCATACCTTCCCTGGATAAATTTTCAAAGTACCATCATGAGCAATGACAAGTGAAAAGTGTACCTCAAAAACCTCTATAAATACATTGCTTTTGTTATTCTGTCATGCACACTCATAAGAAACAAAGCTAGCTAGCTAGCTAGCAAGGACAATACATGGCCTCCTACATTTTTTTTCCCTTGGCATTTCTCTCATTGCTTCTGCTGCCATTTCCTTCCCATTGTGTTGATCCAACTCCCTTGCAGGATTTCTGTGTAGCGGATTTGAAATCCCCTCGATTTATTAATGGTTATCCTTGCAAAAACCCCTCTGAGATTTCTTCAAAAGACTTCTTCTACGAAGGCCTAGCTGAAAAGCCAGTTGATTTTGATAATATTGGTGTAGAACTGAAACAAGTTAGTGTCAATCAATTTCCTGCACTCAATACACTGGGAATGTCCATGAATCGAGTTTCTTTTCTTCCCGGAGGACTTAATCCACCCCATATTCACCCTCGTGCATCCGAGTTATCGCTAGTCACGGAGGGAAAGATCTTTGCGGGGTGGGTTACAACACTTGAAAGAAACTATACTCTCTACTGGAAGATCTTGAGTCCTGGAGAATTGTTTATCATTCCTCCAGGGGTGTTGCATTTCCAGATTAATGTTGGAAAAGGAAATGCACGTTTCTATGCTTCTTTCAACAGCCAAAACCCTGGCATTCAGATCATGGGACGAGCTCTCTTCGGTTCCACACCTTCCATTCCTGATCAAGTTCTCATCAAAGCACTTCAAGTGAATCAAACCATCATTGATCTCATCAAGTCCAAGTTTTCCTCCCCTAAGCCGCCGTTTTAAGTTCGATTCTTGTCAATTAATTAGTCATGCTTCTGCAATAAGCAGAGGGCTATATATATAGCCCTCATGAACTGATTAGAGAAAAYAAAGAGGAGTGGCATTCCTAATCCTATAGTTAGGCTGTGATTTGTTCCAATCACCAAATGGTATTTATGCTATGTAATGTGGCTTTTGATCTCTTTTGACTACGTGCATGTGAAAGTAAGAATTTCAGATTGATACTACTCTTCTAATCCAATCTCTTCTGAAAATGTTCGTTCCCACCCAAGATTTTATACCAAATTTAAAACTTAATATAGGATTACCTTCGTTTTTATTTATATCTCGCGAWAGARTTATGCAGGATAAAAAAATTCAAAAATATATTTAAAATTATATGAGAACGACTAATCTATCCTATTTAATTTCATTAACAAATTAATTATTTCTTTTCCGACCAAGTAATTCTCTTTCTCCCTCCTCTTTTCATTGGATGGCTATTTTATTTTCATTAATTAGGTGAATCTCAACATTTGACTTTTAATTTTACTACAACATTAGGAAAAGATAAAATGAAAAAGAAAATCATTAAATACTCCATCAATCTCATCATGTGATAAATATTTTGGAACAAAAGAATTTATCAAATACAACATGTAAATTAAAACAGAAATAATATAAAATAAATGTAAAAAGCTCAAGGGACATTCTCAAATACATATTACATGCATGGTGAGTAGAGTGCCTTAACTATCTCAAGGTACATAACATATTAAGGCCTCAATTAATTTATGAAAAAAGAAAATCATATTTAAAATCTGATTACTTGGAATTGAGATTTTACTAATGTAAATTCTTACAAATTTCCTTTTTTTTTTTGAAAGGTAATTTTTAATAAAAAATAAATACTCTTTTTTAAGTATTTAATATAATATAATCCATATCCAAGTTTAAATCTTTATCATACTCTTATCCCTAATCATTTGAGACATTAATGAATCGTATCTCATTAATCAATTGTTATAATATTAGTTTGCTGGCCAATTTGTTGTTTTAGGAACCCACCCGATGGAATCACAACAAAGGACATTAAAACCAAAATATCATCTTCTTCCATATGAAATTTTTTTCTTTAAAAAGCTAATTAAGAGATGTATATAGATAATTATCTCCAAAGAAAAATAAGCAATAGAAATCACCTCAGAGTAGTGGCGACTGCGAAGATACAGAGGTAGGAAAGTAGGGTTTTTGGAAGAGAAGTTAGGCGCGAGGGAGAGGAGGAGAGGAAGCAAAGGAGAAACATTAAAGTCTTTAATGATTATTACGCGTGCTTTTATCGTAAAATTCTGAATAAATTAATCAAAATATCATCACCTGCATAAATCTAGGTGCATGATCCTTGGCAACAAAAAGAGCTTAAAAATTTTCTTTCTTCTTGCTAAATGCATCGAATATTAATTTAGAACATTAAAAATATCAAGTTTGTATGTCAAAGAAATGGACGGAAGAACTAAATATTTTGGACGTCCTAACTTATCCTCTCACTCAAGATTGGAGTTTATGATATTTTGCAGTACATTAAGGGGACGAGGACATAAATCAAACTGAACATGACATAGACTTTGGTATGAGCGTTGCTGGAAAAGGAAATCGAAAAGCAATTTTTTTCCCCCTGCATTTAGGCTGGCAGTTTTTCTACCTTGAATCTGGCTGTTTTTCAGCAATAAAAATGCATGAGTTTTTTCTGATTAAATTACTGCAACAACAATAGTTTCTGGCTTCTGGCTGATTAAATTTTTATACTTCAGTTCCCAATTTTTTGCAGCAATAGTTTTTTGGAAACTGTAGCATGTTATGTTTAAGATTTCCTCCGTTCTCTGATATTTGTCATTTAAAATTTTTTTTGTGTGTGTCTAAATAACTGTCATTTTATACAATCAAGAGAGTATCTATGATACATTTTTCTATTTTCCCTTATCTTTAGTTGTAATTTAATATATGTGTATCGAAAATTTCAATAGAAAGTCTTCATTAATATTAGTAACATAAATAATTTTTGTATTTTCAATATAAAAATTTTCTTGGAAATTTTATTTGACGGTCAAAAGAAGTGGGATAATCAAACTTTGGACTTGGAGTATTAAAATTCATTTAGTAAGCATTGTAAAAGTGAGATAATTAAAAAAAAGAGTAATTTAGTCTTTCATTTCTATAATTTAACCTATTTATAAGATTTCATAATATGTGTGAAATAACATTAAATAATAGATATAAAAGAACGGAGAGAGTAACACTTATTTTTGTTTCAAAAACTAAATTGCAGCAGTTTCAATCTGACTGTCTTGACCTTGAGGGCCTGTAAAAGGATTATCCCTTTTCATGGAAGAGAGACCATATTATATAGCCTCTTGCATATAACTCTAGACATAAATTTCTCTTTTTTCATTTTCTTGGTCTAGCTTCTCTCTGGTTTATTTTCAAAGCTATTCTGATTCACTGATAGACAAAATCACATATATAATAAAGCTTCACTCATGCAAGTATACACGGTCTACAAGCAATATAGAGTAAATAAGAGTATCCTCGCACGAGGATTGTTAGTTCAAAAGTGATGGTTTAAATTCCTAATAAAATCAGTTGATTTGTTGGTTGTCACGAAAATAAAGTAAAATAACTAAAATTATCTAATCACAATGATTCGGAAATAAGCACAGTAATCGCGCAAACGATATGATCAAGAGTTTAAAGGGGAGTTAGAATTAAGAATCCCCCTATGTGCTAATGCCCAAGGAGTTAAAATATCAATGCTGCAGGTAGGCTGTAGCAATGACTYCTGAGCATACGCTACAAGAAAGATTTAGCTACTACGTCAATGTTGCCGTTGGGCTGTAGCACTGACTTCTGAGCAGACGTTACAATAAAGGTTTARCTACATTAGAAATGCAAATCGAGACGAAAATGACTTCATCCTTTCAATTTGTTGGTCCTTATTCCTATTTCACTAAGTTGTTCTACTTGTCGGAGTTACTTAACTTAAGAACTTGAATAAAGTTTAAGTCTCTTATGATCTTGTGGGTGGAATATGAAAGTCTCCAATATTCTATGGTATCCATAAGATATTAACCTTATCTCAAGATARCCAAACTCATATCTACTCAAGTTTTTCACCTCTTTTACTACCTTTCGGAGTTCAAGAGACTCTCACCAACATTATTCATGCCAATCAAATAGTGAATGTAAACAACAAGTAATCTTGAGTAAAGCATTTATAAAGAGCAAAGCTTGCTCAAATCATTCAAATAGACATTAAATACATATATTCATGAAAACTTTAACTTCTAAGAAGTTAGTTTATGTTCTTGTATGAAATGAAATAAAAGATGTGAAAAATTAACATATTGAAATGAATCTTGAAATAATCACTAAGAAAAGGAGAAAACAAAGCCTAAAGACGTTGATTAAGTCTAATGGTGAAGGCTTCCTTGAAATTTTCTTCTTCTTCCAAGCTTCCCTCTTTTTGCTCTCTTTCTCTCTCCTCTTTTCTCTCTCCTACATTTTACTCCTCATGCTTGAATTCCCGGATCCCTTTTGGACATTTCAGCCTTGCTYCCTTTTGTCYCATGAAGCTTGTCCTGGAAGTTTGGTAAAAATGTGTCATAAGCACTTTTTGCTTTTCACTTTTTTTTCTTTTTACTTTTTGAACTTCAGATTTAACTTTCTCCTTTTTCCAGTGATGACTTTTCTTTTCTTCCTTGACTTCCTTCTTCGAATAAAATATTCCTTTTTGCTCGTAATATTCAGTGCTGCAGCATTTTGTCGCAGCATTGAATAAATCTTTACTTGTTCATCAAATGACCCTCTGTTTTGCTTATAGAGTCCTTTTCCCTACAAAATAGAGTATTTTATCTTAGCAAATGCATATGAATTCTATAATTTCACATATTATATGATTAAAGTCACTTGGTCGATTATCAGTAATTTTCAAGGYAAATAGTATGAAGTCGCTTTCATCATACTAAAAAGGGTGAAAACATGTACATAATCTCTAGYAAAATYAATGGTTTTTCACTCACAACRATCACTYGGCTACCCTCTTTGTGGCTGATTTTGTTGCTGAAATCTAGGCGGTCTCGAAGGTCTAAAATATTACCCTTGTGCTTTGTTTCCACCTTGGCCATCCCATAAGAAGTTGGGGTAGTTTTTCCATCCCAAATTGTATGTGTTGGAAAAAAGGTTATTGATTCTTGTTGAACCCTCCTCCTACATAGCATATAGATTCTAAATTAGAAAGACAACTCTGAAATGAGTGCCCCTCCTCATAATATACATAAGAATGCAATGAGTGTGATGACATAGAAGTGTCTTGCCCCAAAGAAGATTGTTGTCCCATTGATAGTCATATTTCATCTGCATAGATTTCAACATATTAGAAATGAATGCTATTTCAGCTGCAAGAGAGGATACTGCATCAAGCTTGTGAATCCCTGCCATTTTCCTTGCTGCTGGAGGTAACATAGTGGCATTTCTAGCTGCAAGCAATTGAAAGCTATTACTGGCAGTCCTCTCCAATATCTCAAAAGCTTTATTATACGACTTGTCAAACAATGCTCCATTAGCTGAGGTATCTACTACATTGCGGTACTGAGGGCTCAGTGTATTGTAATAAGTCTCTAATTGAATCCAATGAGGGATTCCATGATGTAGACATTTCTTCAAAAGCTCATTGAATCTCTCCCATGCCTCATAAAAATTTACCTCTCCATGCTACTAGAAGGCATTAATATCATTCCGTAACTTGACATTTTTGGTTGGAGAGAAATATTTGAACAAGAGGTTCCATATCAAATCACTCAAAGAAATAACAGAATAGGGACGTAGAATGTTCAGTTAATCTCTAGCTCGATCTCTCAATGAATATGGAAAGACCTTGAGAGCTTTCTTACTAACTCATTGCAACTGAAAAGCATTACTAACTTTAAAATAGAAGGATATGTTGATGAGGGTCCCCTGTAGCCATCCCACTTGATTGCCCCACTGTCTAGAGCATTTGAAACATAGCTGTCTTAAGTTCACAATGTTAAGCCTGAATAAAAGGTGTCACAATGCTTCGCTGTAGATCATCTAACATAGAAATTGCATAGTCCTTGATGGATCTATTCTTATCATTTGCCATTATTCAACACTTATTTTTGCATACGTGGTGGCCATTTCTGCAGCATTACGCTCAGCAGCCATTGCTGCAGCATTTCTTGCAACATTGAGTTTGGCTGCTAGTGTTGCAGCGCTTCCTACAATATTGAGTTCAACATCTAAACCTAACAAATTCCCCCATTCTCCTCCATCTATTTCCCTTCTTTTACTAGCACTAACACGTTGTCGTCTTCTCCTAGAACGAAAAGTTCTTTCCAATTTAGGATCAAAGGGATACGTGTTGTCCCTTTCGAACATTCAAGGAAGAAAATCGACTATCAAGAACACAAGCAAAGAATAAGAATATAAAATAAAAATAAGAATATCAAAAGTAATAGAAATTCAAATACCACTCAAACACATAAATAGTCCCCTGCAACAGCGCCAAAAACTTGATAAACGAAATCAGAATTAAGCATTTGACTACAATGCACAAGTATATGYGGTCCTTAAGTAATATAAATGAAGTAAAATATCGATCCCACGAGGACGGTTGGTTCAAAAGTGATGGTTTAAATTCGTAATAGAATCAAATAATTGTTTGATGRTTGTCACGAAAATAAAAATAAAAATAATATAAATTATCTAGTCACAAAGGTTCGGAAACAAATCACAGTAATCGCGTATATGAAATGATTGAGAGTTTAAAAGTGAGTTTAAACTAAGAATCCCCACTGTACTAATGTCCAAGAAGTCAATTCAGCAATGTTGTAGAATCAACTCTATAGCAATGATATAACAGAGGCTAGTAAAATAAAAACTAAATCGTAACATATAATAACCTTATCCTTTCAATTTGTTGCTCCATGTTCATATTTCACTAAGTTATTCTACATGTCAGGGTTACTTAGCTTAAGGAATTCGAATAAATACACAAGTCTTTTATGATTTTATGGGTTAAATATACATGTATTTATTTTTTATAAATGACACATGCTAAAATATTCAAACTCATATCTACTCAAGATTTTCATCTCTTTAATGCCTTTCAGCCTTCAAGAAGCTAATACAATATCATCAATGATCAAGTAAGCAATAATTGTACATAATAAGTACATTTGCATAGAGCATTAATAAAGAGTAAACCTTGCTTGAATCATCCAATGAAACATGTAGTACATTAGTTCATCGAAGCTATAACTCCTAGGAAGTTAGTTCATACTCTTAGGTGAAAGAAAATACAAAGATTTGATACTCAACATCCCAAGATACATCTCAAAATTAAAGTAAGAAATGGAGAAACAAAGCCTAAAGAGGTTGCAATGGAACCAATCGATGAAGTTCTTCTTGAGTCCTTCTTCTTTTCTTCTTTTAAGCTTCCGTCCTTTTTTTGCTTCCTTTCTCTCTCCCGTTTCAATTGATTCCTCTCTATATGGAAAACCTCTGAATGATTTTGAATGCCTTCTCCACATGTTTGTCCTTCTTCCTTTTTGTCATCTAAAACTTCTCTTGAAAGCGTGGCAAAAAGTTATCATAGGTATGCCACTTGTCAAATTCTTAATGGACTAGAAATATACTTGTACTTGATACCTTTTTGCTTTAAACCCATTATTTGAAGGCTTTCTAGAACAAAACCATTCTTATTGAGTCGTCCTCTTTCCTTTTGACTTTCTTGTAGACTCTGTTCTCTATTCTTGCTCAATTTCTATTGTTACAACAATGAATTTCTACAGCAACACCCAAATCTTTACTTCTTCATCAAACACTCTTCTATTTTACTTATAGAATACTTTTTCGTATTAAAATATAATATTTTATTTCAATAATAGCATATGAATTCTATAATTTCACAATATCTCATATGTAAAATCACTTGATTGAATTTAAACAATCTTCAAGGCAAAGTAGTATAAAATAGTATTTATCATATGAAAAAAGACTAAAATATACACATAAATACTAGTAAAAATAAATGGACTTTCACCCACATTAACCTTTAACAGATTCAAACATTTTTCTCAAGGTTTTTGTTATAGTTCGAATAGTCGACCAACTTGCATACTTTGTTGAGGGCTTTTTTTAATCAATTCAACTACTCACACTTAAAAAAAAAAAAAAAAATTCTTACAGATTGACAAGCCAATCAACGATTAGCTAGTCAAAACTCAAATCTCATTATATTAAAAATCCAGACTCATCACGACAACAATAGTTGATCGCATCCACCTAACGGCTATTTACCAACAATTATAAAAGAAAAAGAGAAAATATTAAAAATATATGAAAATTAAAGATAGAAAGATTCCAATCTATAAAATACAAATTCGTAATCGAGAACGTAATCCCTATTCAAATTTAGACTCCACTAGCTTTGCTAGACTACCATGATTCGTTTTACTCATTCAAAATTGAGGTAATTATAGTAAATGATCGAATACCCAACTTAAGATGTAGAAGATAAGAAATCGAACTCTAATATAAAGAGAACATTTATTTTCTTACAAAATAAAAGAATTTGATTAAAAGCGAGTAAATATTTAAATAATACATATTTTGGCTAGATTTTAAACGATTTTTTAGAAATATTTTTAATTGCGGATACGATACATTATTTTAAAAATTAATATAATATTTTTAACGAATTATGAACTTATTAATAAGTAACTCAAACCTCAATTGATGAGACACGGTTAAAACAAATTAGAGAAAAAATGAGGAGAGTTTTCTTGGTAGAAACTTATTTCAAACAGATACTTAATAATGATCACAACTCCCTTTTTAAGTAGTTTAAATGTTTCAACTCTTATTGATGCTTTATACAATGTTGTTCAACCTTATTCAAAAGTACTCTTTTTCACATCACAAGTGCGACCTTTTAAGTATCCAAAAACATGGGGGGCTTTGGATGGTTCAAGTAGCCAATGAAAGAGACCTTTTAAGTTGGAGAGAGGCGCCCATATTTGTGGCATACAACTTTAAGAAAGTAAAGAGGATGTTGTTTTCAAGAACTCAGCTAACCTCACTCAACTTGTCCAATTTTTTCCTATATCTATTAGAAATCATTTAACAATGTTCTGATATTCCTATAAATCCAATGTTCCAATACTGCTCTGCTGATACTTGGAGCTGGAGAAGCTATAAAACCAATATGGCTGTGGCTACCATGTACAACATGAGGCAGTTGACTCTCCGCTTCTGTCTAATATCTCTACCACCTTGGACATTGCCTTCTCATTGTGCTGATCCTGATTCTTTTCAAGATTTCTGCATCGCAGACCTCAAAGCTTCTATGTCTATGAATGGTTTTCCTTGCAAAACTGCCTCTAATGTAACTTCAGAAGACTTCTTCTTTGATGGACTAAGCAGGGAGGGGCATACAACCAATGCCTTGGGAATAAATGTCACAGTGGGACATGTTCTTGCATTTCCCGGCCTGAACACACTCGGTATCTCGATGAACCGAGTTGACTTTGCCCCGGGGTAGTCAACCCACCACACTCACATCCCCGGGCAACTGAATGAGGTATAGTCATTGAGGGTAGACTCCTTGTAGGTATGGTGAGTACAGAAAATGTGTTCTACTCAAAAGGTTTTGAGTGCAGGGGAGATGTTTGTGATTCCTAGAGGGCTTTTGCACTTCCAACTGAATGTTGGAGAAGGGAAAGCGCTGATTTTCACAGCTTTTAACAGTCATTTACCTGGTTCTGTTGTTGCTTCTATAGCTTTGTTTGGTTCAAAGCCATCTATCCCAAATGAAGTGTTAACTAAAACCTTCCAAGTGGAAAAGAATGTCAATGATGGAAGCAAATCCAAGTTTGATGCCTAAATCTTCTTACAATAGCCTAAATGTTTATCATTCTAACATACCAGGCCAGCAGCTCATAAAATCTTGGAGTTTCCGGTACTCCCGTGTATTTGTTTCTTTCCTTTTCATTATTACTTAATTCTCCTTGTGTTTTTTAATTACTTTGTAAAGACTGGGGGAGCGGGTTGGGGGGGGGGGGGGGGCGGATTAATGGCCTTTTCAAGCCACGTAAGAAATTTTCCAGAAGTACATGAAACTTATTACCAGATCAATGTTTATGTCTGGCAGATTCGAGTAAGCAGATACTCACATAATCAAGTCAAACAAACAATGGTCCTTCTGTCAGAAGGTAGACAAATTGAATAGGGAAATACCATAACTTYAAATATACAGAATTTCCTCTCAGTGTGAACTTTTCTCTCCTWAAATTATAATTTGAATCATATCTATGAATAAGTCTGCGGCAATTGATGGATAGGGAAATAGCAAGAGTCGTATAATTCTTAAATGAGCAGGTTACAGTTACAACTTGTACTAATTACTGTTTCATATACCATTACAAAGAAATACAATAATTTAGTTAGATCACACAAGATGAATGCAAATATCTCCTGAAGCTATGGTGATTCTGACTCCAAGAATGCTACCTATTGACGTAACGGTTCCACAACAGATGAAAAATACAACAATTAAGATTCCCTTCAAATTGGAGGAATAATGTGCCTGCTTGGATTCCTAGTCGCTGATCTGGAGGGACCTGTCACGTTGCTCTTTCAAAGCTGTCACCAACCTGCATATGAAGCCATTCAGAATGTGTTCCTTGAGTATATTCCCGTGGTGCTTGTGAGCCAAAAATCATTCCAGTGGCATCAATTGGCGGAGCTGCAAGCTGAAAAGCAAGAATATCAAGTCAATGGATACACTAAGAAAAGTCAGTCCTATCCAATACTCAGTGATACTGGCTCCAGTGCTTTTAACAAAAGAAACTCCAAAACACTTGTCACCCGAACTTTGACATATATGTCGAGAAGAGGTAGAAAGGGGGGAGGGGGGGTGGGTTTCAGCAGTACCATATTACTTATGAGCAAAACAGTATTGTATTATGTCATAAGACGTAGGTGTTTACTAATCAATGATCGTTGTGGGACTTCAACAGGAATTAGAATGTTGCATGAACCAAAAAGGTCATAATGGATGTTGGCAGGACAGAGAAGATCTTGATCAAGGAAGTGGTTATTAAACCCAAAAAGTGAGCAAAGAAAGGCAACTAATGTGAATTAATAAGGAAAGAAAAGCAACTAGCTATGGGTTAATAAGGAAAGAAAGGCAATTAGATAGAAAAGCGTAACGTCATAATCAGCTAAAAGTTTAGGAGAGCTGTAAAAAACACAATTCACATGTAAAGCTCCAGAAAAACGAATAGGGAAAAGAAACTTCTGTTATGAATTTTTCTCTATTCATTTCTGGATATCGATTCGGCAAGTCATATGATCAAGAAGGAAGTATAGAAACTGCTCGGCCTGTCTCTTAATTTGCAAAACATAAAAGTTGCAGACAGTTTTCTCGTCTTTTTCTGATAGGCTGCATACTAATGTTAGTGAAACCAACTTTTGTCAAGTACACTATTTCAGAACCAAAGCATGGGAAACAAGAAGAATTATTGAAAGTGAAGGAGAGGGGAAAAGGAGAGGTAGAAAGAAAGCTACAGGTGCAGCATGCACTTGGGGGTCCCCAAACTTTGACACAAGTCATTTTGGAAAAGATGTGGTCCATTAAATCTAAAAGTACACTCAGAAAATATTGTGCATGCCAAAATGGKTGATAGAAAATGAAACTACAAGGAACTTTGAATCACTTTTCATTTTTAAGATTCTGCACTTACTTTTACAGTTAATTTTACAACGTCCTAGCAGCAACATAGAATACAATTTCTGGGTTAAAACCAAGTTACGACATGAAATCGACTAAGTACAGAGATTCTATAATGTGCACCACAGTTATACTATTATAATCAGAAACACCACAAAGTTTCGCAAAAGAGTTGTTGTATCCACAATTGATTAATCTGGGGCTTTTGCCGCAACCCAGGAGCAGCTCTTTACAGGGATGTTTGTTAAACACTTTCTGATACTTTAAAAGATTTGAATATGTATTAGTTTTGAAATTAAGTCAGAGGCAATGCTTAAACTAATAAAGTGCAGCTATCTCTCAGTTTTCGTTTCTTTTTATTAACACCTCACTAAGTTCTTAGCTTTCGAAACTCCAAAAGTAACCTAGAATATGTAGTTTTGGAGTCAATTACATTTATTCTGACAACTATTTCTGCATATGCATTATTCATAATGGTAAGAATTTAGATTTAGCGTGTTACAAGGTAAAAGATAAGTTCTTCTTCCAGTCAGTTTAAGGAAAAATGACAAAGAAAACAACTTTATTTTTAAATTTCTCTTATATCTTCACAGATAAGGTTGAAGTGACTCTCATGCGAAGAGAAGAACTCCCCTTCAATCAGTTCCATGACATATAAAGTATCTATATCCTTCAGTTAAACTGTTCCCTTGAATAGTTTATCCAATTTACTGGCTCTTGAAGAATCCATAGAACTTGTCTATCTTGCCACCTTCACTCTTCAATTTCTTAACCGGTTCTGCTTCATAAGGAGTTCCCTTTTTACTCCATTCTAGTATTCCTATTTGGAAATTTGTCATCTATCTTCCTAAACTGTAAATTAAGTAACAACTATTTCCCCAAAATATTTAATTGAACAGCAATCTCTATTCTTTTGTATTCTAGGCCAGTAAAATACGCATCAAATAATGATTCTGATGGTTGGAGAAGAGGCAAGTACAAGGAGGAGAAAACAAGATTAGTATGAGATTGCAACAATCACACAATGAAACCATATCTCGACCAATAATTTCCTTTAATGAAAGCACGGATACACAGTTAACAGAGCACTCGGACTTACATCCTTGGAATGAAATCCTTCAATAGCGTGACTCATCCTTGAATTAACTGCTTCCAGTTTCATGGACAAGAACTACAAAATATAATAGGTTAAGGTTAGAACAAAGACACTACTGAAAAAGGGGGAAAATCTCCTCGCAGGGAAATTTGATTGATCAAAATATTAAGAACATACCTCAACTTGACGCTGCAGGGACTGGATGTAATTAATTATTTCATCAAGTACTAAAGCTTTTCCAATAACCTGATGAATGGAGAAGACAAATTAAACCCAGTTTTCTTAATCAATAAAATTGAAATTAAAAGTCAATTCTCAGTAAACACATAAGATATGACAATCTCATTTCTCAAGGAGGAAGAAAACAAAGAATGGACATCATACTTCATGAAATAGCCTAAATTAGGAGCAGAAAGTTAAACAGTACAACATCTTCTTTCAAGTTCTTAAATGTAGATTCATTTAATAGTGCAAAAGAAGCATGTAGACCTTATTGCAGCCAGGTACCAAATCTTGCAGAATTTTCATCCTCTCGCTGATTTTTTCTCTCCTAGCCTGACCAAATTATGCTGATTAGAAACAATATTCACCAACACTACTTAATTTATATTTTGAAAAAAATGAATAAGATATTTACTCTTTCAGCCAGACTGTGGCTATCTGTCGCTTGACCTCTTCTTGCTCGGACATGGATATAATCTTTAGGTGGCTCAGGTTTACTACCTTGTTCATTAGCCTTGTTACCAGTCCCTGAGCTTGTTTCCTCTGCTTTCAAGTCATCATTTTCCTCCCTGGCTCCTGATGCTTTCATCCGCTTGGCATTACAATCGTTCTATTGAAAGAAATAAAACTAAAATCACCAGCAGATAATCAATCGAATATAAATCGAATCTCTGTAACAACAGAGACGTAAGAAATCTCAATGTAAATATCCTTAATTGATTTCAACGAAATCGACAAGAGGAAAAGAGATAGCACAAATAAGAAAATGACGGAGAGCAATRAGTCTGAGTTAACTATCTTGGACCTGCTTAATTGAGAAAAGATAAATTGAGCTCATAGATGTTATAAAAATTCAACCACATCCACTGATCTATCTTGCAAGAAASCAGTGAATAAAAATCACAATTCGACCATATTACAAGTAGAAAATACACAAGCAAGGAGTAAAAGAGTTCAAGCTCACAGACCAATCTAAGAGAAATTTTCCACAGATTCCATAAATTTACCAAATCATTGGCACTACTGGTGGAAACAAGCTTGGAAGACTCGTCTTCAGAATTCACATCCTTCCTCTTCCTCCCGGCACTGGCGCTGCGGCTGCCGCTCTGCTCCGTCACAGTAGATTCATCAACTGAAACCGCAGTCGCATCTCCTCCGAACCCACCAAAGCTACCCATTCTTAAACCTAACCCTCCAAGGTCACCACTTCCGGCACCAGCACCGGRGATCGGAAACGGCCAAAGCTCAGCTAAACTGTACGACGAAGGATTCGCCGCAGAAAATGATGCCTCATTGACTATCGGTGGATCCATTTGCAATTCAATTACAAAATTAAAAACAAGACAAACATAGATACTTTCACAACTAGAATTGCATTCCTATATCCATAGAATCTGTAATTCAGTGACTCTGTGTCTGCAAATTCAACTTTTTGGGCTGAAAATAGTGTCTCTGAAGTGAAGTTGGGGGCAAGTGTTTGAAGAACTGGGTTATTATAGAAGGGTATTTGAGGGGAGTGGTGTTGGGGTTGGATGGGGGAAAGGGGCGGGGGGGGGGGGGGGGGTTTGCGGTGGTACTGTGCTGAGAGTGAAAGCTAATGAAGATAGAGACCGATGTGAGGCAGAGGAAGAAGAGAGGGGGAGAGAGAGAGAGAGAGAGAAACAGTATTTGATACCGTTAATCGAGCTTGCGGGCCGAGTTAGCTTGGCCCGAGTTTGGTCGCCTTCTTTTTCTTTTTTCTTTCTTTTTATGTGAATAGAAGGAAAAAGAAAAAATAAGTACAATTAAAGCACATGAAAAAAAAAAAATCGAAGCAATATGAAATTGGATTAATTTGGCGATTAATATTCGCTTATATAATTGGAGATCATGATTAACATTTGCTTATATAACCGACTTTTGATGGTAAAAAAAATCATAATTTATTTAATTTTTCAAAAATATTATGAAAATTTTTTTAAAAATAAATAATAAACTGCATTACGCTGAAACGCTCTCACTTTAAAAAATATATTAAATAAATATTTCAAGAAAAATATCTTTTTATCAATAATTGACATTTTGTATAATCATTTACTATATTTTCTTTGAACGTCTGAATTTATATYATTAATTAATTTTATAATTTTACCAATTAATATTTATATTTCTCATCTTTTATGGAAGTATATTAAATAAAGAGGTTAATATTAATATTTTTTATTTTTATATGTTTTTAGGTGGCAAAAGAAAATTAATTTTCAAAACTTGGAAGTAAAATGATCACAGACCAACCGATGACAAATTATCTTATAACGTTCGGAAATTCTGTAAATTGATATTTATTTCTCTTCAAAATACATGATATAATATTTTAAATAGTTTTCTAATTGAGGTTTTATCATCCTCAATGGTCAATGTTAGTTTTTGCTAACACAAATAAGAAAAGTTCTCCATTCTCGGGCCGGGGTCTTAAATATTTGTCCAGGTTAAGAGTTTGCGTGGTGTTGCCAAGGCGTAAGTTCTTTTACTCATTATTTTTTCTTTTTTTTTTTTTTTAAAAGGAGTGAGTGAGTGAGTGAGCGAGTGAGTGATGAGAGTAAAGCAAGTCTGAGGCTTTCTCGCGGAAGGATCTAAAGTTGTCTCTTGATGAGGACTCAATTCACACGCTCAAGTAATGATTGAYTCTACTCGCTATAGATTAGATGCCACGAGTCCCAAATTTTCATTCAGCTCTGAGTTACAATAGCGCGTCAGATGGTAATGATTGCATTTGCAGAGTGGTGGAACCATTTTCCTAATCTGAGTTTTTGGGATCAAACGCCTCTTTTCCTCTTTTGTTTTTATTTTCTTTTCCTTTTGGGCATAATGACTTTCCTCTTTCTTTAGTAGTATTTATTAAATTAAATTTAAGGTGGTTTTTATTTATTATTTTTTTCTTTTTAAAAACTCAACATAAAAACATTTTAAGAGTCATTTATTGTAATGCTATTTTCGATTTAGTAAGCTCTCTCTTAGATTTTTATTGCAATTTGTGCATATCTAATACATCCAAATAATGATTTAGAATATTAACGAAAAACACTAAACGAGAGTTTAAAATGTAATATTAATATCTATTTATGTGCGGGTTAAAAGAATAYTTTATCCGTATTAAATTTTATACTGGTTCACGTTTCATTTTTTATTTATGAAAAAAGGAAAATGTTTGCTATAAAAGAGAAAAAGCTAATGTGAATGATTTTCTTTTACTTTTTCTAATTTTTTCCTTCCCTCAAGAATCTCTGAGATCATTTTTTGTTCTTTGAAACCCCATTCCAACTTGTCTTGTTTTCACTCTTTGCTAGACATAAAAGGTTTTTTTTTTTTTT